>JAWLRI010000709.1:33487-87253 GCA_034781795.1 Crypturellus tataupa | reverse complement strand
CCCCCCCCCCCATTTTTTTTTTTTTTTTTTTTTTTTTTTTTTAAGCGACTCTTGAGACAGAGGAAAGGGAAATTTTAAACACTCTCAATACCTTTGCGGCTCAGGGCTCGGCTGGTGAGACGAGAGTGTAAGAATAACTTCCTAGTTATTTCAGAGAGTTAAAGGAAAACTCGTCCACTTTCCCCCATTAAGCCCACTTTAGTTGGAGTCTGACCTTCACTACTTCCAAAAGACTTTAATCTTCTCTGCAACTAAATTGCTTGGGGAGGGAGTGCTTGTGTGCGTGCAGAACTGCCCAGAATTGTTTAAGTATCTGATCTTTTTCGGATAGTTTAACCATTATTATTACAAGCTTATTAGATTTTTTTTAAGCTCTCTATTCGTAAGGCAATTAAATAGTATCAATAAAATCAAGTAGGGAAAGGGTTTGCCATGCAAAGAGAGTCTGTCATGTTTAGGTAATCATTTTTTAAAAATGTAGTGAATGGAAAAAAATCATAGTCATATTCTGATCTAATTATTTTTATTACAAAACTTTAGTTTCAAAGTACTGACAGACAGATTCCCTCTAAGGAAAGATTCAGTTTATTGCTTCAATAAAACATAATCATCTGTATAAAATATACAAATGGGATAAAAGACAGAAAATGAATCGTGATTTTTTTTTCAGACAGGAAGATCCATGATACTATCTTATTTATCATCTAAAAGTTGCTATAGAAGCAGAAAAACTTCACTGTAATGTTTTAACATTGCACCAGATTTGTGATCAATTATACATCTTGAGGTATATCCTATGATTATTATTGCTATGTAATTTTAGATTTTTCTTTAGTATTTTTTTCTAATAGTGTGCAAATTCTTCCTTCCTAAGCCATTTTTCAAATGAATCAAAACAGTGTAAATTCACTCCTGCAGGAAACATAACTATCTAAGGTTTTGAACTATACCACAAACATTTACTGCTAATGTTGAAGCAAACACCAGTTCAGCAACTCTTAAGTAACAAGGTAGGAATTTTTGTGTCATGATAATATTTCTCATAATTTTTTCCTATAGCATATATGCTTATAGAAAAAAAGAAAATACATTAAGTCTGAGACTTTGAAACTTGTTATTTTGAAATGCCTGAAAAAATGTACCAAATTCATCTATACAGTAATAATGAATCAGAAACGGAAGAAGGATACTAAAGTGCTATATAAGATAGTTCAGTGCAAAACATCAACTCGTGTTTATTGTAATGTTATTTAAATGCAGGATTTTGAACAAGATTTTATATATAATCAATGGAGGTAACTACCTTGTAGGTAATTGAAAGCTTAGAAATGTAGAAGACATGCAAGTACTTCAAATTCTGTTGAAAAAATGATGAAACAAACAAAAAAACACCTAGGTCCGATAAGCTGCCACAATTTAGCAACCACACAAATACATGTACACACAAAGATCAATTCGCTTGAGAATACTATTTAAATTATTCTTTTACACTAAATAAGGAACAAATGTCCTATCCTTCATTTCCTACACCACTAAGACCTTCTCTATTCCTTGCACTCATCTTCCAGAAGACTTGTGGCATTTGGATCTAGCCTAATAATTGTTCCACTAAGGCGACAAAACATCTTATTTTAATCAGATTCTTTCATTTCATAAACTGACTGCACTCTTTTTTCTCTCCCTTTCCTACTTCCCATATCTGTGAGAAAAAAAAAAATTGACCTAGTAGCTCAAAATCGAATAGAATCAGAATAAAAGGCTGATACACAGAAATCATTTTTAAAAAAGATCTTAACCATGTTTTTGAACGAAAGATACTGCTCCATTGGGAGGAGGAATTCTTTCTTCTCTAATAGTCACTTAAATACTGGTTGGAGATTACAAACCTAGTAAGTAGTCTTATTTAAAGCTGGCTAGAAAATACAGGTTTTTCTAAGAAAAAATCTTCTCAAATTCAAACTATTTCCTCAATGGCTGATTTTCGGGCTACACAGATAATTAATGCTTGCATATGTTACCACACTCTGGAAATAAATTTATCCTTTTTTGAGGATACTAGAGTCAATTTTTTAAGGTTGTGACATAAACCAACAAAAGCCAGGAAATGCAGTCTTAAGACTGATGTTGTGCTCTGACTTCTCTCATCATTGTGCCTTTTCCCTCCACAAAACTTGTTCACAATAGTGTGAGGCAAGTAGGGAATATTAACCTTAACTTACATTTCCTGGCTTCTTCCAGCTGATGTCCAAAACCTTACTGTTATTTAAGCAGAGTTGAATTCTTTTGTATTTCAGGTTTATGTTGTATATGCATAACCACAGAGTAAGTCTAATTATGAAGATGGCTGGAAGATGGAATGAACAATTCCTTTTTTGTGTGATTAAAAAAAAATGGGGGGGCGGGAGGTGCAGCAGGAACAAATCATGTTTTTATTTCTCCATTAAGAATGTGGAAATAACTTAGAGAAGTAGCTATTAAAGAGTCTGTTTTCTGCCACTGAGACTACAAAATGCCTTGTATTATTTAACATAGTATTTTGACTTACATTTCTGCATGCATATTTCTGCAAAGATTTTTGCATAACACAATTGCTGAAGCATCCAGGTGCTTTTGAAGCACTTTGTCAGAAAGAAAAAAAAGCAAAAAAAAGAAAGGAAAATAGGAAATGGAAAGCTTGAACACTACTGCTCATTAATTTCGTGTTTAATACTTCCAATAATACTGAATGATGAAAGACTGAATATACAAGTTATACTGTCGATTCTCTGCAAGTTCTTTTGTGTATTTTCTTCTGCAAAAATGTTTAAACTTTAGCTATATTTCAGCATTTGAAGCATGATATATGTGCATGTAAAACTGCTAAGTGTGTACACATTTATTAAAACAAGCTTTATGGCACCCACAGTTTATTTCTGCATTTTTAAGGTGCATGCAGAAAGCTTTTTTTTTTTTAATGCGTTCAGTTGGATTTCCTTGAATGTGTCATCCACCTTGACATTCTAGGTACTTTAATGGGGGGTTTCTCAGCTGCAAAAAAGAAGTTCTTGAAAGAGAGGACTAGCGGGGGGGATGAAATCCTTTTAGAAAATGGCTGGGGGGGTATGGGTGAAAAGACTTTATTTTCTAAAGCTCAAATTCCAAAGGAGGAAGACGGGGAGAAATAGGAACTGAAACTAATTTACCTGCATTCCTTTGTCACTGCTTGGTCCTTGACTAGTAAATGATTCCTTTCACTAGCCAATAAAACAAAATCAAAAGCAGGCTTAGGGAGCAGAGGAGGAAGGGGGAGTATAAAGTAGGAATCAACTTAAAGTTTGACAAAAAAAAAGAAGGGAAGAAAGCAAACTCATTCCTCTTGGTTTCCAGAAGCTCTCAGGAGCTGCATGCCTAACTCTTTCCACTAACCTCCTAGTATTAGTGCACACAAAGAGACTCTCTACCTGCTTTCTCATAGCTCTGACTAAGGTTATGCCATTGTCCTGCATGATGGAGTTGCTTTTGTCTTCGTTTAATGCCAACTCCAGAAACTGTCAATTTTTCTCCAGTGGAGGGCCTATAGAACTGCTTTAGAGGTGAAGAGTATCCAAGAACATGACTGCTCTCCACATACTCAGTGTATTCTCAAGATCTGATAAATGATGCCATGCTTAGCAATGTGTCCAGTGGTTATCAGTATCACAGATGAACTCAAGAACTCAAAAAGAGGAGCACCTTAGATAGCTGAGTGTTGTGCAATATAGTTGTCGCTTCTGTCACTAGAGCGCGGCACATTCTAGAGAGGCATGAAAAAGGTTCAGAGAAGGGTGTAAGATGTACTGACAAGGTCAAATTCTCAAAAATGCTTGCCTATTTAAGGCACGCCAAAGTCCACAGAAGGTCCTCAGAATTCAAATTTCTTGTTCTGGTCTTAATAAAAATTAAGGGTAAAAACTCTACTTTCAATAAATAATAGTACAAGAGATGACACAACTTCTTTAAAACCAGACAATCGCAAGTGCAATATGGAAATCCTTCCTTGCTCTTGAAACCACCACATTGTCTTCTTACTATCAAAAGGGCTTCCTCAGAGCTGAGGAGGAAGCATTTTTCAAAAATGGGTCCTGGAGCTTTTCTTCTTTCGTCCCTCTCTTGACTACAACAAATTGACAGCACTCAGATAGACAAATTTACCAGCAAAGAGAATGATGAATTAGGGAAAAAAAAAAAAAAAACTGCTAATCTCAGCTATAAACAGGGTCTCCTCATGTGGTACCAACGACACCAAATATAAGTGATGAAATATAGATGACGATCAACATGATAAGTCTTTATTTCTTCAGTTTAGGATCACCTTCCATGTTTATTTTAATTTTAAAGCATGAACAGCTTGTGGAGGAAGCACAACAATTCACTCAGAAGATGACTGAGCACTCCAGCACCCTTAGTATATGCTACCCAATGGATAATTACTGTGCTCTATGCAGCAGGAAAGCTGGAATCATTAGGACTGTACAACTACATGAGTCATACAGAGCTATCTGAGTCATTGGCAGAGCTGTTATTAGACCAGCTTTTATTACAGTCTCAGACTTATACACTACACAGTCACCTGTATTATCTCTATGATAGAGGTAAAGATACACAGGGCAGAAGAACTCTTACCTCCGTATGTCCTCCAGTCTTACAGAACTATAGAATACACTAGATCAGTCTCTTCTGCCCAAATACTTTATTGTGCCCAGCCAGAATATTATATAATCATCAACTGCAGAGCAAAACACCAATGCAAGCACAGCTATGTTGTGGTATTACTTGTGTCAGTATTGTGACACACAGACTCATATTAGGGTAATGAAAAATTTCCTTCCCTATGACCAACTCCAACAGATGCCTTACAAGGGCACAGCAGCTCTTTTAGGAGTAGCCAGTCAGTTCAATCTCTCAATATCTCTCCTTACAGAAATGCTGCTCCAAGAGATGGATTCAGCATCCAAATAGCAGGTCATGAAAACATTCCTTCTCTTCTAACTCTCAGTCTCAAGGAACAAGGTTCTTGTTAAACAGCTTTTGGAGTTTGATGCAGTGCCTAGTGAATTTTAGCTAGTTAGTAGCTAATAACATATATCAGAAAGAATTCTAAGACTTAAAACTTAATTTTTTTCTATGTGCATACACATTTACACCATCTTTTATGGATATCATTTCTCAAGTACTCCAGCAACACTATCACAAATACCAGAGAGGCAGTCTAAGATGTCTTACTATGTGATGTTTAATAAGGGCAGAAGAAGGAGGAGCAAGAAGGGGGAGGAACACAACAGCAATACCACCAGAATTATTATCAATATGACAGAAGATTTCAGGAGTACCAAATGACATGAGTGAGCTGTAGTGACTGACAACGAGCAACATCCAGTAATGAAGACACTGCCACTTCTATTAATGAAATACCAATACAAATTTAAAATATTACTTCTTCCTCAGTATTTTACTATATATAAGAGTGTCTTGACAAGAACAATACAGCGAAAGAGCTTTAAAAGTGGCCCAGTGTAGTAGAAAGAATCCAAGTCTTATATAAAAGCAATATATCAATTTCTTCTAATTACAGGGACGTTTTGCTTTGGAAAGCATTTATACTCCCATGCTTGAGTGTAAAGCTGATTTCCAAAAAGACTAAGTTCCCAGAAGATCCAGAAGACCTAAATTACAAAAGACAGCACAGCGAACTCCACTTGTAGATTTATTTTAGAACTGACATCTACCTCCTCTATCACTACAATTCACTGGAGTTTCAGAACTAGGAGGTACAAGCTTTGGAGCAATAGTTACCTCAGTCAGATCATACTCAGATGCTCCAAATCCAGAGGACCAAAGGACATTAAGTGCTTTAATGGGGAAATTCAGTGATCTTTCTATTACCTAACATCTCCCCAAAAATTCTACCAACACAGTATCAAGCTGTCCAAGAACACTATTCAGAATAATAAAAAAGAAAAAAAGAAGAAGAAAAAAAAAAGAAAGAAGATTAAGATGTAAGGCAACACATGAAAGAGCAATACCTTCACATCCATCACAGAACTATTAACTTCTTCAGGGCAGATGTTAACAAACAAACAAGCAGAGATTTTTTTTTCCTTCCATCACAGGATCTTTAACAGACATACGCATATGTCAGACACTCAGAAACATTTGGAAGAATGGCAATAGGCAGTAAAATCAACTGTGAAATACTGAGGCAGTAGGAGCTAGGTTCAAGGAAAGATGCAAGATGCGAACATGGTGAGCTAGAGGCACTGGCATCTTAACAAAAAAAGAAAGGAATGTAAGGAACAGGTGACATGACCCAAAAAAATCTGTAGTAACAATAAAAAAAATATTAAATGTAAGGAAAAGCATTGCCCAGGTAATCAAACTCTGTTGAGACTGAGATGTTACTTTGTTGTGCAGTAAGAAACTGTAAGAACTTCTGGTCCTGCTCTAAGTATTTGCATGTAAAATGACCAAAGGAATTCACAAATACTGAGTAGTTATGACATTCTATGGTCTATTGGTGCACTTGCCATGAACTGTGAGGGATAAAAGGATCAATTAAGAGAAAAAAAAGCACTAATGCTTATCACAGCAAACCTCTAACAGGCAACTTTTTGTTTTGTTTTTGTGTGTGTGCACACATAAGACCAGTGGTCACTTATGAATTCTTTTACAGATACAAAAATAGGTTATTTTATAAATAGCCTATTTTGTGTATTCTTGGACAGACACGGTTAGGATGATCCAGTCACATGTAGTTCTAGCTACAGGAACTTCAGCGTATTTAAGGCATCTCTCTTTTTGACCATGAATTCTGCAAAGTTCTTAAGGTTAGAAAATTACAATGATCTTCTACATAGAATAACCTTCCTTGCTCTCCCTTAATCTCTTTGTCTCTACAAAGTCTATAATTTAATGGAACAGGTATGCTTCAAGATATTGCCAAGGTCATTATCTCCAGTTGTATTAATAAACTTGTCTCCAAGACACGCCCATATTAACATTACCATATGCACATGCTGCAAGACCCATTTCATACAGTAGGCATACAAAATGCCTTAGCCCCTACGGGCAATGTTTCAAAGAACTACACAACAGCAGAAATGGGTAGGGCATGGCAAACACAGGCATACACACATGCACAAGCACTCTCATACACACAAGTAGGCAGGCTGCACAGCCCATTTGCCAAGTTGTTAGTTTCCTCAAGCAACAAGTCGGCAGCAAACTCCTCCAACAAGCCAGAGCTGGCCACACAATGTAAAGTGTCTGCTGGGAAGTAACCCCTCCCTTCAGTGTTACGTCATTGGTAATGGGGCAATCCCTGGCCAGAGGGCTTGAAGAAGTCAGTAACAGAAGATTTTAAGGTCCAGCCCTTGCAATACCATCTGCCTACCAGAGTACAAGGGAAATACCTACCTCCAGGAACTTCCCCTGAAGCAGACACCTTGATCTAAAACAGCATAAAACAGATGGTTCATGGAGACAAAGTCTTCCCCCCAAAAATACAGAAGGTCTTTGGCATTCATCTGTAATTTTCACAGTAAACACACAAATCCACTGCAGATTAATACCGGCATGGACACACTCACCTTGAAAGGGCAGAGAGGTACACAGTCAGCATCTCTCCCTATCTAGCCAGCCTGATACCAGCATGTTTTTTAGGTACCACAGAAGCAGAGATGAACCAAAGAGCACTGTTGATATCTGCCATAAAGTTTTGGTCATACTGCAGTTGTGAATTCTCATCCAGTGAAACGACTGTATAAACAAAATGTTCTTTTAGGCCAACTTAATACCTGCCTAGCAGTCATATTCCTGTTCTATCCTATTCACAGGCACACACACTAACCCAGCCTTGGCTTTGGCTGAGGGCTGGCCAATTCCCAGACAGTCATATTCTTCTAGCTTCTCTCCGTCTTTCTGCTAGTCAGGTGCATTTCTCTCGCTGGGTCTTAAACATATCTGCTAACTCATGTCAGAAAACTTTTCCTCCTTTTAATGTTTTCTGCAGCATATGGTCTGCTAGACCAACACAGGAAGCAACCATGAATTTTCCAACTTGTCCATGCTCCCTCTCAAGGCCTCTTCCACAATTTGAGTGGAAGGAGAAACAGCAAAAGCAGTGCCCGGGTTGTTTTTCACACATAGAGTATTGATTTGGTAATGACAGTTACTTGTCCACCATTTCATATCTGACTGACCTTTTCTTTTTGTCTCAATTTATCTCTATATTCTTCAGTGTCTTCATAACCATTTTAACACTGGCTTCTCTGCAGACTATGCTCAAGAAGATATAGTCAGCACTTAAGAACACCTGCAGGCTAAAAAGTTGAAGAAAATAAACTCATATCATTACTGCATAGCCTGACAGCTAGCCAAACAGAGAGATGGGTAGTTATTACCTTCTCTTCTTGAGCCAGAAGTAAAATGCTCTCTGGTTTATTACTATTTCTCAGGTTCCCTCACCATAAAGCCCCTTCCCCATTTTATCCTGGAGAGCGGAACAAATACAATTCCAAGTGTGTTATTTGCTCTCCAAAATTTTCACAAATCTGTCGGTCTAAAGACTAAATGGATGGGGCAAGAAAACATGTTAAAATATCAAGCTTCTGTCTTTGTTTTTAACCAGAAGGAGGTAACCTCTATGCTCTGCCATTACCAGGTCTTTCTTTGAAAATCCTTTCTTTTCCGTAATAACAAGGGGTAGCAGTCAAGTGAAAGCAAGGGCTACTTGATCCATTGTTTGGCCCTCAGCCAGGTTCTGCTGGTCCCGCTTTCCCTCTCAACCACCCATTTTTCTATCGTTCCTGTAATTTGGGGAGATTAAGATGTATAGCCTGTAAATTGGCTAAACTTTTCCAGGCTGCTTTAATGAGACTTCGTATAATAAGGTTGGCTTGCCCTCTTTTTTTTTTTTTTTAATATTTTCCTTAACGTGACCCATATGGAAATAAAGAGATATATTTTTTAATGTATGCTAGATTATGGTCGACATTTTCCTCAAATTAAAATCCATGCTTCACCAGCAGCATACATTTGCAGTGAGGTCAAAAATATCTTTTCAGCCAACTGGCTGGGGTTGCCCTTATAACTCAAACTTACAGTGTGCTGGATAATCAGAAGAACATGCATAGGGCACCACAGTCGCCACAATACAGCAGGGATGCCTGCTGGGGAGCACATGGGGCCTCCTCCACTCCCATGTAGTCATGGTAGGAATCACAGCACAAAATACTAGCAAAGCTCTGTTTCTGAACCACTTCAGAGCCACGTGGTTCACAACCAGAACTGTGTTAGGAAGCACTGAACTCCTGAAGATGCAGCACCAGCCTATGTCAACATAAAGGTCTTCCCAATGAGACCGGCAGAATGCAGTCACCATGCTCAGCTAAAGATCACCACCAGGCACTACCTTATCTGTAGGTGAGATGCCCTTCATTTGAGGATGCCATTCAAACTTCATCTTCTACATGTGTTCGCACTCAGCTTGGAACAATTCCCTGTGGGAAGAATCATGGCTGTTCCTAGTATTGCTTGCACTACCAAAGTACTTACTTTCCTGGTATTCCCCTCCTTAAAAATAAGAATACCATAGGTATATCAATTACATCAAATACCAAACACTATTTTGATTACATTATTTTGCAACTAGGCCTGAATCAGAACTGATATGAATCACAAATTACATGAATTTTAGTTGACATATCTAGATAAAGCCTAATTTGAATAATTTTGAAAAGCATTTTCTAGATTGTGGTGTAAAAGAGAAAACAGCAACTATTTTCCATACAGATGCTGAAAGAAAATAATTTTGTTGTATATATTGCCTACTCTTTTCAGTAAGAAACACCTGGTCACTAAAATCATGTCTATTCAGGAAAAAAATAATAATAATAAACAGCATGGTTTTAGCTTTCACCAACTCTTCCATTTTTAATATTTTCAAAACAGAATTTTCCATAGAAAACTGCATTCTGTCATACATTTCAGTCAAAAACTGGCCAGTTTCCATCACATGGACTTTTAAACCACTTTTCAAGGAAACATTTCTCAAGTAATTCAATTGCTTGCACAGGAACACAGTGATATTTTAGGATGTAAAACTATGACCTAGCCCATAGTTTTGGGGGGAAATTAGTATCAGATTCGTGTAGAAAGTTACACCAGTAACCCTAAAACAGGCGCAAGCAGCCATTTTACTTATCTAATTTATTTTCGAAAAAGGCGGAATTGTTATAAACTATATCAAAACAGCGGCTCCACTTAGCAGCTCCAGCGCTACAGCTGCCGTTAGATATTTATACTGTTTATACTGATAAACCCTTTGTAGGTGCAGCATAAACAGCCAACAAAACTTCACTTACAGTTGGAAGAGCAGGTAGTTTAGATATAAGGAATGAGGTTATCTCAATTAGGGTTTTAAAAGGTTATACGATCCAAATGTCTGGTTTCTCCTAAAAATAAATAAAAGATATTTCTTTAACGCACACCTGCCTTCTCCATCCTCTCCATCTCCTCATCAGCGCTCTGCTCCTCTCACCAGCCCCACTGCTTCACGTTTCATTAGGTGGAACAGTTACTTTCAGCTCATACCACACAGACACCAAGCCCTTTAGCGCAGGTGCTGTATCATTGCTCAGCCCTGCAGGAACCAAGCGGTTTGTTACACTAAAAATACATTTATAACCACATGTATTTAAGGTTAGCAGCTTGCAAGAGGCAGTCCCTTGCCACAGCCCATGGCCACAAGACACCTCAGCCCCAAGGGGAGAAGCACGAGGGGCCTTTAAGTGTGGACTGTTGGCCATCTTTTTTTTTAAAGGAAGTTGCTATTAGTAAAAACATATATATATGTGTGAGTGTGTATAAAAATGGAGTTGAGGGTGGAAAAGGAACCACTCTTTGAGCTTTTTGCATAAGTTGGTGCTAGACTACTTTAAGGTACTTAAATGGCACAATCAAACGCACCGCAGTGTTTTTGACGCACCTGAGATGAACAGGAATATGCAACATTCACATGTGCTTTGAACAAGCTTAACTCACCCTTCAGTCCACACTCAGCACGACATATCTTCAACATGAGCCATGGCCCTCAAGGGCCTCCACACTGCTGGGAGAGAGACCAAGATGTGCCTCATCCTCTGCCCACTGTTACCAGGAAGAGCACAAGGCGACCCGCACTAGTGCCACCCGGGCACCCTCTCACAGCACCTCAGTACTTGGAGATCGCTGTATTCTCCTGTGCCTCATGCCCACACTCAGCGCTTGCGTATCCCTCCGCACCTCAGAGCCTCATCACACCTCGTGCCTCAGCGGCTGCGTATTCCTCCGCGCCTCAGAGCCTCATCACACCTCATGCCTCAGCGGCTGCGTATCCCTCCACACTGAGGCGGCATTTGCCTCCGCACTTCATCACACCTCGTGCCTCAGGGCTTGCGTATCCCTCCACGCTGCAGAGTCTCATCAAGTTTCACACCTCTCAGACTGCATTTCCCCCTGCACCTCATTGCATTTTGCACGCCAGAGCTCTTGTATCCCTCCACACCCTAGAGGCCCGTCACGTTTGGCACCTCTGAGGTTGCGTGTCCCACCGCACTGCACCTCAGAGAACAGCATCTCCCCACGCCTCCTCAGTAGTCCGCGAAAGCTGAGGACCTGGCCCAGGTAGGGCAGAGGTGGCTCCCAACGTGTGTTTGGGCCACCCCTGGGGGAGAGGTGCTGTGGGGCCCCCCAGCAGAGCGCGGCACTGTGGGCCAGGGCTGCCCTGCCATGTCGGGGGCTTCCCCAGAAGCAAACACACCTGCTGGTGCTCGGCTCGGCTCTGCTGGCTCATTGCACTGTAGAAAGATTTCCCTGCTCTGAAGCAGACAGAAAATGGGCCTAATTTTCCTACCAATGGGTCATTGTGCTGGCTTGAGTGGAGTTTTTGCTGACTTTCCCTGGTAGGTACAAGGAAAGCATTAAGTGTCCTAAGAGCAAGAAATAGAGGAACTGATAAATTAAAGTGTTCCTCGTGAAAGGCTAGTTTGGTCAGACCGAAGTCAGTGTTTGCTGTATACTCTCACATATGTTGGAACAAAGCAAAAATCCAAGAAGTAATTACAGTTGAGGCAATTTGTGGAAAAATGCAGGATTCCCTTTGCTGATCTAGTTGTCCTCCTGCAGTTCTCAGGCATGTTGTCCAGGCACTTTGTTTAACCAACTCATTGTCGTTTGACCAGTGACTTTACACCGCTGAGTAGCGATTAGGGGTGATCATTGCAAAGTTTGGAGGTTCTCTCTGGAGCTTTTCCAAAAATCATTAATACATTAGAATTAGGTGGAAATCGCCACTAGCTGGCCTGTGAGGAATCACCCATCCAAAAACATTCCAGATGAACTCCCCCCAGGAAGCGATTAAAGGTGCTGTGCAGTGCCTGCACCAAGGGATTTATTTACAGTATTGTGGGGCAGAGCATTTCTTTCATCTCTTATTTGAAACACAAAATTCCTGAGGCCATCTTTGGAAATAGAGGCAAGGTACCTTGTCTTTGAGTTGCAGAAACTGAGATTATAGATAATCATTACATGCATCTGTCCTGACTACCAGGACTTGCAAATTTTTGGAAATAAGTAAATTACATTACAAAATCACTTTTTTCAACATTGTCAAATAGAGATACTTGTAAGGGCCCCAAAAGCTGCCTCTAAAGGCAGTAAAGGGAAATACTGTCTGTCAGGTAAAATACTGCTTTGCCATCCGAATTATAGGACTTCATCTCTGCAAGGATTTGTTGCAACGAGCAGCTCCACAGTCATTTTTTGTACTAAAACAGCAAATTATTGTACTTCACTAAATCAATTTTGCAGTGTGCTGCTGCAAAGAAGGGAGGCCAATTTCTGAAACCTCTTCAACTGCAAGTAGTCCTCTTTGGGGAGAGTGTTTCCCAGCAGATCTGGTAAGTTGATTTCAACCATTTCTGATTTGTGCAGCAGCAACAGCAGGAAAGAAGTTGCCTTTCTGGAAATTTTCTCAAATTATTTGTAGCAGTTCTGAATCTCCTGGTTTCCTCTGAGACTTTAAGGATAAAATGAAACTAGAAGCCAAAGTTAAATTGACCATAAAACAGATATTCTAGAAATTTCATGAGATGAATTCATTATGATCGTTCCAGGAGATATTCTCAGTCAGATATATCGAGAAGCACTCAAAGCCTTCTAAGCAGAACAGAAGGTGAGAAGAGGGAGTGATGCAGGGGTTTTGGGCACTCTTTGTAGGTTGCCCAGGTAGTGAGGTGAATTGAAACATTAACTTTCTGATACAGCTCTGCTCAACCACCTGTCCATGACTAGACAACCTGTGGATCTGTCTGCAACCATGTCCAGTACATAAGAGTAGATGAGGCTTGTGCCTAACAGTCCCATCTGGCTGTACATCAGGTGCTGCTGGGTTATTTCTAGCACAATCTCATCTTGTTTCCCCTGTTTAGGCACTCCGCAACGTTACATAAAATTGTTTCAAGTGATCATCCCCTAGTAATAAGTGTTTCTCAAAACATCAATTGATTTTGATGGAACCCAGAGGGGAAACCATATACTCTAGTGTTCGTTTTGGCACTTGAAGAATGAAAATACCGTTAGGCGGACTAAAAAAGGCTAAATTAAATGAATGAATATCACTTCTACAGGACAAATGTAATAGTCTCTAGTTATAGGGTAGTGGAGGAACTGACAGCATCATTTATTTTGGGCACAATGATGTCACAGCACACAGCTTTGGTCTGTTGACTGAAGGAGATTTTGTATTCCCATGTATCTTATCGTCAGCACTTTCAAATCAATTTTATCCTTTTGAGGAAGGGAAGTGAGAGTTGGAGGTTGGATTTTTATTAGACACAGCTGGTCTGAGAGACGTCATTTGTTCCTAAAGCTAGGGCTGTCTTTCATATGAAACCATTAGCTATAGAGGTAGATGGTGGGCAAGGGGAATCATGTGAAGTACTTTCAACAGCTGGGGGTCAAATTATAGAGAAAAGTGGGGAGAAGTGAAATTTATAATCTATAATTTGAAACCAAAATAAGAATGAAACAAGCTTATTTGAAGGACTGGAAGGAAAAGATGTGATATATGGCCTGATACAGCCAAGGAAAATGAGTGCTGCCATTGCAGTCTAACTTTGTGGACAATCCAGAAAACCAAGAGGACCAATTAAGTCTGTCTCTGTGGAAATCTAATTAGATCATGCAAACAATCCTTCTTGTTAATAAGGCCCTTTAGCAGTACATGGACTCCTTGAGAAGTCTGTAGTGGATATAGAGAAGAGTCTGATCCACGAAAGGAAGAGGAGTAACATTAAGAATTGGGAAGTCTATAAAGAGACAAAGAGGTAGGAAGAAGCCTAAGAGCCAAATTCTTCCCTAGAGATGACTTTGGCCTCTTATGTGGATACTTTGTTTGCTTTCTGTGCTCCAAGTTAAGGGAATAGAGAAGACCAATTGATTGGTAGGGGGCATTGTATTTTGAGGAGAAAAAAAAATGGAGAGTTTCCAATGAAAACAGTGTGGGAAAGAGCATGTCAAACCAATATGCTTGGTTTAGTGTGAGTGCTGTTATCAATGACTACCTGTAATATCCTGCTGAGAGAGATATAAAGAAAAGATCTGTGTAGATTAAAACAGAATTATGCAAAGAACCATGGAGTCACTTCTAGCTTTCCTAGATCATGCAAAGAAGTGTCACAAGTATCTAGTTCTTCCTGCGGTGCAGACCGACTCATTTCAATAGTACTATGCTACTGTAGCTCATTGCCTCAAGAGTACTATGATTAAAATAGGCTGGAGAAAAAGCCTGACACACAGAACACCAAAGAGATACCAGGAAGCTGTTTCTGCATGAACCTAAATCAGAGGAGTACCTACCCTCATGCAGGCATTGCAAATTGCAAGCCCACTAACTGCTGGCTTTCTTCTCTCCTTCCCAGGCAGCACACAACTATTTGGCACCTATTACTCCCATTACATCCCAGTAATATCACCTCTCTAACCAAGAACCCTACTCCTTTGCTTACTGTAACCAAATGCTGAGTAATATTTCTTTGAATTTTGAAAGAAAGTTTTAGAATTTTGAAAGAATGGACTTAATTTTATCGTGATAGTCCAAAAGCCAGTGAATGCTCAGGTTATACAGCACATATATCTACAAAGGGAAAAAGTAATTTGCAAAAAGCACACACCAAATGGTGCTCATAATATACTTGGAATGTGCTGTTTGGTAACCAGTGGCATACTGTATTTACATCACCTGAGTAAAGTTACTGACCCTTCACCTGACTGGGTGAATTTGCAGATGCTGTAGTCACAGTGGGCTAGTTATGAGTTATTTGCAAAGAGGAATGTTGCACAACAACATTTACACATGATTATGAATAATGTGATATTTCAGAATGCCACAATCCACTTACATGTAGCTCATTAGGTCCTACTAGAGGACCTAATTCTCTTCTTGAGGAATTCAGACAGAATCTTCCCGTAGAATTTAGTTAGCACTGAATCATGTGACAGAGTCAGAATTTGAGAAGTATCTACTTCATATAGCTTCAATAATCAAGTGTATTTTAGTCCAAGTGCAGGGGCCTCGCAGTACTTCACTTACAGTATTTAAGCTACTCGGTACTTGTATGACGGAGGAATCATAATGTTTCATTTATGCTGCATGGAAGATTTCTTGAAGATTGCATAGGGAACATGTAGTGCAGCCCGTTTAAAAAAAAAAAAGCAATAAAAAGCAAAAACCTCACAATCCTTGACTCCCAGTGAGGAGCAATGCAAGTATAGTTATTCTGTGGAAGAGGATTGGCCTGTTAGCATTCATTTTTGCCCCATTTTCTATGATTCTATGCTGTGTTCCACAAAATAAATCTTAGCCTTCCTTACTGCAGGTCATAACTAGACCAGTTTTGACTAGGCCACTACTTTTCTCCACTTGTACATTCAATTGTTTTAACCAATATATGTAGCTTCGAAACCACCAGCAAACTTTGATGCCATGACTCCTACCCAACCTGAAAAAGGCTACAATAATGATAGCAGAACTCCTTCAAGTTCATTTGTGTCCAAATAGAACTTTATAGGCAGATATTCCCTTAGAATAGTTTCACTATTCACAGATCTGTCATTTGTTCCTGTATATGCAAAGGAAGCGGCCAAAGTACTGCATGGGAGTCCAGTTTGCCATGGCTGACCTGTGTTTCACTTTGGATTGAGGTAAAAGTTGTTTCTGGTAGATCTTTGCCTATTGCAGACCAAATTGCAAAAGCTAACAAGCAGAAGTTTAAAGACAGCAAAAAAAATATTAGTGGTGAAGAAAGCTATTTTTAAGCCAATAAGCCTTCCTAAAAATTAAGCAATATATATATGCTGATTCTATTAAGGCACCCTGTATATCAGCAGGTTCCATCACATATAGGAAACTGCAGGTAGTGATTTGGTACCAAACTAACCGAGTTGATGTCGTACTTTGCTGGCTGCAATGACATCATCATCATTGGATGGTTCTTTGGAATAAATAACCTCTTCCACATGTCCCTAAGCACACAGCTTCTGAAATAAATTTCAATTGCTGCAAGGTTGAAGGACGTCCTAAATCACCTTGAGTTAATAAGCAACAGAAATAGAGAAGGAGGGGATCTAGGTTTTGTTTTTATTATTCCATCAGAAATATTTCTGATGAAGTCATGGGGAAATGCATTAAATACAATGCAGGGCAATCAGGATATAAAAATGTAGAGGCAGAAGATGTTTATATCAGACTTACATACTGAAAACCTGGCAGGGTATAATGCTGTAATTCATGTTTTGTGAGGCAGGCTACACTGTAATCATGGCAGCATTCAAGGTAGGTTGAGCTTACATAACTGTTTAAAGAGCAGTGACTTTGTCAGGCATCTCTGCAAAGAGCTATGTTAATTTTTCCAAACAGAGAGGAATTTGAACATGAAATCTCCCTGACAAAAAAGCTGTAATGTTTCAAAAACATGAGAACCCTTGCATTCTGTTTCACAAATAGTAAAATCCATTTCCCTGCAGACCATCAGTGCAAGACACGCAAAAATAACTCCCTCTTAGACCTAATCTATAATATACTGGAATATAATTGGTAACTTCGTCTAACACTAGCCCTCAGAACAGGAAATTTAAGAAACCCCAAATAGATGTGCTGTGGCTGAATAATAGAGAAATGCCAATTTAAATAAAGGTGTCTAGAACAGTTGAATGTTCTTTCAGGAATTAACCTTCAAAAATGAGTACCTAGCCAGAATATGCTATATCCCTTTTAAAGCTGGAGTGAATTACTCCAGAACTGTGTTTGCTTACTAATCTATAATATACAGAAAATCTTCCCCAGATATTAATTGTTAAGTGGTATGCTTGCACACGGCATGACCTACCAATGCAAGGGAAGGTAGACACAGGCTCTGCCTACAAACACAATGAGAGGAGTGACAAGTGCCCAGAAACAGATCTGTTGTCTTTCTTTTTTATGTTGTACATAACAATCCCTCATACTTAGCTGAAACCAAATTCTCCCTGAAAGTAATACATATAATATTGCAGAACCCCAAATTACCAGGAGAGTGAGGTTCCAAGTCTTGTATCTGACTCCTAATGCATTAGGCAGCACAAAGCCATTTTTGTTCATGAGAAAGATAAAAAGAAAAAAAAAAAAAAAAAAAGCAACTGGTAACCTGAAAGTTGGGTGATTCTTTGATCGGTATCATTCAGCATGTCAAGAGGTGTTCAGCTAAACTGGAATTAGAAGCTGTGACATGCAGTCTTTCAGAGAAATACACTGAAGTCTCATTAGGCCACTTCATGTACATCTGTCATTTCTGATTTGTTCCCTCTGGTACAATATTTCCTTTTGTCCTTTTTCAGAACTCTCTTCAGCCATCTGAACAGTGTGGCTTTGCAAATTCCTTGCAGAGTGCATTCATCATCTCACATTTCATCCCATCATGACTGGTTATACTCCCCAAGAGAAGCTGAGGCAATACCTTCCCATTCTTGGCGGTTACCCGCTGCTGTGTTCCACTTGCCCACCACAGCCAAGTCAGCTGTAAAAGGTAAAGGTGATCAGAAAGCAGTGAACAAAAAATAAGAGTGCAGCACCTGGTACAGTGAGATCACACTAAAACAAGATGGTTTCAATTTTCTCTTATGACAGGCATTTGAGAGAGACTTGACAGTTTTATCACAGTATAGTGGACACACTAATTTCACTGTTTACACAGTGGCGTGTGCTTACATTTTATCATATACTTATCTGCCATGCTTCTCTGAATGCAAAGACTTGATTCACAAAGGTGCTTTGCACTCATTCATTCTCACTGCTATACCACATTATAGTAGGGAATTTTAGTAGGGAAGGATTCAGTTTACATCTCCCATCTTTCAGAAATTACTATCAGAGGCTGAATGTTTTTAAATCCTTGAACAACATGGGAGTTTATGGAGCAGCCCACTCAGTATACAAAAACATCACATAAAAATCTTTCCTTTAGAGACTTAGGTCTTAGGTGATTATTCATCAGTTATTTGCTCTGTGGAAAGTTCCTCTCTGCCTTGGATCTCCATCCCTCTTCTCTCCTTTTCTCTCCCCCATTCCCTTTCCCCTCCATATATTTACAGAACATGTCAAAATCACATTGCATTGCCATTATGCCTGTCACATAGTAGATCTGTCTAATGGGCAACCTTTCAGGATTCTAGCTACCTCTTGCAAAAACAGCATTGTCTGAGGACTGTGATTGCCGTTGTTTCCTACGAGCTGTATTTACCTCAGATACTTTAAGGACAATAATTGGGACAATTGTCAGTATTGTCTTCTTCAAAAAAAACCAGATGTTTTACCTTCACATTCTAAAAGCTCCTAGCTTAGTTAGCACTATAACCTAAAGGTCTCAGCCACTTTGTGCTGTTACAGCATGCTAGAAAACACATGTGCCACATACACACTTTAAATCTGAAGAGGCAGAACAACTTCAGCCATCATTTTGCAGAAGCAGAAGAGATGCTTGCATCAAGCCTTTTTTTATTTCTTTTTAAGTTTTAACTTGTTCCACAGTCCTTTGCCAAACAGTGAGTCTTAGGCAGTAAATTCTAGGTATACACTTCAAAATTGGTCTTAAAATGATTAGCATGAACAAATACCTACATGCTTGTCCATAAAAGCATCAAATGCTACCCTGTACATTGCAGCAACCTGGTTGGTGTGTGTGTGCGTGTGCTCTCTGACCCCCCAAGAAGAGAACCCAAGTGAGTCTCTGACAAGCCTCGTCCTTAACACCCCCGAGACCTTGCTATAAGCACCATTCCTCCAGACAAGCCAGGGCAGCAAGACGAGAGCTGGGACAGAGGACAGCAAGCCCGGGAAAGTTTAGTTTAGCAGGCTATAAATCCCCCTTCCCCTCCTCCTCTCTTTATTGCCTGTCTTTAGAAAACACAATCCGATATAAACCAGAGAGAGTGGAAGCAGGGCAATAAAACTGTACGGCAGGAGCACCGAATGTCGCAGGGGTGTTATATTACTGGCATTCCAAGTGGCTGATGTCAGGCGGCGAGTAGTAGGACCCACAACCCACCAGGGCAAAGAAATATCCCAACTGTCCCTTGCGGCCCTGTGACATCCCGTCTGCTCAAATACATTCTCCACTGTTACTCCATTCATCTCCTTTGGCCTGTGCTACTTCGAAGCTCTTGAATTATGATTTAAAGGGCTCTGGTTTCAAAGCCATTGAAGTTAAGCACTGGGGCCTTTTGGCTCCCAAGTTTTAAGTCAAAATGTTCTTAAAATGCACAGTGGTATCACATGGTCAGCAAGTCCGGCACAGATAAAGATTGTTTCTTAATATTCATTTAACTGGCTTTAAAATATAAATATATAAAAAAGAAAAGGTAAGAATGGATCATAAAGTTTAGACAGGAGCTAGATTTGGTGTGTTTTCTTATGCTTAGAGTAACTTCTGATTTTTAATCAGAAGAGTAACTTCTCAGTTTCTAATTTAAATGTTTATATGAATGTATCTCCTTTTGTAGTGAAAACTTCTTTTATTTTGGGTCAAGAGTTTCAAAAACAACTAGCAGTTTTGGGCGTCTTACATAAGCCCCCTCAGTGACAGTTTTCAGGGATGGGCTCCTAGCACTTTCTGAAAATCAGGTCCCTCTAACTGTCGTGAATTGGACACTTAAGACAGCCTGAGTTTCCAATTACCTTCCCCCATTCCAGAGCTTGCATTGAAAAGTTGAAAACAGTCACTTAGCGACAAGGAAGGAGGTATAAATACTGCTCAGAAGTTGCTCAGAAATTGTTTCAAGGTGTTGGTTAGAAACAAGCTGGGTAAGCTCCTTACATAATTGGTGAAACAAATATATCTCAAAAACAATTCATCCTGCCACGTTTTAGGATATGGTTGCACAATCACAAGCCTGCTTAAGTCTTCATGCAGGACTCTTCTGGAAAAACAAATACTTTTCTCTCTCCTTTAGTTGTTCAGATTTGTTTTAGCTGATCAATCCACTGACCCAATTCATTACACTGCTGCAGGAATCTCAATACCAGCACAAAATAATGGCAGTGACCCGTGCAGCTAGAGACAGGGAAATACAGGATGAGCTCTTTGGGGAACAACCTTCTCTAATGTTGATTTAAAACAATTTGTAACGGAAGCCTCAGTGATGCAACCTAGGGTGGGGTGAATCACCTTCTGCTGTTGCACATCTCTTTCTATTGACTATAAACTTAACCTAGAAAATAGACTAGATATTTAACTTTCAGACAGCTAGTTAGATGAAGTATATCCCTCTATTATTCATTATCATTATAAGAATATTTCAGTTCTGAGGAATACATAGCAACTCCACTAAGCTTGTGGAAACACTAAATTCTGAATGTATATGCAGAGCCCTTTTCCTTATTCTGGACTCTGAGCCACCACATAAACATATGTACTCTGTAATAGTTTGTGAGCATGTCAGGAAAGAGTATCCAAATTCACTTTTGAAGTGGACTAATTAAAGTGTAGTAAATCCCTATGTAGACGCTTTTGCTGAGAACTGAAGAGGCCTAATGTAGGTCAGCCTAATTTATTTTGAATTGAAGTAAAATAAATCAAATAAAGGTCACTTTAATCCTAAATGAGAGTGGCCGTGGAGGCGGGTGGAGGGGGCTTAACACTGTTCAGAATTTAATAGTATTTGATAGCAATTACTTAGAATAATCTCCTTTATGAGATTTTTGGACCCTCTTCTAGATTTCAGTTGTACTGTATAACTGTTTTACTAATTTATATGGAATTGTTAAAAAAATGACATTGAAGAACGAATATTGTAAATTGAATTCCAGAGTGTTTTCTATACGTGAAATGTGAAGGTTCAGAGGGTGTAGAACAAGGGAATGAAGACCTTTGAGTATCTTGTTACTGTGATTGTTCTCTGTATACATTTCTGGCAAGCTATACAGGGAGTTTTTGTTTAGCTGATTTTCTTTTTTATAGTTCTGAGATGACTTTTTGGTTCAAATGAACATAGCATTTTCAACAGAATGTTTTCCAATTAACAATCATGTTTCCTGGCATACATATGAGTGGAGGTTCCCCTCTACTCTCATCTCCATCTATAAGAGTATTTCATGAGCTGGATATCAACTGTTTTGCATCCATCTATAAAACTTTCAATCCTGTAATCCCAGTGTGCATTTTGAATGTCAATGAACAAAGTTTCCCTGCTGTCCCTGGGAAAATTAGGTGTCATTATCCCAAATTTAGAGATGGGAAAGACAGCAGTCAAAGAGATGAATTGGCTTGCCTAAGATAACACATAAGGAGTGAAAGACAGCATGGAATAAAATAGATGCTTCTAAATCCCTTTCTTGTGATTCAGTCACAAGACTTGTCTTTCTCCATGTTTTATAACAAGCCTTTATTTCTCTATCTCTCTTTCCAACTCTGCTGTCAGTACAGGTGGTAGCCACATTGTCCAGCCCCATCTATTAAGAAAGATGCAGAAGTTGCCGGTCATACGGTTGGGACTGCCCTGGCCCTTCAGGCTGGTGGGCTCTTTCTGTTCCTAATCCATTGTATTAGCTTCTGGCAATTCAAGCATCATCTACTGAATTGCCAGGGGTGAGAGGTCAATGCATTAAGCGCTGTAGATTAATACACTGCAGTAAATCCCAGAACCAGCACTTTAAGGAGCCAGTAATATTTCACACGTGATTGTTCCACCAATTGATTGTACCATCTTGTGAGTGCGTGTGTGTGTGTGTATTTCTTTTACCCCATTTACGAGCTTTCCCAAGCTCCCCTGTTTAGTGGAGATTGCTGTGTCCCACACTGGTTGCACTTTGATCAGGGAAATTCAATACCTGAGGTCTGGGCTTTATAGGAAAGCAAGGTCCAGATTAAGGGAATTAGCCACAGTATATCACAACTAATAAAAGAGTGATTGAGCCCCACCACAGTGCTGCCCCAGGGGACAGGAGGAAAAGGGAGGGCCGGGGGGAGAGGGTAGGAAGACTTGCAGATAAAACCATGCCCATAATTAGAAATGAACAAACTTGCCACCCCATCATGCCTCTTATGGTCCTAGTAGCCAAAGCAAGACTTTTAAGACAATCTTTCAGCTAGAGCCCTTTTTCTTCTTTCCTTATAAGTACAAAATTCTTTCTCTTTTCTTCCTTCTGTTAACCTTGCCTATACCCAAGCCTTCGGTGCAACCAAATTACAGATCTTCCTTCTAAAGAATTCCATGGAAAAACAACATTTTGCACTGATTACCACATGTGATGCTCTGATTCCCATGAGCAACTTCATCTTTCTACAATAAGAGCAGCCCTTTCAGATACTCTGGATAAAAGTGGGACTAGGAGCTATCAACTTTGTCCTTGTCTGGATGTTTTTCACAGTGTGAACCAGCATATAAAATTTGTGAAGCTCTGCCTATCTTTTTGATGAATCAAATCAAAATTCTTCCCTTCTCCATAACACTTGGAGAAAGAAGCAGTGTAACATCTACAATCCTAAATCAAGAGATGGTAATATTTATTATTGTATAAATGTTCACCGAGAAAAGATTATTGAGTATACTATCAAAGAGAATAAGACTGCTGCATTATCACCCATTATCCAGTAGCAAAAATATTTTGTACAACCTATCTTCATTTAGGATGTGAGCTCATTTTCTTCACAGGGAACAAATTCCTATTTCCTTGCCTGCTTTTTAATGATTCTTCCTCTAGATCCAAAACTTCTCTTGATTTTTTTTTTGTTTTTAATAGATTTGCCTAAGCAAGGAGTGCAAAGAAAAAGAAAAACACATAGTCACTGTGTCTGGTATCTACTTTGTCATAACTATGTCTGTGGTCGAGTATAGTCTTTTAGGTGCAGTTACATCTTTGAATGACCTTGCTTTTCCTCATAGGCTAAGAAATTTACCTCTTATTTTCAGTATAATTTGTACATAATTTATGTTTGGAAAACAAATTTAGAAAAATAACTTACTTCATGGTAAGACTTTTCATTTAGATATCTGTTTACATAACAGTTGTTGGTGCTTATTACTTTAAATGTTCCTAATGTGTGTTTTAGACTCTCAAACACAGGGTTAAGTGCTTTAGTGAAGCAGAGCCAGAGTAATTTAAACTACTGACATTATGAAAGACAGAACGTATTAGTTATACTTAGCGTTTTTACAGATTTTCATGATTTCTAAATAAATGAATAAATATCATCATCCTCTTCAGTGACAAATTCCTCTATCTCATTTACTAAATCTCTTCATTTCTCCACTCTTTAGCATTAGGATATGAACAATGGGGAATACTGAAGCTAAAGGAAAAAAGCCTGCCGATTTGAATGAATATTTGATCAGATTCTTTGCTACCATAATGCTAAACAATATATGAAAATGCTGTCAGTAAATAGATGGATAAATAAATAGTTATTATGTATAATCAGACTGGTCTCCCTGAAACACCTGTATATCTGCCACATAATGCATTTTTCACTCATATGGCACAATAGTAATAATCACAGTAAAACTTTGTACTTTTTTTCCAACTTCTGAACATGTACAATGTTCAGAAGCATATTATGTTTGAAAGCAAAAGCAATTTTTTTCGTTCCTCATATCTGACTGCTAATTACATTTGCTTTAGGTTTTCAAAATATATGAAGTCATTCATATATTAACCAAGATCAGGGTCTCCTGCTTCCTAACAGTTTTGCTCTCTATTATAGCAAGAATCTTCATGCCAAGGCTGACATTTATGTTTGTCATGTTCTATCTTGAGCAACCAATATTCCCAACATTCTCAGCCTTGATATAATTCCAAGAGATTATACCAAAAAAAGGCGAAAAGGGTGTTAAATTCTAACTAGGATAGGTTGTGAAAACTTATCAATAATTCATGGGCAAACTGTTGTTTGATGAGAGCAAACAATGTTTCATTTGGTGTATTGGATATTTTAGTTAAGTATCAGTTCCCAGAAAGATTCTTTCTTAAGATTATTGACTCATCTTCTTGAAGTGTCTGTCAAAAGTAGACTAAGCATAAAAACAAAATTATACATCAGTTCAGAGAAATGATGACAGTTTGAAAATGTATTAGGATTGTCTGAGCGTGAGCAAACATGATATATGATTTGAAGCACTGCTGAGAATATCACTTTATTAGAAATGAAAACAGAAATAAGGTAGATAAATTCACCTATGTGATTAACTGCTTTTGAGATCTTTAACTTAATTTCATGTCAGGAAAAAGCTTAATTGGGTGATCTTCTTATGTAGACTATTATATTCCAGTAACTAAAGACTAATTTGAGTGATGGACTGTCTCTGTCAACACAGCTATTGTATCTTATCTTGTTTATGATGGTCATTTAAACAACAACGCTCATCAGCTTTTGTACACTAGTCCCTCTTTATCACCTATGATTATGTTAGTAGTTGCAGTAGGTGCTGGCTTAGATCACTCATTTTCAATGCTATACTATTCACCTACCAAATGACAGAAAAGAAAGCCAAAAAAAGAAGCATAGCTGTCATATCAGATGATGCCTTTAAACGTAATGATCCACACATGAACAGATCCCAAAGCTAGATATCAGTGAGAAAGTTGTCAAGGGAAATTATGTCAATAAACATGGAAACTTGTTTAAGAAACCTATATTAAAGCATGAAAAACAGAGCAATGAGTGCACCTAATGCTCTTGGGTTTTTCTTAGCATCCAAGCTACCAAAAGAATATGTCTCCTCCACAGTCCTGAGACACCCTAAGATTTGAATTACAAAGATTTGAATTTGAGACAAGTTTGTCTCAGCAAATTTAAACTTTAGATTAACAGAAATGTCTAGGTAAGAGCCTAGTACTGTAAAAATGTTGCGCATTTATTAATCTTTTTCATATAATAGTATCCTAGAACTGAAAATTTAATTTCTTTCAAAATAAAACAAGATAGCAGCATCCACTACTTGCTAGTTAAATATTAAATGAAATGGCTTAATACATGCAAATGTTTTTTACATTCATTCAGTACAGGATTAAGGAAACAGGTGTTTTATTTTTTCTAATCAACTAAAAAGTTAGGCAGCAAAGGCTGAATCCTCACTTCATTTAGTTTTTAATCTTGCTCCTATTCAAGCTTATGGTAAAATATGTATAGATTTGAACAATGTAGGATCAAGGTTAGAAGAGCTGATATGAATCAGCTGAATTTCCCATCAATGCCCATAGTCTTTAAGCAGAATCCCAGGTAAGTGTAAATTTAAAGCAACTCAGTGGTGTTTAGAACAACACAGAACAAGTCTGTGCATGAAATTTAACCCTGTTTTTTAAAAGTGTCAGGAAATGAAGACATCACTGATTGACAAGACCCAGGAAATCTATTAAAACCCTCAAAATCTCTGCTCTGGAGATCCATCCCCACCACCAGGGGATGAAGGCTGCAAGCGATCATAAAATATCAGTGAGCTGGCCAACCCATTTCAACTGTTCAGTAACTGTTTGCCAGTTGAGTAGATTGGTTGTCAGCACAGCAGGATAGAAATATTTTGATTGCCAATAACCGTAAGTTGAAATTCTGGCAAGGTCGATTCCTTTCTCAGATCCCAAGGGTGGTATGTTTGATTTATGATCCCTCCTGAGAGTGTGATATAGTATACATAGATTAAAACTAATTTTAAAGTAGTCAGTTTAGTAGCTAGACATTAAAGTAGCTATGTAAAAACATCCTAAATGTACTGAGCAAGATGAATTTTCTTGTATAAAAGCCAATCAAACAGGACCCTAAAATTATGATGCCATCATCTCAGCATAATCATGGCAAGATGTTTTTTACAGGACTTTTACCTCCAGTCTCACTTCCCCTAGCCTGAACCTTCCAGTGGCACCTTGGATAATCCAATCATCTCAGTAATCCAATAACATTCATCACATTTTAACATTTTCAAATCCATTTATGTCAGTGTCTTACAAAGGGAACATATTTATTCCTATTTATTCACAGATAGGAACAAAGTGATTTACTCGATGTTACAAAAGAGTTTAGTGGCAGAGCCAACAGTAAATGTAATGACAACTTCCCAGCTCAGTGCCTTTTCTGCAGAAAAACACTCCACCAGTATTCTTCTATTTATCAGCACCCTAATTAGCTACTACTATTCATGCCACTAATGCAATGCTTATAAAGTACCCACGTCTCAAGAATGAGACACTATAAAAATACTTTTGCAAAATGGTTAGAGAAATAACTTTAGTAAAAAATTCATTTTACTGAGGGGAGACAGGAAGGGATTTTCGACCTGTCCAGGTCTAATATTGCTGTTCCCTTTTTGCTTTGAGAGATGCCATTATTATTAAAGTAAAAGCACCTTCTATTTCATTACTTCTTAGTAAATTATCAATCTGGACTAAATGTGCCTCTCACATGCACTCCAGGTGTCTGTCTTTTGCATAATAATAGAGTAATAATCACTGTGACATCTCAGTGGAGACCTTTTACCTGTAGAACAGATGATTTCGCTCTTTCTGTATTTCAGTTAGTATCACCTACCCTCCTATGGCCGACAGTTTCCACTGCACAGGGAAGCCAGGTTTGTTATTTTATCTGCTACTAAGCCATTAGGCCTCTTGTCTTTCCAAAGGAAAAGAAAATAAAACCTTCAGGTCTGTAATTAATAGAAGGCAAACAAACTTCTTCATTTGGTTTCAAATCAAAGGAAATCAAGGAATATTTTCCATGAATATATTCTCACAAGATATGCAAAGTATCTTCCATACTGCCTTATAAAAGACAACAGAGTGCAAGGAGCTTCCTTGGCAATCATGGAAAGGAAATCCCTGGTTTAAGAAGCTGACAGTTCTTCTACCATAGAGATGACTATCATTTTATGCTGGCAGCTTCTTGTTCTAGGCTGCCACATTTGGCATAGCTTCTGATCACCGTTACGCACTGATAGGCACCACGTGTAACATTTTCTAGTCAGGCTGCTATAATGAAAGACCTTCTACAGACTGATTCTGGCTGATCTCCTTTTGCCCAGGGGTAATCCTTACAAATGAAGTGCTGCAGTCAGGAACAAATGTTGGTATACGCACATTCCAAAAGGGTAAGTAAAGATAACTTGGAAAGAATACAGAGAAGTCGGTATCTCCAAGTACAGTGAAGCCTCCAGTACTGACTCCTTCTGTACTAAGATATGTGCATAAAGTCTGCATTAACATTAATGTTAACTAGCAATTTTGTTCTATTATTTTTTATAGACACGGGGCTGATAAGAATGCATGTGAATATCCATAGATAGACCTAAGAGTTCCTGTTTTTCTTGTGATTGAGGATGGATAGGATAGTGGGATTTAAGAGATTACAGAAGAGCCATAACAAATAGATGAAGTTTGCACTGAGTATCTTTGATCTTGTGGAAGAGAAGCTGGTACGGCCTGGAGACTAAAGAGTCAGGGACTATAATAGGTATTTGTAGGCAAAAAAAAGAAAATAGAAGTGCTGGATCCATGAACCTAGAGTTGCTATGGCACATTTCACTGTAGAAAACCTATTTTCTATTGCATTGTATAAAGGAAGATTTTCCTAGGCCAGAAACAGCAATAAGAGGATGATAAAAAGGCCAGTGAATCTGATAAAAAGACCATATGAGTTGCCAAGCACCATCTGAATTGTCTCCATAATTATTTCTGGAACAGAATGATTCAGGCAAGCCTCAAAATCTGGAAAATTTGGGATAAGTATTTTGCTATTTTTTCCTTATGGATAGTTATGCTTCCTCTGTACTTACCATAGAGCTATGGTAGTTGCATACAGTGTCTTCACACCAAGTTGATCATAAAAGGGACAATTCTTATCCTTTAGCCCTCAGGACTTAGCTGAGATACTGAACTGAATGCTTACACCTTTTATTATGATTCCCCATTTAATTTTCCAGCAAGTACTCTAAGCTATATTCTCATGCGTCTAGAGGCAGGTTTTTAATTAGTTTCCTCCCCTGCATTGCATCTCACTTCCTTGTATTTTTCTTACTTTGAGGGGAGAAGAGTGGGATTTTATGCTGGCCATGTTAATCATATCCCTGGTGGTCACAAAGGAGTTTAATAAAAAGGGTGGGTAGGTAGTTTATTTTTTTTCTATCTGTCTTAGGAAAACAGTGTTTTAAATATATACAACTCTGCTGGAGTAGAGGGGTTGAGAGTATCATATCTCTTTCACTTGTTTTTCACGCCACAATCATTCCCCACACCCTGGTTTGTATTTTGTTGTGACAAATAGTGACTTAATACTATTATTTATTTGTTAAAGATGTCTCTTTTGGCACTTGCTTTCCTGTTAGGGAGATAGACATCTATAAAGTATTTCTAAAGGTGCCTTTAGAGGTTTAGTGGGTTTCCTCATAGCACGCTCCAAATCCTGCTGCTATAAAGTTGGTGGCTCTTTATTTCTCAGTGTGTACAAGAGTCTGGTGTTGGAACTAGAGGACAGGTTTTCTTCCCCACAGATATACATTTTTAAACTTGAGTTTACTCCAAGTCTCAATTCTGTACAGCATGAGCAAACCTCCCAGTCAGCACTGAGCCCTATTTGGTTTATCGAAGGTTTTGTTTTAGGTCAGGTTTCTATCATGTCAATCTGCCAAGCAGGATCAAGACCTTGATTTTAAGCAACTTCATGGTCCATTGCTGAGCAGAACATCTTAAATATCTGAGCTGGGTGTGAGGGCCTTGGGCCACAAGTTTGAGTAGTAGATGGACCAACCCAGCTTTTTAACCTTTCAGGAGGTTATTGTTTCTTTATTATATTCATATCTTTGGAAGAGGCTGTAAACAAATTAGCTTCCCAGTGCTCTGCATTAATTTCCTCCCCTGATGACATATTAGTTAATATTTTTATTTATTAATAACAATTAATTTCTACCTTTTTCCCCTCAAAATTCATTCTGCCATGCTAACTGATATATCAGTACCTTTCTGCTTTCCTCATAGAAGTCAATGTGGCATAAATACCACATACTAATAAAGCATTACAAATGGCAATATTTTGTTATTTTCTCTCTACAATACACTTGGGGAATTAACAACTGTTTATCATTCAGGATATATAAGATAACTGCCCTTAAGGCAATACGTGCACAGTGGCTCAGGCAAGCTCATCAGTGTCACTACAGTGACTGTCTAGCATCATGCTGGTCGGTTACTGTAACCTTGTATTGCTGCATCAATGCCAAAGCAATATCCAGCTACAGATGAAATCCAATTTTGGATCCAATTCTTCCTTGGGAGAAACCATCAGGGTTGGTAGATGGGAGGCATGAGATTTAAATAGATTCAGAATTCAGCCTTTATATAGGAAAGTCACTTATGGGTTTTTTCTTATAGGTTTATCTTCTCAAAGGCGAGGCCGAGTGCATGGGGCTAGGTGATCTCTGGACAGCACAGACCACCACAGTACCACTTCTAGATGAGAACTTCTGCCATAGCAGGTTTTAGGCCAAGTTCTGGCTGATCAACACTAGCATCTGACCTGGCACAGCTGTTAAGCTGGGATCTGATCATGCATATTTAGTAGCTTCCTGCCATTCCTGTCTGAAGCAGAAGAGGACCCAGGAACTCTTCCAAGAGTGAAAAGGTTCTTTGTGGTTCTCTGCTTCCCCCAGGTGGAGGTACCTGTGCTAGCAGTTGCTTCCCGATGTGGGCATGCTATCTGCAGAGAGCAAACACAGCTACAGTAAGGGGCGATTTAGGAAGATGGGAGAATTAAAGAAATGGTGTAGGCAAATATGCTGCCAAGAGGTTTCCTAGAGCAAAGAGAAAACTAAATTGCTACAGAAAGTCCCTGGAAGAAATGGAGTGGGGAGAATAGACCTTTGACAGAAGACTAGAATGCTGATGGAGGCAAGGAAGAGGGAATGTGTAGGTTGAAAGTAGGTAGAAAAATATCTGGATAATTGAGGTATGCAATTGACTACTCTGTCCACTATTCCAGTTGGGCTTTATTTGAGACTTTGCTGGAAGTCTGTGCCGACCAAGAATGGACTTTCTCGTAATAGCACAAGCTGAATGGTGGCTCCGTGAACATTCATTACTTCTGAAAGTTTTTCAGGAACATCTGCATCCATCTCTTGGATGAACTAAGAAGGAACAAACTGCTCAGGTAGCCACAGTGAATGGCAGGGAGGAAATGGAGATGTAAACAGTGAGTGGACTGGTGAGAAGAGGTGAAACATCAGTGGAAGGAAGTAGAAACTCACTATTGGTGACTGACTTTTCTTCATTTTTGAAGCTGGCGTACTTCAAGACTGTACTGTTTGAAACAAGTAGGACTCTTAAATGCCTAGAATATTTACTTGTTATCTCATCTTATGAGACAGGCTAGACAGAGACTTGAGCCTGCCCACACCAGGCAGGTCATTCTCCATGTAGCTTTCGGGAAGATAAATTATTTTGATATGAAAAAAAAAAATGGAGAGGTGTTGCTTCCCCAGTGGCTACAAAAAGAAAGAGAGGGGACAAAAAGGTACTTCAGAAGTGGAACCACTGACAAGTTGCTGTGGTGTCTGCTGATCGTGATCATAACACAGCACCCTGTGCACCAGCCGTGTGGTGAGCAGAAAGCAGAGACAGAGAAAGCTCTGGAGATGGCCCGTGTGTGCCAGCCCTGTTGTCTAATCAAGGGAAGTCAATGAACAGAGATGAATCAGTGTATGATAAGAAATCAGGAGAGTGAATGGTGGAACCTGATTGTTAGCCAGCAGCAACTGGCAACTGTATAAATCCTGAAGGTAGATGATTGTAATGGAGATTCAATCCCAAAGTGACAGTTACTTGAATCCAAATTAGAGTACAGACTTTGTTCATTTGAATTTCAACTGCCACAAGTAGACAACTTGATCATGTGGGAGCAAGATGGCTGAACAGAAAAAGTATTTCATTTTATGTAATACTCACATACACAAAAAACGCTGAGAAAATAGTGAAGAGACATCATATGGACCCTAAGTCAAATAACTGTTACTTAAAATTACTGCAAGTTAAAACTGCTGATATTATTCAACATTATAGTTATGTCCAATAGGGAAACCAAAGAATAGTCATAGTCTGTCAGTGTTAAAAAAAATTAGTTGAATCATATGATTCTATGATTTGTACTGAACTGACATCAGACCAGCTGACATAGGAGAAATTACAGCAGTAATTTCAGAAATTACAAAAGTGGTCCAAAAAACTACTTGTTCTTACTCATGCACTGTCTTTCTCAAAAAAAAAAAAAATAGCTGATGAATTCTACTCTATGTGCCAGTAACTTTGTACTTATACCAACACTAAATTAAACGGAGTGAGAACTGGCATATTTAAAGTAGCTGAATTAATTCAGGTACTCATTTCCCTGTATCTAGGTTATGCTGCTGTTGGTTAAGGGCACCAGTTCAGTAACTGCTGATGCTACATGCCATGACTTGGAAATCTAGAGATGTGCTTGATAAAAATCTTGAACACACAAATCACCAGTAGAGCCAGAAGATACTTAGCTGTATTACATGAAAAGTCTTCAGTCAACTTCAGACTGTTGCTCGGCATAGAATTTAGAGGTTCAGGAAAAAGTTGCTATGGCATCTATAGGCCCTGGTTCACACACAGAATGCATAAAGGCCTTGGCTATGGGAAAAGCAGCAAGTTTTGACCTCCAGCCCCTTAAAAAGTGCTATTTGCAAGTGTCTAGGTTTGTCCTTGACTGTCTTCAAGGACATCTCTGTGTCTGGCTTTACTCTTATCCCAGATTTGATGTGGTTGTTTGCTTATCAAAACTGGAAAACAATGTCCTGGGTCACAGATACACCACTATGAAGTCAGAGTATTTTGAAACATCCATGGATTTACACCAGGAGAAGCTGCAATCGGCGTCTTCCCTTACTTTAATAACGCCTTTCTTTGTCAGTGAAGCACTCCTTGACTCCAAGGACAGTCACGCATGTGTAAAAGTAAACATTTCAAGATTTGGCCCTTAGCAATAGTCATAAATTACTTTTTGTTTGTTTTTCAAGACCATGATCCTTCATCCATTAATGTTAATAGAAGAATTCCTTATTTGACGTCACTTGGGAGGAGCAGATCCCAAGGCAGTTGTTCTCAGGCATATCAAAGCAACTATTCTGTATTGAAAGTAAATTAAAATGCAGTATTCTTTCATTTGCCAGGAATGTAAATCTCAGCTCCACAAATCAAATCTTAATTGCTGTTAAATATTCCAAGTGAAACCTGTGACATTCAGACAAGTTGTTGGATAATCAATTGTTTTAAACATTTTGTCAGAAACAAGATTATTCTGTCTATTGATTACATAAAATTGCTTTCTAGCATTTAAAACACGGAGTGACTTAGATTTATACCTTATGTAAAACAGTCTGAATTCAGAGTTTCTCTGTATTTTCTCAAGGATGCTTGAGAACAGAATTTCACCTGAATAAGCATACACTAACCAGGAGGTGTCTAAGCAATTTACATCAGCATCCTTTTGAAGGATGAAAAGGCATTTTAGTTGGCAAATCTTACAGAACTGTTATTATGCATAACTCCCTAAGAATGGAGGAGAGATGAGGCAACAATAACTGCACAGAAAAACATCAAGTTTCAGTGACAAGTTAACAAATCTTAAGCTGTTTGAGTACGCGATTTCAGAATATCTAGGATATTTAGAATAATCCTTCTTGTGCCATGTATATGCTGTTTCCTTTCCAATTTAGTAGCACATACTCTACTGCACTTTTGTTCAAGTACAGAACACTTCTGACCCTAAAGATACAAAGCATTATACATCAAATTTAGATTTTTAAGAAGGAGTATCTTTTGCATTTTTCACACCAATGGGCAGTTTGGTTATCTCAAGTGGCTTGCATAATTTAGTTGTGGGGTAAAGCTTTAGATATGTGTTCATAGGGACACGCATGTAGGTAAAAGAAAACTAAGCTTTTTTCCTGCAGTGTTTCTTTCCAGGGAAGGCAACTATTTCTAGGTTTTTATAAGCTGATGGAAAGACTTGTCAAATAGTCTTTATGAGAGAAGAAACAGGAAGATGGTTTGGTTTGCAGACAGAAGGTTATTGGGCAATTATGTTTTTTATAGAGCTGTCTTAGGACAAATCACGGGCCTGCTTTTGCCTTTGATGCTACGAGGCAGACGGCCCAATAAAGATCAGAACAAGGGAGGGCAAAGGGGGTCAGGGACAGAGTCTTCCCTTGGGGTCCCGCTTCTGCCTCTTGCCTTGGAAACCAGACCCCTCTTCCAGATGCACTGTAGCCACTCATCATGAGGCTTCCTGGTGACCCTCCCGATGGGCAGCACTATGAAAACTGGCAAGGGCTTCAGGAAGTGGTGCCTCTGTGCAGCTAATTCAGTGCTAACACAGCTCTTGGTGAGAATGCAGCTCTCCTGTGTTCTTTCAGAACTGTGTGCTGCTAAATGTGTAAAAGCCCTTGTACAAACTCTATAAGCTTAGACTACATGTATGAAAGACATAGCTTATGCACAACTGTACAAAGAACTGGCAAAATCTCTCTCTGCATGTGTCCCTTTGATATATTTATTTTTGTGGTGCCTATACTCATCTTTTGGCCATCCTCTAGCATTTCACACTTGAGAAGAGTTTTCCTCAGGGCAAGTTGTCCTACCAGTTTCTGATTTGGGACTTATTTCACCTTCTGAAGCATCTAGTACTGGTCCCTGTCAGAGACAGCATCTTAGCCTAGATAAACTGCCACTTTCTCTGTGTCAATTGCCAAATGTCTAAAGGACATTTAGTAGAATCATAGACTTATTTTCATAACAAGGATTCATCATGTGCCTAAATGGGACACTGGGAAAATTCTAAAATAGCATTTCACCATATTTCCAATGGCACAAGCTTTTACTGGTAATTGCAGATATTGTAGTTAGACAAATTCTTTCAAATCTCAAATTCTAATTTAGCTTTCTTCAAGAGACTTTGATGACATTAGTAAAGTGATGATAGTGTCCATATAGTTTTATGACTGCTGCTAGAGTTGTCTTTGATAATATCCTGCTTTCCTTTCAGACAGGTGATTGGGATAAGTATCAGAGCTCAGAACTGCAGGGAAAGGAGCCCCAAACTTCCTGTTCCTATACCAATTACTTTGATCAAAACCAAAGTAAGTACTCTATTTTGATCACTTTTCAGTATGTTGCCCACCCCCTTTAGAAAATATTTTAGCACAGAGATTGAAGAGACCTGAAAGAGAAAACTAGTGGGAAGACAACTAGAATCCCATGACTATGTGCAATGTACATTGCATCTGGGAAAGGAGGAAATCTTCAGGATGCGAGTACTGCATTTTGACCCTTGACTTATTTGACAAGGAGTATTGACCATCACTCATCGCTTCTGCTATCACAGAATGATCTGTTTAGTGTGACCTGGACTTAGCTTTCACACCATCAAGTTGTATTTAATAGACTCTCTTTTCCATTTCCCTTCCCTCCAGAGCACAATATGCTATTGGGCTGGTTGAGTAACAATGGAAAAGGGAAGAAAGTGTGCCAGCCTATTGGTATTTGCCACACAAGTTTTGATAAATTGTAGACCAGTTATGGAGAAAGTAAAACACAAATTCCTCTTAGAACATCAGTGAGATTTATTAGATAAAACATGGTATACCGATTGACCAGTTCGGCTTACTGTATTTGTTGGATTTATGACTACTTTTCCCTCTTGATCAGTTTATCTCCCATCTCCCATCAGTCATATTGATATTTTTCCTGAGACGCCTTTTTCTTCTTTTTTAGTGTAACTGATCCTCTGTAGCTGCCTTGGAGTTTCTACTGTCCAAGAAAGTAACATGACTGGCCCCTGTTCCTATGTGTGATTCAGGATCCACGACCAAAAATTAAGTCTCATTTTGTACTCCAAGCTCTGAACTCCAAACACGGAAGCTATCTTTAGATTCAGGTACAGGGCATTGTATCAGATATACAGGAGGGACATTTCTATGCTCATAAGGTAACTACTTCAAAATATAACACGTAATAGAAAAGTTAAGGCTCATGCAAAAGGGTCCAGGAAGTCCAAGTCCTGGAAACCTGAAAATTATGATGATCAATGCAAGACTTAAAGCTTTATCATCTGGAGCTGAGAAATCCACGTGTAACCTATCAACCAAACAGCAGATCCCTGACAATCCAAAGAATTCTGAAAACTGTCCCTCAGGCCTCCTTCAGGAGAGTGCTCACAGGCAGAGAACAGATAGAAGAACCAAGGAACATCCTAAAGACCTAACGAAATCCTAACTGCATGCTCCCTGCCTTCTCTGCCTCTGCCTCCAAGTCACATTTGACTCTGTAATTCACCTACCATTGGAAATCTGCAAAATCTCACCTGTGACAGCTCTGCTGACAAACAGGGGAGATCAGAGTCTTTCATCTGGGTGATGAACTGCCAGCCTGTCAGAACGGAGGAGTATCTGTACTGTGCCAAGATAGGTCAGAGCTGCCGCAGGGGGCTGCATTCTGACCTTGGGAAGTCCTCTCAGGAGGACTTTCAACTGTACCTGTTTTTAACTCTTAGGGCCTACGGACTAGTAAGCACATTTGAGACACAGGCAGCATTATGCAGAGGAGATGCATCCCTGAGCATACACATATACAAGTCACAGTGTTAGAGAGACTGGGCTTCCCCACTGCCTGCAATTATACTCCATTTCTCAAGTGAGAGCCTCCCTCACTTGAGAAATGTCACCTGATTAATTGACAGGTAGGTTCTCAAAACTGTTAGTAAGGTAAATACATGTAAAATTTTGGTCTTTTCTTTTGGATACCTGAATAGAAAGCCTAGAGCATAATATTGTTTACTCACAGTTCTTATGCAGCATTTTATGATGCTATTGTAGTATTTGTGTATGACTGAAAAAAAAGAATCAACCCTGGCAACTTAGGATCTATAGCCTGGTAATTGTGCAAAAGTGCCAATTTTCTATGTGCAATACATCATTAAAACATGTGATATATTCACCCAGGATTAGGGAAAATAGAATATTCTTTGCTTTTTAATCAAATTCTGATGTTCCTTTTCCACGCACTAATTCCCCGTGCTGTCACTGGATGGCTGGGCACTCAGCTCCAGCAACTTGATGATCTTTAACCATTTAGAGTAAGAGATGAAGGAGGAAGATTGCAGCATTGCCAGAGGGCTGAGTTCAAGTGTTTTGTTCAGTCATTGGATTATTAGGGCATTTTATTTTTAATTGCAGTGTTTTCAGTATTTCAGGCTCACAAGTAAACACTTCACTTGGTCCCTTAGCACTATCTAGGTTTTAGGTCTTCTGTCTATAGTCCAGGTTTAACTACATTTGCCAATCTAGTTAAGTAGGGGTATATTTCAGTTTAGAGTAAATTGTGTAAAGTTCAGAAGTTGAACATGTATTAAGAAATTCCTAGACCAGATTTAGAAAAGTGCTAGGTGCTACTACCCAAATTTTTAGACAGAGGCCTAGTAAGACTCTAAAGTATCTCCCATCTGCAGTAGTAGACATTGCTGCATAGTTCTAGAGTTTGCAAAACAAAAGGCTGTTTGTCTGTGGCCTGCTGGAAATAGAGCAAAATATGGGCATATATTTATTAAGTACTGTACCTTTGATCACCAGAGGCCAAGAATTAGTGTTCAAAAATGGTCACAGCTCCAACTATTTACTAAGCATCTTCTAAAGAAGAAAAAACCCTTTTTTAGCTCATTTACCTAAAACCCTTCCAGTCTAAACAGAAGGAACAATTCAGCCCTGATTACAGCCCTTCTGAATGGCCCCAGTACCTTTAAGTGAGCTACCTCTAAGCAGGAGCATTTCTGGAACATGAACTCTGTTATGTTGTTCTGTACGATACCATACACAGAGCATCATGCAAATACTCAACTTCTACACATGACCTTTCCCCACTTCACTAGATCTGCTCATGGAAAAAGAGAGGATAAGCTCTGGGTATCTCACTACCTACCTGTGAGAACACATTCGAGGCTGGGGTTTCTGCATGCTTATGACCACTGAGGTTAGGCCACTGACTGAGTACTGAGGTAAATAATCATGTTAACCACAGAGTGCTTTCAGTTGGAAATAGCTAAACCAGCAACTGAGGGGAATTCTCACCTGCTACTCCTGTTTAAAAATACCATAGCTCTCACAAATAAGTGTCTGAAATTGCAACTTTCAGTCCCTTGTTTTTTGTGTTTGTAAGAGTACTTGACCCCTTTTTTGTCTCTTACTACCTCTGAGTAGTCTTACTGAAAGGACCCCAAACGATTTAGAAACCCAGTTTCATTTTCCCATTGCACATGAACTAATTTGAAGCCACACCTAATCTAAGCAGCGTGAACTGCACTACAGTGACAGTTTCAGTTTCCTCTGTCTAGGCTTACATTGTTGTTCAACTCTTTAAAAAAATAGTAATCAAGAGCATCTCTACCCAAACAGTCTTATGTCTTGTTCCTCCTTTGAGAAAGGTGCAAAACCTAAGCTCAAGTCAAGAAGTGAACAGGTTATTAGTTACAACAATGAAGCCTGCTTTGCATCTTCAACTTTGTTTTTCATCTCTTCCTCCAGTTGAAGCAATTCCATTATTTTTTTTCTTCCAACATGTAGAAACTTTGCTGAAAAATGTTACCCTATCTTAACCTCTTAGAGGCATTTGAGTATAAGGTTGCAATCTCAAACCAGAGATAGAGGAGGTGGGAAAAAAAGGTTTATTTAGGGGAGAGCCTGTTACAGGAGCATTAGTCATCTATTTGTAATACCCCTAATTCCTGAGGGGGACAGGCCAGGGACAGATAACACTACACTTGCCTTGTTTCTTATAACCTTTTGTTAGCATCCACTAATGACCACTGTAAGAAACAGGATCCTGGGATAGATGTACCCATGATCTAATCAAATTTGACCATTCTTGTGTGATCTGATAGTGGTTCCAGAATTCCTCCTCTCCCATGAGAAGATTTAGAAGGTAGCTTGCAAAATTTAATCAGTCTTGATCAATGGCATTACAGAATTGTCTTGCATGTAAACACTTGACAGGACAGTGACTTTGTTCATCAGAAGGGGAACAGGAGGCCTCTCCCTCTCACTGAGGAGCAAGCGCTATCGTTGTTCTCTTGTGCTCCCTGGATTTAGTACACTGCGCTGTTAAGATCTGTTGCCTCGGGTTAGAATGTTTCTCAATGATATAACAGGATACTCTTCTGGGGAAAGTACCCTGTCTGACAAGTTAGTACCTCCTTGCTGTTGATTTATTTATAATGGAAGAAGCCGGAATTCCCCTTTCAAACTTTCTACCATAGAAAAGGAAGAACTCGAGCTGGCTTTTTTTTGCTGGTACTCTTAAATACTTTCTAAACATATTTCTGCACATTCACAGCATAGCCAACTGCTTTGATGCCTATGGCTATTTTTTCCCTCCCCCTTCCCTCAAAAGCACCAAGGAAGTTCAGAAAGAAATTGTAGCTTAGTATGTGAATGCTAGGTTTGCTGGACCAATGGCCAAATAATAAAAATACAGGACACATTGAGATGGCCAAGGTAAGAATTGACAGCAGAGAGGATCTGTTCATGATCAGTGGAAGGTAAATCTCAGTAATGCTCAGGTGATCTTCCCTCTTCATTTATGCTTTGTACTTGTTAGATATTTCAGGATGGCCTCACAGAGGAAATCTTAAGCCCTTATATTTCAGAAATAGGATTTTCAATGCATTTTTAGCTCTCTGTGTTGCTATGTTGATATAAGACAGCCATGTAAAACTAGCAGAAGTAGCCCAGGGGAAAATTCCTGCATGGGAGATTTTTTCCCATCATTTAGTCCTGATATGTATTAGTATGTAGAATGGAACATAAAAGGAAAACAAGATAAGAAAGATGTATAAGTGCATTACGATGGTTCTATACCTGTACTGTGGAATATGTCCTGGAAGGCAGACCTAACTGAGCATAAAAAGGAGTATTTCAAAGGTCAGCATCTAGTATCAAGGACAAAAAAACGGCAACTCCCATTCCTTTCCACTCCATTAAGATAGAAACAGAAAACCTGACAGGGCCTTTCTTAGAACTTCCCTTTTTCTCTCCTTTGTAAGCACCTCTAATTCTGGTCTTTCAAGTATTTCCCATGAGTTCCATAGAAAAGTGAAATTTTATAAGTTTACTACTAACAAATCAAAGATAGAAGGGGACAGTGTTTAAATGTCAGCGAGTTGCCTTTGCTCTTTATCTCCCTCCAGGGGATGCAAATTATACCACAATAAGTTCTCTTGCTGTGGCAGCAAAACTAGAGTGCATAAACAGAAAGTAGGAAGGAAAAATGTGATATTCATACCATTATAAAGTAAGCTCATTCAAGTAACTAACTTTTACAAGAAATGTGCAAGTTTATAGGTCTCTATCCTAGCAGTCATATCCTGCTAGTTGGTACCAAATGATCAGACTGCGTGACACATCTCTGAACGCCTTCTGTGTTCATTCATGAAGGAACTCACTTATCTTGTTTAAATCTCACCAGCTCCCATGTATTTTATATTTTCTCCAAGGCTTTTTAGCTAGCATCCAGCTGTATGATTTGCAAATATTCTCCCAAGCTTTACTCAACTGGCAAAGGAGTGGTGTTCACTCAGATTTGTTCACAGATCTGGTAGATCTGCCTGGCTGCCCTGTCTTTTAGGATTCTGTCACTAGACACAGAAGCTGACAAGATTACTAGATTGACAGAAAATAAAACAATTAAAAAGATATAGATGGAAGAATCTTAGACTTAAGGCAGCCCTGTTTTGCCCAAATAAAAGCAAAGAGGGGTTTTCCTATGGCCTTTGTAGAAATAAGGAACTGCCTGCCTGTACCTGCTTCTCCTGCCTCTGCTGGTCTGGTGTGTTTGGAATGAAAGATTTTCCCTGCAAGCCACCCTGAACCTTTTCCCTAGCCTGTCTGTCAGGCTCCCTTTTATCACCACAGGTTTCTCAGTGGGCCACAATGATTTACTGTCCAAATAGTGCTGTTCTTTGTCAGAGACTGTGACGGAAAAGACTTGCTTTGCAGCTAATAAGAATCCCTTCCCTTTCCCTCATGTTCTTTTTCACTCTTCTTCAAACATTGTTTTACAAGCCCATTGCTTGCTATCTGCCTGACACAGAAGCTGCACCTCAGGGCATCATTTTCTCACCTCCAAGCCAGAGGGTTGCTTCTTTGATGCTTGGTTTTAAAAACTTGGAACAACTCCACTTAGGGTATCTACTCTGCCACCCTAGGGCAACATGCTTTGGGGGAAAGGGACCCTGCATGGTTCAAACTGGCATTTGAGGCTAGCTTTTCTTAGTTGAGATAAAAGGAAGAGCAATTTTTACCTGTTTGAACCAGGCCATGAGCCTTTCAGTCTGGGATCAGTCCATAAGAACATATCTGAACTTAATAAAATCAAGTCAGTCAACCTTTCTGGAAAGAATAGGCACAATCCTGATTCTTTAAGCCCCAAATGAATGTAGTTTAGAATCTGATCTTTTAACAAGTAGATATCTCTAAGGTCCAGTCTCCTTACCAGTGTTTGTGATTCTGCCATTAAATTTAAAATGGTAGCTAAAGTCATGCAACCAAAATTCCCACTAGCATTTAAAATCACTTTCAGGATTTCTGCTGCTGAGATGCAGATTCAGGTTCTTGCTCTTGCAGTCTCTTCACACAGCTGGCACTATGTTTAACCAGCTAGCCCTGGTTTAATCGATAAGCCCTGGGTTACAACATGTGGACTTGCTTGTAAGCATTTATTTTGTTCCAAGTTTATCAGCCTGGAGAATTAATCTTAAAAACTGAGAAGGACATTAACTCCTGAATCAGGAGTTCAAACTCTTATATTCAGCATGCACCTGAAGTACAACTCCAAAGGCTTGTTTCATTTTGGGTCTAATTCAAGCTGAGTCCCATTAATACATGCAAGCCCTTAAACTGAATATGGTGCTTATTTAGATTTTCTGATGTATATCATTAGGCCTTGCAGCATTTGCACCTAAGTTTACTTAACCCAAGGAGTTTGCTGCAGGATCCTCCAGTTACCTTATTATTTAAGAAATCTGGAGAAAGACAGAATCAGGACAGGCAGACTGTCCTATATGTCCCAGAGTTAACCTAGCTCTTTAATGGGCTCGCACACTATTTGGTCACCCTTACTATTTTAGCAGGAGTTTATGTGCATATAGCAAAGATTAAAGCAGGGAATAGTAATTGAACATCAAAACATATTGTGAAGGGAGAGGATTCATGCTAGGAAATCACATTAACAGGTATGGGGAACTATCTGTAATTCACTAATAAGATATAAATTCTGAGATTAAACTTTGAATGCTTTGGCACTTTGTTCTTAAGGTGAACATAGTAACTAGAGAAGGGGAGTCTGGACTGTGGTACACTTAGAAATAGAAAAGAAACACTGTTTTGAAGATGATCCTATCCTATGTTGTTACCTGAAAGTTTGATAGTGAAACTGCAGGCATAACTGTTAAACCATACCCAGACTTAAGATGCCTTCAACCTAGCTCAACAATCTCAATAATTGCTTGTAAGCGGAAGCTGCAACTGATTTAGTTCAGCTGCAAACACTGTGGGTCAGATGCATTCAGTTGATGTTTCACACATAAGGCAATGGAGATGTCTAGAATACTTGTAATTTCACACTAAAAGGATTTCATCTTTTGAATTGGGGCATGCAAATATGTATTTCACTATCTATCTTCATAGTGTAGAAGCATGTATCTTACCCTACCATTTTTCCTCAAATGCATGTTATTATCTTCCTGTACACCTGGACATTGTTTTGACAGCCTATCATTTTCACATGTTAGAACACATTTTAAAATGTCTATTAAAGGAGCCTATTCTTAACACCAGCCATATCACTCTTCAACAGGACAGCTTATTAATCATCATCCACATAAAAAGCTGTTTCCTTTAACTATGCAACAAACAAGAGAAAGAAAAGGGGACAAAACCCAAAGATGCATAGATTCTTTGAAATTTAAGTTACTATCTTGCATGCCACCTGAAGATGTGATCTAGTCAGATCCTTTACATTTAAACAGAATGGTAGAACAATCAATGTTAAGAGCTCCCAAATAAATGCAGGATTGCAGTTAGTGACATACATTAAGTAATTCACTGAGTGGCACTGATACTGAACACCACACAGCACTGCTTGCAAGTACAGAGGTGGTATTCCTGATATCCCATCCAAGTTCCAGCTGTACTTACACTGAATCCTGTAATGTCTCATTGACTTTTCAATGGGTATAGGATTCTCTGTTTCCTTCCCTGTTGTGTAGTGTCAATCCCTCATGTAAAATGTCTGCCAATTTCTGCCCCTAAGGTGGCTACATTTCATCAGTGGATTAATGCTACTTCCCATTTGACCAAAAAGGAGCTTCGGTCCTTCTCCAAGCAGAAACCTGTTCTTTTTTATTATACTATTTCACTTTTGGAAGGGAAACCACACATGGGCTTCCTAACTCGCTACAAAAAAAAATCCTGGTACTGAGAAAGTCAAAGCTAATTATAGTGTTTGCTGTTTGACCAAAGGTCTACATACTTTTATTATCTGAACTGGGCAAGAATAGTTTAGTGGCATGCTGTAAAACTTAACAAAATGTATCAGATGAATAGCTCTCCACTTATGTTCCTTCTAAAGTCAAGAAACCTGACCCCAAAGTAATAATAATAACCCATAGGCTGAAGGAAAACGCTTTCATCCGAGTCATAATGAAACCAGTAAGATGCTTTCCAGTTGACTTCAGTGAGCTCTGGCTTGTGCCCCTTAACATTGAGCACAACTTTGGTTTGTCTAATTCAGTTGCTTTTATGTCTTCAAGCCTTGAGATTAACGGGTGACTGAAGTAAGAACGAATATGATCAACATTCTGGTGTTGTGTATAAGCAGAACAACTAGATCCAGTATGTAAAAATAAAATGCTAAAGTCAGCTATGAATTGGGTAACTCACTCTGCTCAGCCCTATTGGCAGGAATGACGCTGAAGCACCCCAAGGTCTGCAGGTGATCAGTGTTAGGTAAATGTTGCTACCATTAAAGTACAGGAAGGCCACTGTAGGAAATTCACATGCTGAATATCACACTGACAGCTTGCAGTCTCCTCCTCCTCTAATACAAAGTCATTTTGCTACAGGGTTTTGGAAAAAGCCATCCTTGGTGCTTGGAATTCTTTTCAACTTTGATTCAGTAGATTTATGTATGTCCCTGTGAGGACTGACAGCTCCAGATTCACTCTTGGATACCTGGACTACTTAAACCACACACTTCATAGGGTACTGGACTTCTGAGAACAGTCCCTGCATTCTAGCTATATGAAGGACAGTTTGCCACTTGCCTTTACCAAACCTGGGCTTGCATTTGATTGAGGACTTAAATGTGCAAAGAGCTACTTCACATACTACTCAGAATTTCTTAGTAGAGAAAGCTAGAAATCCTACTGTCATTTAAGTTTTGCTCCTTTATGTCAAATTTCAATTTGTTCCACAGATGCCAAGTATTTGTATGATCTGCCTAAAAGTTTTGCTCTCATGGTGTTAGTTGTGTCACAGCACTGTTTTCACAGCCTTCTGAGATGAGATATTTCTCACCCTTTCTTGAGGCTTAACAGCATTTGAGTGGAGCCTTTAATCAACAGGAGCATCCCAGCCAGCTGCTGGTGGCTGCCATCTTGCTAGAGAACAGCATCATTGGTGACACTTGTCAGCAGAGGGGAGAGGACCGATACATACAAAATTGCAAACCCATATTTAAGGTGCATTTTAGCAATTTTTAAAAAAAAAGGAACTGTCAAAGCTTTAGGGCAGCTTAATTTTTCAGGCTCTTAATTGCTGCACCAACATTCAGCATTTTGGTCTCTTTTGCGGCTTTTGTGTTGCCAGTGTCAGAATTGATGTCACTCAGCCAAGTGCCCACTGGCAAAAGCAGCAAAAGCCTCAAAAATGCCAGCTGCAATTAGGTATTTCTGTTGTGAAGCAAGTCCCAGTTTGTGCATGCCAAAACAGTCTCTCCATGTGTGAGCCTTCTGATCTCTGTGTTAAGCAGAGGTGTCCTGCCCTCTCATTTTGCAAAAGTTTTTTTCTTTTAGATACTCAACATTATCAGCAAATGGAGGCATGCACTGCATAGGTACAGCTTGTAGATTTAAGCAAAACATGATGCTTTCAGTACATCCACTGTAATTCAGAGAGCAGAGATGGAACACTATTTCCATCCTCAAACAGAACATTTAGTCATATACAGCTTTAGAGACAGAAGGTTTTTCATCATCATCACTCAGTAAAGTCAGTATAGTCAAGAAAAATCTAAACTACATCCTAGTGACAAGCTCTGAAATAAGTCTTACTACTGCCCACCACTACTGAAGACAAGTAATTTGACTGTTGTGGTTTAGCACATGATTTGGCATATAAGCTGTAAACTTGCAAGGGTTTGTGGTACAAGCTACTGCCCATCTACAGTTGTCTGGAGTTTGCAGAAGCAAGAGTTAAAATTATAACCTTTTTACTTTCAAAGTAAGCTCATTTGATCTGAAGTCTTTGCCGCCTAAAACAATGCTTCCCTTGCAGTTGCTTCTACTGTAGAGGGGCTCTGAAAGCCCTTCTCGTCCTCTGGGTTTATATGGGGGTTACCACCTCAGGTGGCCTAAGTTTCTGGCTGTGACTGTGTGTTAAGGCAGAACTTCATCTTACACAGACAGGAGGGGTGTTTTTCCCTTCTTACAGGGCAAACAGGTTTAGATGGTGCAGATTTGCTTCCTTCAGGGATGAAGGAGAGGCAAGGCTGTAACAATAAAATCCATTATATATCTTCTTGTATCTCCTTGTCATGAACTTCTAAGAACAGAACTAAGAGGATCACTACTGAGAAGAGCTCTGTAATTGTAGCTCCTGAGCACTGCATATAGAAGATTGCCAAGGCAACCAATCATTCCACAGCAAGGGCAGAGGTAGTTGAGTTAAGATGAGGTTGTTAGAAACCCCTGCTGTGCATAATCATATAGTAAGCAGCGTTTTTAAAAGGCTCTTGTATAAAATAGGACAAATGGAAAAGGAATGAGAAAAATTAATTTCCTCTCTTTCTGCTTGCTCACTGGTTGAGCTACAAGAGCGAATTAGAGCCATGTCCTGCACCTGAGGACAGCGAGGGTTGGCAGGGAAAAGCTGCCTGCTTTCTTTGAAGATACAATGCAGATCCTATGGCAGGTAGGGCAATGGACTAGTTTTATGTGGAAAGATATAATTTCAGCCGTAACATGTTTTTAAATATGAAGTGCAAGTGGAAGAGTGTTCTTTTGCTGCATAAGCTTTTTCCTCTAAGTTTTTGCTATTGTTGTTACAAATTGCAGCCTTGGAGGACTTGCTTGAAGTCACAGGATCCATTGTGCAACTAGGATTTGCTCAGGAGTAAGAGATTTGCCAATTAGGCTTCTAAAAATTAGAAATGTATATACATAGTGTGCCTCCATCAGCAGCAGATTCCTTCCCCTCCCATCAAAAATTCCTCTGTAGCTTCTCCTGCCCTTTGACTCCTAGCTACTTATTTGAACCACTGGAAGTAACTCTGTTGTAGTGACACAATTCATGGGCTGGATGGTCAGCTAAAATAGATGAATTACTCTGATGGAAAGCAACCTTTTCAGATAGTTATTTCAGTGATTCACTCTATGTTCGGCACCACAGTTGATCGACATCACTGAAAGGGACAGTAGCAAAGGAAGGGCTAGGGGGTGGCTTGAAAGGCAGATTAAGCCAGAGATCTACCATATTACCCTACCCAAGAAAACTCACCATTCTTGATGTCTTCTAGATACTACCTTCCTTCTAAAGTGAATGTTGTTGAAGAAGACACAAATAATTGCTTCACAAATGATTTGCTTTTGCAATTACTTTTTTCCTGTTTGGAAAGATGTTTAGATGTCTCCCTTGCTAAGTTTTTGGCAAAGCAGATGGCATTCTAGATTCATTTTTGCAAGTTTAAATAACTGCTATTTTCTGCAACTAGGTATGCAGCTTTTACTAGTATAAGACATTATTCAACAGTACCCATTGTATCATTTACTCAGCATATGACATGGAACATCATCCCTACAACCTAAGCTAAATAACAGAGGAACTGAGATGAAAAAGGATCAAAACAAAATTGTTTCTTATCCTAGCAGTAACTTGTGATATGCTGGACAAATAGCTCTCCATCCATTTCTCTTCCCATCTGTTACTCACTGTCTAAGCTAGAAGCTTATGGGAGAAGGGGCCAGCACACTGATCCCCCACCCACGGAATTTCTCCCATATTTAAAAATCTAGTATACCTGGAAAAGTGCTTTTCTCTTACAAGGAATGGACTACTCCCAGAGTAGTGTATGGCAGTTTCAGAAGGTGAAACTGCCATACACTAGCTCTCATTAGCCAACTGTGTTTTGCACACAGGTCTTCCTCAGGCAAGTTGTTTCTTTGGTATACAGTAGTTTCCTGTTAAAGCCAAGAAAGAAATTTACCCTACAGCACTAAGGCAGATGTGAGAATTGCAGGTATCAGAAGTGAGATTCATTTAACTGTTCTACAGTAATGTCTGTGCTGCCTTAAGTTCTAGGGAAATAGCATCTAACTCTTTGAAAACTCTTTTCTTAAAACTCCTTTTTTCCTGATAACATTAGTCCACTGAGCTATAGCAAGAAAGAAAGATAGAAAAGATTTACTAAAACAGACAAGAGTCAATAGGAAATTCCAAGTAAAGACAAAGATAACTTTTCACCATGAGACTGAGCAAGTCTTGAAACTGAAGCTCAGCAAGGCCAAAGTAATCTCCATCCTTAGAAGCTCCAACTCAGCTGGACAAGGTGCTGAGCAGCCTGATCTAAGTAGACATGCTTCAATCAGACTGCTCCAGAGGTCTAGTTTATGTTATTCTGCATCTACACTGATATCTCCAGAACACAGAAGTTATTCTGCATCTACACTGATATCTCCAAAAGAAAAAGGTACTGCAGAAGCATCCTCACATCAGGCATTCCTCCTCTGGGCCACCCACATATATGGCATGGTATCTGACAAATGCATAACCCAATGAAAATAACTTTATCTGCAACTTTCATCACATCTCGATGTGTTTGACAAATGTAGTGGATGACTGTTTCTGCCAAAAAAATATTAGCAGCCCTGTTTTTTAGGTAAGCTTTAGAAAGCCTCAGTCTGTACAGCCTACCATGTATTTCAGGGCTTTTTGTGTAGCCCATCTCTGTGAACTTTGCACCATCTCCTGGCAGAGGAAGAGGGGGAGTTTGTTACTTCTAATGATCCTTCCTGTGCTTGAAGCTTCTTCCTTCTAGCACAACAGTTCTCCTTGATAGTACAGTAAAGCTAAAGTCTCATAGGATACCAGTTCATTCTGTGGTAATGACAGTTGATCAAGTTTTTTTCTGGGCCAACTGTGCCAAAACAAGCAAAAAGAAACAAAAAAAATCCAACTTGAAACTGCTAAGCATTGAAAGGGACAAAAACATAGGCCCATTTCAGTAGATGCAGTAGATGCAGGTAGAAAGTATAGAAATTTGAGTAGCTCATTATCCATGACCCTTCTCTATAAATAATCTGTAACCAAACTATTGCAATCAGTGTATTCTGAAAACTGATGGCAGAACCTCTTGGAAAAATAGACACTAGCTGAAAACATTTTCAGTCAAAAAAAGGAAGGCTATGAAAAAAAGGGGCTATGTCCATAGCAACCTGCTATGACTTATCTGAAACTCTTGCCTTCATAGAGTGGTCTTGAAGTGTCACATATAGTTAATACAATAAAGTTCTTACATACTCATGAATATTGCAAAGTATGAGTATTAAAATAGGTATCACGTATCATCACTGACTGCAGAGCTTTTCCTTAAAGGTGGTGTGGCTTAATAGAGGTCTACATAAATTCTGCAATATCACTTAGCTTGACTTTTTTTTACTAGAAGAGACTTCAACTTACTTTTAAACTTCTAAGTCTCCAGCTTCCCACGTTTGCCCTGCTTTTAATTCATGAATGAAAACAGATAATCAAAGTGAGAAACAGTTCTATGATTAGTACAGAGCCTGCATGGACACTGGCTCTCTCCCCTGTACAGAGGAGATGCATACAGCCCTCTCTTGTGTTGTGCTCTGGGCATTTGGGAGCACATTTGGTTATCTTGTCAATCAGGTTTTACTCTATAATAATATTGTAACCCCTCACCATGTGAAGAAGCTCAAGGTACATTATATATCTTTCCATTGACATACCCTGTTCAGCTCTTTCCTTCTCTCCATTTCAGTAAAAAAGTGAGTCCAAACCTTACTGTTATCCAGCTGTTTTAAAAAAAAATTATTTTTATTTTAAATACATACACACCTTTCAGCGTGTAATACCACATCTTTTCCATAAAGAATTTAGGTATGGGTTTTGTTTGGTTTTGGTGAGAAGGATGCTTTTATGTTGAGGCAGAAAACTGCAGTTCTGGGTATTTAGGTTCTGCCTACAGGGCTTTTTACAGAGTTTTAGCAATGTATGTAGCAAGTCATTACTTGACTTCCATGTCATTGCTAAAAAATAGGGATAATAGTACACTATTCAGGCTAGCTTTAAAAGTAAAAATAGTGCCTCTGAAAGCATGCTGAAACACCCTGTTCTCCCTCCAAGAAGAGGTGCAATGGAGGCAGTGGTTTGTTTTAGCATTGTCTATCTACCCAAACACATCTGGATTTTATATGTTTTTCTCTTGTGGTTATTTGTGTTTAATGTGGAGGAATACTGGCCATATGATTATATGCTGTGAAGTAAATTGCTCTTAGTTGCCGTTTTGCCCATAAAGGCTTCTGGCAGGTGCTAAGAGGTTATCTGAGAAATGCTAGAAAGGGTTTCGCACACTAATAACAATTTTATCCTCTTCCCTTTCCTCATCGCTGCCGTCAAGCAACTTACATCTATTCACCTCCTCTCAACCAGCTTAGTCAAGGGGCCCTTTGGGATGACAGGGCTAACCCATCTTGTTACGGCCAGTTTTGAACTGCGCTTTCAAATCTGAATGCGCAAGCGTATGCTCAAAGCTTGTTTCAAAACCACCATATTTGAGATGTACCTTCTGGATGGCTTGGAAACAGGATAACAGTCTGACAGGGCTTTGCCCCAGAAAATACTAGCAGTTGGCATTTATATAACAGCTCTTTGCCATTTTTCTTTTTTCCTGGGACCATAATGGAGAAGTTACACACAGCTTGGGTCATCCGGGCAGAGCTGCTTAGGCTCTCTGAAGCCAAGGTGCAGCTCAGCTGCCTGCTCTCCTGGCAGGTCTTTCCCTTAGAAGCAGCCAGGCCACCTGTCCTTCATTCACTGTGCTCATACATTCCCCCAAGGATTGCCTAAATGCAGGAGGAACAGCAACTGTCTTGAACACAGCTATGTGTTGCCTAGTTTTGCATGCTTTACATGTGCTGCTGTAAACCTGTATTACTTACTAATGACCTGGACCTTATAGAGGGACAAGATTCTTCAGAACATCTGGTTTTACTGCTTTGCTCTGGCTCAGAGAAGTCAAGCGCACTCTATTGAGGCCAAACACTATTCTCAGGCCTGACAGCAAGGAGTGGGAAAGAAAGAAAGACCTTCTGCATGTCAACACAACCTATTTTATCTAGGTTGCTCCACAAGGAGGGTCTTATATTTATGCCAGTGAGGTTTTCCTATGAGATAAGAACCTATTTCCTTAAATTTAAAATAATGCAAAGGGGCTGCAGATTGTAAGGCCTAAGACACTACAAAACATGTCTCATTTCTCACCCGGTGCCATGTATGTCTCTAGTCAACCTTTATCTCCCCAAAAATGTCATTGGAGGAAAACAGTTGTTGAACTCCAAGGAGAAATTGGTTCCTGTGAGAGATTTTCTTCCCTTCCCCACTCCCTCTGAGCGTCACTGTATCTGCTGCTTGCTGAGCAGGAAATGTATTATTAAAGCAGTTTCTCCTCCGTAAACTGCTTTGCATCTGACTTTCATTGTAAATCCAGAGGCACAAAGTCAGGCCACCTTGGGATAACCCAACGTGAAATCTGACCTGATGAAAATGGCTCATGCCTCCCGGCCTGCATTGCAACCTGTGAGAAGGGCTTTTATTATTTATTCAAAACCTGTTTAAATCCCCCTTTTTCTGAAACAACCATTTTAAAAATATTAAAACGCCACAGCTAAGCTGGGAGATTAAACAAGTTTAAACCTTATCATCGCAGGTGGGATATTAGTTCCAATAAAATGAGGAGGGATGGCAGCCTGCATGGTAACTGGAGCCCCTTCTACTAAGTAACTAATCACCGAGAAAGCATTTGGTGAAGGAGGGGGAGAGTGGATGAGGGAGCGAGAAAAACAACACATCCAAGCTCCTGGCAACCCTAACTGTTTACCATGGTGATGCACAAAAGGAAGAATGCCATGCAGTGCAGCAGACCTGGATCTGTCCTCGTAACACTTGCCCTAGATTCAAGTGCTCTGGGAGGCTGAAAATGTGACCTTCAGATATTTTTCTGGTGCGATGTTGCAGCTGGGCAGCACTGTACTGAACCTTTCAGAAGGCTGCATGGTATTTACCTACACATTTTCCATTAGACATTTCTTCTTTGAATTATTTGACTATAAATGACTATAAACCCTCATAGAACAACTTTTTTTTAAAAAAAAAGAGACAAGCTTTCTGTGGGCCTTATGAAGCTGGAATTATTTCATTAAACTGAATTAAGAAAAGATACCAATTCTGAGGTTGGCAGAGGAAAAAAGTGTCTTATAATACTTTTTCCCCTTCGTGAGGGAAAAAAGTATCAGTAGACCATTCCACTTTCTAGAACATCATATCTTCTGCCTTCAAGTCAGAGGTTTTCCACTAGGCCAACTTGGATGACCCACAGATCAACCCTTGTCATTTCTTGTCATCTTTCTCTTCCCCTCTTCTCACCAGCATCTTCAGGAGCTTCTATTTAGCCTTGCTAAGGATGCAGGAGGATCACAACTGGAACCCTATGAGAAAGCATGGGAGCCCCAGGAAGCAGGTTGGGCAGTTGAGCCAAAAGGTTATGCAACAAGAATCCCACCATGCCTAACAGTACGGATTAAAACAGAGCTTTTGTTAGTTCAGGTGCTCCACCATCTGAACAGCAAGATGATGGCTTGCTACCAAGAGAGTGACGTTAGCTGAGAGCATTGGCCTCCTTTTGTCACCAGCATTAAAACAAATTCACTTGGTCTGTTCTTAGGGTATCTCTTCCTGAAACACTTCAAAGATGCAATATGGATAAAAAGAATGCAGGCAAGGTTTTGAAGAGCTGTATAACTGTCCTGAGTGAGGGTTCACTCATATTTCAAGAATTTGAGTGCTCTAGCCATAAGAGGCTTTACTAGGAAAATTCCAACATAAAAACCCACTATGATCTGTAGTAGATGGAGATGGACCATCTTGGACACAACTCAACATCCCCCACAGCTGCTTCTAAAATAGTGTTAACTATTCCCCTGCACTGCTGGAAAATAGCTGTCCAAAATCGTACAATTGTAAGATTTAAGAGAGAGTTCATTTTGACTGGACAGCTTTTCTGCCTGTCTTTGAGGACAGGGTTGAGCATATGCTAGAGTGAATTTGTTTTTAAATACAAGCCTGTTTGCAACAGCAGAATTTGTACTTTTACCATGTGTCACAAGTACTTTGTGTCACAGGCAGGCAGTGAGATTTGTGTAAACTCAGATCATCAAATAGCCCTTAGCCACTGCTTAAAGCGAGGCAAGTAGCTGCCTGAGCCATGTACTTAAATTCTTAAGCTAGGAAACAAGGGGGAGAGCAATTTAGAAATCTCAGGACTAGAATGCAAGTAAAGCACCTATGAGAGCCATTGAATTCTGTGTCTGGAAAGAACTGGGAATAGAGAAGCTTGAAAACAAGTAGTTTGATCTCTCGATTTGGCCAACAGCGAGGGAGAAAGCCTGAGGGACGCTGGTGCATCTAGTAGGAGAATCCCACAGAGCCCTCCTGGATTGCCCGGGACGGGGAGAATAGCCCAGGAACTGCCGTGGTGCAGCCTCAGCTCAGGTGGGTTACACAAGCTTATCTGCTAGGACAGTGCTGCCCGTGGCATCAAGCCCTACACAGGGTCAGAGCCTCTTCCTCTCATTAACATGCATTTGTGCAGGAAGCACCAAGAAACCCATTCATTCTGATGGAAAAGACCATGGAGAGTCTCACCGTGGAGGGAGAGCAGGTTAATCTCATCAAGTTAGATATTTCCCTGAGACTAGCTCCTAAGTGAGCATACAGGGAAGATCCATGTGGGCGAAGCATTCCCAGCTGTTCTCTTGAAGAATGGATGTTCTACTCATGATGTAGACTGCAGCAGCTCCAACGGGTTAAGGTGATTGCCCCCCATCGTTAAAACTCTTCCTCCCAGTACAGCATCTGCAGTTTAGGATATTCCATTCTTCTATAAGCAGCACAGCCAGTTCCTCCCCTGATTCAGTATTCCTGTATACAGTTTTAACTTGAGGCAAGGGATAATCATCACTTCCCATCTCAGCTATATTTGTTTCTTCCTGTATATCAGCAACTTATATTTAATGGTGGGGATATAAAGCCTGTATAAAACAATGTTAAAATATTGTTTATATTGCCATTGTGGTGCCTGCAACAACAAAAAAACTTTCAGTTCAGTGTGTGTTATTATAGATCCCCTTTAACCTGGGTTATCTGTACTTGTCCAATTCATTTATTTTTTTTTCAGAGTGCCACAAGACCAGCCACTGTGCTGGATGCCCTATTTTCAAAAATAATGAAATAGCATTGACGGCAACAAAATGCAAGCTATATTCAAGTTCGTTGTGAAAACTGAATGGCACTCATGACACCTAGCCTTGGAGTTATAGGCAAGGTCCACATAATGCCCAGTACTCCCCAACATAGCATCACAGGATCATGTTATGCAGAGACAACTGTGGCTCCCCCAAGGAATTCATAGCTTTGTGCCTACTGTGGTATAGGTAAAAACAGATCTTTCTATATCAAATCTGTACCCCAAGTGAATTTTTCCACCCTTTGTCCAATGTATCCCAGGGGGGGGGGGGGGGGGGGGGGGGGGGGGGGGGGGGGGGGGGGGGGGGGGGGGGGGGGGGGGGGGGG
>JAWLRI010000709.1:18325-28533 GCA_034781795.1 Crypturellus tataupa | reverse complement strand
CGCCAAGTTCAAGAAGCTGCTGGTTCCAGGGAAGATCCAGCACATCCTGTGCACGGGCAACCTCTGCACTAAGGAGAGCTATGACTATCTCCGGTCACTGGCTTCAGATATTCATGTTGTTAGGGGCGACTCTGAGGTAAGAGTGTGTGTTTGTGTCTTCGTTCTTTTGTTTGTTTTGAGCTGATTTAAATTCCACTGCCCCTTGTGTTGCATGCTACGGTTGCCCTGTGCCCTTTGATTTTGGGCGTAGGGAATAATGTGAGTGACACCAAGCAATCCAAATGACAAGATGCTTCTTGCTGTGGCAGTGATACTGGCTGAGAGGTGAAGCCACATGCAACTTTATTCATGTGAACTAAATCTTCCTGGGACTGAAATAAGGCTGTTGGGGTTCCTGGGCTGCTTTGTGGTGGCAGGAATTGGGGTTTGGATGAGTATTTTCCTACTTGTAGGGTAGTCCTGAAGCTACTGGTCTCTGAAGCTTCAGTGTAGTGCAAAATCCCAGTTCTCTACAGTGTAGCTGCTTTTGCTGGGGTATGGTGTGTGCATCTACCTTCTTGTACACAGTGAAGGAGCAACCAGGCTAAGTGGATTCATGTGGGGATGGATGTATAAATCTGAGCCTCATAGATAAGGGATCGTGTGTGTGTGTAACCTCTACATCTCTCATTCTCAGAGCATGAATTATCCTGAAGAGAAGGTTGTAACTGTTGGGCAGTTCAGAATTGGTTTGATTCATGGTCATCAAGTTATTCCCTGGGGTGATGTGGCCAGCCTGGCTCTGCTACAGAGACAGCTGGATGTGGACATTCTCATCTCTGGACATACGCACAAATTTGAAGCATTTGAACACGAAAACAAGTTCTACATCAACCCAGGATCAGCAACAGGAGCTTACAATGCTTTGGAGATGTGAGTGAGATGGGTTGATGGAACTTGCAATTGCCCAGTGCGAGGAGCACCTATAGGTGTCCCCTTAAATGTGCATGTTCATCCCCTTCTGTCCACCACCACTCTGTTTTAGAGCTCTCATGAACTGCTGTGTGTATTTTGGGAGACCTGCTCTGTCTCTTTGCTGATCAAGAAATGTGGCAGCTTGCCCTGGGAGGACTTTCTTTAGCCCAGGTTTTGGGTAGGATACAGCCCTGATTTTTATTAGGTTCTCCTTTCTCAGCCTTTAGAGGGTTGAGTTGCAAGAGCTGCTTTATTCAAGTCTGCCACCTGGTGTCCAGCACACAGTATGTGCTAGCACTTCCAGAAGCCAGATGTTCTGAGGTACTAGTAGCCAAAGCATATGGTTCTAATGTGGTTTAGGGTGCCAGCCTTGAGGGATCATTCAGAATTTAGAATAGCTTCAGATCTTTTTGAGATGCTGTTGTCACTGTCTCTGAAGTCCAGTGTTTTCCCTTTCGCTGTGGTGCTTAGAAGTCAAATGTATTAGTCTGAAAATGTATTCTTAGGAAGCATAAGATACAAAAGTTTAAGAAAACCTGTCTCTTCTTTCCAGAAACACCATCCCTTCTTTTGTATTGATGGATATCCAGGCATCTACAGTTGTGGTTTATGTGTATCAAATAATTGAAGAGGATGTGAAAGTAGAAAGAATTGAGTTCACGAAACCCTGAAGTGTATGTGCACCTGCTCAAGCTTGTCACCCCTCCTGGGGGTTTCCTTTCTCTCCAGCCTGACATGATGGAGGCCACGAGAGGGTACTGCAGCAGCACCTTGGACTGCACTGGGGCACGATGATGCAGCATCTGCTTGTGAGCTGGCCAAAAGGTTTGGTGCTGCTCTAGGAGCACCCCTTGAAGCAGGAGGAGCTGCTGGGGAGCAGCACAAACGTGTGGGAAATGCAGCTGCTCCTGAGACTTGCAGTGGCACTGGGGGTCCACTGTCCCAGGTGGTTGGTTGGGATTGTAGGGGATGTGTAAAAGTGACCTGGAATAAAGCCCTGTGCTTGTGCACCTGGATGCCTTGTGTGATGTTTCTCGGGAGGAGCAGTGGGTCTGGGTGCAGTGTGGAGGTGTGGGGAGAAGCTCCCAGCCACTTTGAGGCGTGGGCTGAGCCTTGTGGCGTGTGTGAGCGAGAGGTGCCCGGGCCTGGGGCTGCTCTGGCAGCTCTGTTGGTGTGACCTGGTGGTGGCTCCATAGGGGACCTTCCCTGAGTCCTCCCCATGGTTCAAGAGGGCCTTGGGCCTGTCCTCAGCACAGCCCTGTGGCTGGATGGTCATGGGTTGCCAGAGCAAGGCAGCTTCTGTGCATACCTTATAAGGATGGGACCTTGGGGCCCATGTGAGAAGTTATAGGAATCTGGTTTGGCTGAGTTTTCTTTTTAAGAAAAGAATCATCAAGGTGCATTTCCCCAGGCATCTTGTTCCAGATGCCTGTTGTCCCTGTGATGTCTGGGAGAAACCCAATTCTTACAGCCCTGTGTTGTCCATGCCCTGGTTTCCAGAGCTGCTCCATCATGGGCACTGAAGCTGGGCTGGGAGAGGCAGAGAATATATTGGCTTCATCTCTGTGAGTGCTGCTGATGATGAGTGGTGTTTGGGGGGGGTGGGGACAACCCACCAAGGTGTTTAGGCACTTAGGGATGGGCAAATGTCCCTGCCTAAAGCCCTGATCTGGGTCCCTCTCTCTTCCCTCAAAATGCCCACTTTGGGAAACTGCTGCCATCAGTGGAAACCTGGCAGCTTTCCTCTTACACACAGCAACAGCAGCCCTGGGCATCCTTGTGTGACTCTGCTCCTAGCTCCATGAGCACCTGAAGCATCACTGGCGCCCAGCTCAGCAGGAGCCTCCTCACTAGTGTGTGTGTTATGATAGCAGCAGTGATGCTGTTGAGGTACTGAACAAGCAGGGTAATGGCCTTGGATGTGGGCTGGCTCCTGTCCTCTCCTTGGATGTGTCTGTGTGTATCCTGCCGTTCCTGTCCTGGAGCTCTGTAAGGTGTCTGTAGGGCCTGGCCCCCTTGGTCTCTGTGTCCACAGAAGACTCATGTGCCCTGGTCCTGCTTTGTCCCCAGCTGGGCCTGTCTCCTCCCCTGTTGCCTCAGGGAGCTCTGCTGCCTTTGCACTGGCTGACCCATTCTCTCCTTACACTCCCTAGTTTCCCTTGGTGATCCTAGTCAGGATCTGCTGGTTTGCCCTCCAGCCTGGGAATGGTGTTGTCACTATCAGCACCTATTCAGATGGGATCCAGTGGCAATGTCCCCCTTTCCCAAGCCACTCAAGCTCTTTTGCACTGATGGGCTATGCATGGGGCAGGCTGGTGTTGGAGGCAGTTGGAGGGTCTAACAGCCCAGCCCCACAGGGGTGGGGAGAGGGAGGTGGTGGATTTACCATGACTTGAGGCCCCTCTGCTCTTCATGGTGCTTGCCCAGGGTTCAGGTGCCCTGGCCAGGAATCTCCTGCTCTGGGAGTAGCTTGCAGTGCTGCTGCACTGTGATGTACTGGAACGACAAGAGATGCTTGGGCACCCCTGTACTATTCTCTGCTTCTACCTCTGCAAAGATAGGGGCTATTACTGGGGTTTACTGTGGTAGCAGAGGCTGCAGTGCTGACCAGGGCAAGGTAGCTGACTGCTTGGTGGTGGCTGTTGGGAAGGCTGGGTAAATCTGGGTGCTGCTGTTAAACATTAACAAATAAAGTGGCAAGGGGTGGTGTTGTGGGCTGGGGTGAGTCAGGCAACGTCAGTGTTTGTGAAGATCGGTTGCTCTGTCCTGCGGCCTGAGCACAGAGACATTGTCACCTGCAACTACCTGAGATAGAGCCTGGGAAAGCTGGTGCCCCTGTTGCAGAACTGAACTCTGGCGTGAGTCGAGGCCCCTGCCCAGCACTTGTGACAATGAAGCAACATGTGGGCTGGGGCAGGGTCAAGTGGTGGCTCTGAGCTGGGCGCAGCTGGGTGTCCTCTTCCAGGTGGAGCTCTGAGGGAGCCAGGCTGGGCGCGAGGCGGGTGTTGGGGAGGAGGCGCGTGCAGCTCTGGCGCTGAGCGTGAGGAACGTATGCATGGAGGGGCCGAGCCGCAGGCATGTGGGGCTTGAAAGGGAACAGGGGGTCCGCAGCAGATTCCGTCGGCTTGGGGATGCGCAACTGGTGGCATCGCGCCATGGCCTAGGCCCCTCTCCTCCTCATGGTGCTCGCCCACGCCACAGGTGCCCTGGGCAGCCTGGGGATGCGCGGCCGGCACAGGGGCCCGGGGCATCATGCTGTGCGGGGGGCTTTGCTGCTGTGGCACTCTCTGACCCGCTGCTTTCTGCCCTCTCTCCTCTCCCTCTGCAGGTTCCCTGGTCCAGGCAGCGCTGACTCAGCTGGCCTCAGTGGACGTGTCCCTGGGAGGCACCGCCAAGATCGACTGCTCTGGGAGTAGCAGTGGCTACTATGGCTGGTACCAGCAGAAACCTGGCGGTGCCCTTGTAATATATTGGAACGACAAGAGACCCTCGGGCATCCCTGAGCGATTCTCCGGTTCCAAGTCTGGCTCCACGGGCACCTTAACCATCACTGGGGTGCAAGCCGATGACGAGGCCGTCTACTACTGTGGTGGTTATGCTGGTGGTGATGTTGGCGACCTGATGGAAACAAAGAATATGGAAGTGTGGCAGAAATGCCTATGGCTGTAGGAGCTTAGAGTAGTGTCTGCTGTCCCCATGCACTAGTTGCAGAGGACTTGCCACAGTCATCCATTATCTGTCCATGCTCTTTTTTTGGTTCTATGGAGTTATAGCCTGAGAACAAGTCAATCCTTGTAAAGCTGCACCCACAGGGAAGGAAGCAGAAGGAAGCAGGAGCAAAAGGTAGTGGAGCAGGAGGGCGATGCAGGTGCTGGGCAAGGGAAGCCCTGGAGCTGCTGAGGTTGGATTCACCTCTGACAGGCGGCTCCTCCAACCACCCTGGCCGTAGCAGGGTTGGGCAGTGACCGTGGTGCAGGTCATGTCCCCTTGGGGTTTGCCTGTCCCCATGGAATCGTAGAATCATAGAATGCCTAAGGTTGGAAGGGACCTCTAGAGGTCATCTAGTCCAACCCCTCTGCACACACAGGGCCACCTAGAGCACGTGGCACAGGACTGCATCCAAGCGGGTCTTGAAGATCTCCAGAGAAGGAGACTCCACAACCTTTCTGAGCAGCCGGTTCCAGTGCTCTGTAAAAAATATGGAACGCTTCACGAATTTGCATGTCATCCTTGCACAGGGAGGAGCACTTCACAGCCGCTCTGGGGCCACCTTGCCCAGGACTTGAGCTCCTTCTGAGCAGAATAATATTTTTTACGTGAATATGGAGCTTGCTATATTTCCTGTCTCTTCCATTCTAGTCATCGCTGACCCTCAGGTTTCTGTTCTCTCTCTTCTCCCACTGCAGGTTCCCTGGTGTAGACAGCTCCAGTGCAGCCAGTCTCTTCGTCCCTGTCCCCAGGAGAAACTGCCCATGTCACTTGCTCTGAGAATGACAGCAGCTGGGATTATGCCTGGTACCAGCAGAAACCTGGTGGTGCCCCGGTCCCTGTAATATATAAAGACAACCAGAGATCCTCAGACATCCCTGCGTGATTGTCTGGTTTTGCCTCCGGCTCCACGGGCACCTTCACCATCACTGGCATGCAAGCTGCGGACGAGGCTGTATGTTACTGTTAATGCTGACAGCAGTGATCCTGGTGCTATGGTGACACCAGCGACAGGAAAGTGAGACACAAATCCCCCATGAATGTGAGGATGGTGGTGAAAGAGAAGTTAGGGAAGTGCCCTGAGAAGCCTGGGGGTGCACGGCCGGCACAGGGGCCCCGGGGTGTCGCGCTGTGCGGACGGCTTTGCTGCTGCGGCACTCGCTGACCCGCCACTTTCTGCCCTCTCTCCTCTCCCTCTGCAGGTTCCCTGGTCCAGGCAGTGCTGACTCAGCCGGCCTCAGTGGACGTGTCCCTGAGAGGCACCGCCAAGATCTCCTGCTCTGGAAGCAGCTATCCTTATGGCTGGTACCAGCAGAAATCCGGTGGTCCCCCAGTCCCTGTGATTTATTACAACAACAAGAGACCCTCGGGCATCCCTGAGCGATTCTCCGGTTCCGAGTCCGGCTCCACAGGCACCTTAACCATCACTGGGGTGCAAGCCGACGACGAGGCCATGTACTACTGTAGTAGCTGGGATAGTAGTATTAGTGCTTCCATGGTGATACTGAGCAATGGGGAAACGTAACACAAATCTCCCACCATCCCATGCACCTTTGAACAGTCTGTGGTGTCTTGGTGTGGTGGTCACACAAGTCTCAACCACAGTCCTTGCCAGGCTGCTCTGCACTGCCTACAGCTGTGCCTGATTGCTCTGCTCACCCCTCCATTAGGAACACAGGGCTGTTACCGTCCCCATCTTTCAGCTATTCGTGAGGAGGGAAGAGACCCCAGGCAGGTGGGACCCTGCTGAGGTCTGTCTACTTCCTGCCACCCTGTACTGCTGTAGTGACAGCTACGATGGTGTTGTGGGAGACATTGAGCACTGGTGGGATTTGAGGGTGCTGGGCACCCACTGTGAGTGTCCTGGCCAGCCTGGCTCTCCTACAAAGGCCACTCGATGTGGACATTCTCATCTCAGGCCATACATGTAGATCTGAAACCTTTCGCCATGAAACAATTTGTGCCTCAACTTGGAATCACCACCAGGAGCCTCCAATGCCTTGGAGATGTGAGTGAAAAGGGTGGAGGGAACTTGCAACTGCCCAGTGCAGTCAACACCTCTAGACATTACGTTAAATGTGCACATTGATGCCCTTCTGTCCACCACCACCACCACACTTTAGAGCTCTCATGATCCACTTTTTGTATTGTAACAGACCAGCTATGTCTTCAGAGATCAAGAAATGTGGAAGCTTACACTGGAAAGGCTTTGTTTAGCTCCTGTCTTGCATAGGACCCAGCACTGGTATGTGAGCTTCTCCTTTCTGAGCCTTCAGGGGCCTGAGTTAAAGTTGCATCTTGACTTGTGTCTAACTCCTGGTGCTGTCCCCACAGTGAAATGCTCACAAGCCATCCTCTTTTCTGAGATACCAGCAGCTGATGTGGTGTCGCGCTGTGCGGACGGCTTTGCTGCTGCAGCACTCGCTGACCCGCCGCTTTCTGCACTCTCTCCTCTCCCTCTGCAGGTTCCCTGGTCCAGGCAGCGCTGACTCAGCCGGCCTCTGTGGATGTGTCCCTGGGAGGCACCGCCAAGATCGATTGCTCTGGGGCTAGCAGTAGCAATGCTTATGGCTGGTACCAGCAGAAACCTGGTGGTCCCCCAGTCATTGTGATATATGAGAGCAACAAGAGACCCTCGGGCATCCCTGAGCGATTCTCCGCTTCTGATTCTGGCTCCTCGAACACCTTAACCATCACTGGGGTGCAAGCCGAGGACGAAGCTGTGTATTGCTGTGCTGGCGCCCTGATACTTATGCTGTTGCTGCCATGATGGCACCAAGCAGTGGGAAGGTGTGACCCAAAGCTCCCAACATTACAATGATCATTGAACAGTCTCTGTTTTTCCCAGTGTAATGCTTGAAATGTCCCAACCACAATTCCTCCTGATGCTCTCCATGGTCTGCTGTGGTGCTGCATTGCTCCAGCCTGGTATCAGGAAAGTCCTTCTAAACGTGGCCCCATGTGAAAAGAGGGAAAGCAACCCAGAGCAAAAAGCAGCTGGTCAAGATAGCAATGCAGTTAAGGGAAGGGGAAAGGGAAGGAAGAGCAAGAGAAATTCTGGAGTTTTAGAGATTGGATGCCCTTTCACATAGCTGTTGTCCTGTGACACTTGGGAGAAACCCAGTCCTTGCAGCTTTGTACTGTCTGGGCACTGATTTGCAGAGCTCCTCGGTAGTGCAACTGGCACAGGGGCCCCGAGGCACAGCACTGCGTGGGGGGCTTTGCTGCTGCAACACTCACTGACCCGCTGCTTTCTGCCCTCTCTCCTCTCCCTCTGCAAGTTCCCTGGTCCAGGCAGCAGTGACTCAGCCGGCCTCAGTGGACGTGTCCCTGGGAGGCACCGCCAAGATTGACTGCTCTGGAGCTGGCAGTGGCTATACTTATGGCTGGCACCAGCAGAAACCGGGTGGTCCCCTAGTCATTCTGATATATAACAGCAACCAGAGACCCTCGGGCATCCCTGAGTGATTCTCCGCTTCTAATTCTGGCTCCTCAAACACCTTAGTCATCGCTGGGGTACAAGCCAAGGACGAGGCCGTCTGCTACTGTGGTGGTTATGCTGATAGTTATGCTGCTGCCATGATGACACTGAGCAATGGGGAAGTGTTACCCAAAGCTCCCAAACTGCAGTGATCACTGAACAGTCTCTGCTTTCCCCATGTCATGTTTGCAAGAGTTCCAAGCACAATTCTCCCTGTGCTTTCCATAGTCTACTGTGGTGCTGCATAGCTGTAGCCTGGGAGCAGGAAAGTGCATGACAAGGTGACCCCATGTGCAAAGAGGGAAAGCAAGGTGCCAAAAACAGAAGTCAGCAGAGCAAGAGGGCAATGCAGGTGCTGGGCAAATGAAGTCCTGGAGGCTTAGACATTGGATGCACCTCCACATTGCTGTTGTCCCATGACACTTGGGAGAAATCCAGTTCTCGCAGCCCTGTGTTGTCCTGGCTCTGGTTTCAAGAGCTCCTGCGTGGTGGGGCCTGCGGACACAGGGGTCCTGGGGCATCGCGCTGTGCAGGGGGCTTTGCTGTGGCACTCGCTGACCCGCCCTTTTCTGCCCTCTCTCCTCTCCTTCTGCAGGTTCCCTGGTCCAGGCAGCGCTGATTCAGCTGGCCTCAGTGGACGTGTCCCTGGGAGGCACCGCCAAGATCTCCTGCTCTGGGAGTAGCACCTACTATGGCTGGTACCAGCAGAAGCCTGGCGGAGCCCTGGTCGCTCTGATATATAACAACAACCAGAGACCCTCGGGCATCCCTGAGCGATTCTCCGCTTCCAAGTCTAGCTCCTGGGCCACCTTAACTGGGGTGCAAGCCGACAACGAGGCCATGTATTACTGTGGTGGCTGGGACAGCAGCATTAATGCTTTCACGGTGATACTGAGCAATGATACCGAGCAATGGGAAAAGATAACACAATCCTTCCGCCATCCTATGCACCTTTGAACAGTCTCTGGTGTTCTTGGTGTGGTGGTCACACAAGCCTCAACCACAGTCCTTGCCAGGCTGCTCTGCACTGCCTACAGCTGTGCCCAACTGCTCTGCTCATCCCTTCATTAGGAACACAGGGCTGTGACCGTCCCCATCTTTCAGCTACTCGTGAGTAGGGAAGAGACCCCAGGCAGGTGGGACCCTGCTGAGGTCTGTCTACTTCCTGCCACCCTGTACTGCTGTAGTGACAGCTACGATGGTGTTGTGGGAGACATTGAGCACTGGTGGGATTTGAGGGTGCTGGGCACCCACTGTGAGTGTCCTGGCCAGCCTGGCTCTCCTACAAAGGCCACTCGATGTGGACATTCTCATCTCAGGCCATACATGTAGATCTGAAACCTTTCGCCATGAAACAATTTGTGCCTCAACTTGGAATCACCACCAGGAGCCTCCAATGCCTTGGAGATGTGAGTAAAACCAGTTGAGGGAACTTTATACTGCCCAGTGCAGGGAACAGCAGTAGGGGTTACTTTAAATGTGCACATCCTCTGCAAATCCCGTGGCTGGATGGTCGTGGGATGCCAGAGCAAGGTGACTTCTGTGAATACCTTGGCAACATGAGATCTCAGAGACTGTGAGAGGAATCTGGTTTGGCTGTTTTCTTTTTAAGGAAAACAGCATCAAGGCGCGTTTCCCCAGGCATCTTATACCAGATGACTGTTGTCCTGTGACACTTGGGAGAAACCCAGTTCTTGCAACCTTGTGTAGTCCAGGCACTGGTTTCCAGAGCTCCTGCGTGCTGGGACCTGCGAGCACAGGGGCCCCGGGTAAGGAGCAGGAGGTCCACAGCAGAGCCCATCGGCGTGGGGACACGCAGCGGGTGGCATCACACCATGGCCTGGGCCCCTCTCCTCCTCGTGGTGCTCGCCCACGGCTCAGGTGCCCCGGGCAGCCTGTGGGTGTGCGGGCACAGAAGCCCCAGTGCATCACGCTGCGCGGGGGCCTTTGCTGCTGCGGCACTCTCTGACCCGCCGCTTTCTGCCCTTTCTCCTCTCCCTCTGCAGGTTCCCTGGTCCAGGCAGCGCTGACTCAGCCGGCCTCGGTGGACGTGACCCTGGGAGGC
>JAWLRI010000709.1:0-18225 GCA_034781795.1 Crypturellus tataupa | reverse complement strand
TGGGCTGGGCTCTGCTCCCTGCTGTGCCCCTGCCCCAGGTCCCTTCTGCTGCTGGAGCTGCAATCCCCATCCCTGCAGCTCCCTCTCTGCTTGCAGATCCCGGAGGTCATTGGTGCTGCCGGGTGCTCCTGTTCAGTGACAAGTAACCTGCGTGTCCTGCAGCTTCCAGGGACTGCTGCAGCCCTGCTGGGCCAGGAGGCTTTGGTGACAGCCAGAGGCCACGTTGGTCTGCCCTGTAGCAGGGGCCGGTCATGTCTGGCAAGTGAGAGTATTGGCTGCATGGGAATGGGGCTCTTTGCCCTCTAGTGTGCACCCCAGTGCTAGTGAGCAGCCCTCCAGGGACGTGTGTAGTCGTGCTCTGTGGCCTTGTGGGGCCCCACGTGCTGGTGAGGGCAAATGGGGAGCTGAGGCCACAACTACCTGTCCTGGCTGCTCCCTGTCGCTAGTGCCTGGCCTTGCCCAGGGAACCCTCCCTGTGGGACCGTAGAGACGTGTCCTTCCCTTGTGCCCTTGTTCCCTGAGAATTCTTCCCTCTGGCCCCTACTGGGGTCTCCAGCCCGAGGTGCCTTTGCACAATCTGCTTAGAGCGCCATGAGCCGGGGATCTGTGGCCGAGTGTTGGGCGCGGTGAGGGAGCACTGGTGTGTGAGGTGCTCTCTGAGCCTGTGGAGGGCTGAGCGTCTTGAGCTCACAGAGCTGTGAAGGGTATTTGCATCTACTTGTAGCTTCTCGGCTTGTCACCCCACCTGGGGGCCTCCTCTCTCTCCAGCCTGACAGGATGGAAGCCACGAGAGGGTGCTGCAGCAGCACCTTGGCCTGGACCTGGGGCATGATGCTGTAGTGTCTGCTTGTGAGCTGCCCGACAGGTTTGGTGCTGCTCCAGGAGCACCCCTTGAAGCAGGAGGAGTAGCTGAGGAGCAGCATAAACGTGTTAGAAATGTAGCTGCTACTGAGACTTGAGGTGGGACTGGTCCACTGTCTTAGGTGCGGTCCACTGTCTTAGGTGGTCGGTTGGGATTCTAGGGGATGTGTAAAAGTGACCTGGAATAAAGCCCTGTGCTCGTGCACCTGGATGCCTTGTGTGATGTTTCTCGGGAGGAGCAGTGGGTCTGGGCACAGTGTGGAGGTGTGGGGAGAAGCTCCCGGCCGCTTCCCGAGGCGCGGGCTGAGCCTTGCGGCATGTGTGAGCGAGAGGTGCCCGGGCCTGGGGCTGCCCTGGCAGCTCTGTTGGTGTGACCTGGTGGTGGCTCCATAGGGGACCTTCCCTGAGTCCTCCCCATGGTTCAGGAGGGCCTTGGGCCCGTCCTCAGCACAGCCCTGTGGCTGGATGGTCATGGGTTGCCAGAGCAAGGCAGCTTCTGTGGATGCCCTGTGAGGATGGGACCTTGGGGCCCATGTGGGAAGTTTTAGGAATCTGGTTTGGCTGAGTTTTCTTTTTGAGAAAAGAAGCGTTGAGGTGCGTCCCCCAGACATCTTGTCCCAGGTGACAGTTATCTCTGTGACATCTGGTAGAAACCCACTTCTTGCAGCCTTGTGTTGAACTGGCTCTGTTTTCCAGAACTCCGGTGTGGTAGGGCCTGCAGACACATGGGCCCCGGGGCATCACGCTGCGCAGGGGGCTTTACTGCTGCAGCACTCGCTGACCCCCTCCTTTCTGCCCTCTCTCCTCTCCCTCTGCAGGTTCCCTGGTCCAGGCAGCATTGACTCAGCCGGCCTCGGTGGATGTGTCCCTGGGAGGCACCGCCAAGATCGACTGCTCTGGGAGTAGCAGCAGCTATGGCTGGTGGCAGCAGAAACCTGGCCCAGTTGCTCTGATATATAATGACCACGAGAGACCCTCTGGCATCCCTGAGCGATTCTCCGGTTCCACCTCTGGCTCCACAGCCACCTTAACCATCACTGGGGCGCAAGCCGAGGACAAGGCCATCTATTACTGTGGTAGCAATACTGGTAGTTATGCTGGTGACAGGGATGCACCGAGCCATGGCGAAGTGTGACACAAACCTCCCGCCATTGCACGGACCATTGGAGTGTGTTTCATTTCCCCATGCGACGGCTCTCATGTCCCCAGAAAGGCCTTCCCTGCATTATTTTGTGCGTCTTGTCATCCCGATTGGCCTGGCTTGTCCCTCTGCTAGAGTACCTCTGTGGGACCATTCAGGTGATTCAGCAGCTCATGAGGAGAGACCACATTTGTCTGGAGGTGTCGAGGCCTGGGCAAGTGGGTGTTTAAGAGGGAGGAGGGGATCCACGTCAAAACCCCGTCCACATGGGGACATATAGGTAGATCCGACTAGTGGGTTTCCAGAGCTCCTCCATTATTGGAGCAGGGATGGTCTGGAAGAGGCAGGGGATGTGTTGGCTTCATGTCTGTGAGCCCTGCTGCTGCTGGGGCTGAGTGGTGCTTGAGGAGCGCACGGCCTCCTGAGGCACCTTGTGATGGGTAAATGTCTCTCAGAACAGGGAGTAGAGCTGCCGGAAGGAATGGCTGATGTCTGCTCTCTGATGGTGTGGGGAGCCCCTTGCTGAGCTGCTGCATCACGTAGAAAGAGGGAGAAAGGCGGGAGGTTGTCCTGGGGATGGCTGTGCTCTTGGCTTGGCTGCAGATGCGCCTCAGTTTGGCCACGGGAGCCCCGGGCTGGGAGCTGCCCATGACTGCGGGACGCGCTTGTACAGAGTGGTGGAGCAGGCCTCACTCATGGACACCCCCATTTTACCCACTCTCTTCCCTGGCGCGGGCAGCAGTGACTTAGCCACCCTCTGTGAGAGTGTCCTCAGGACAGGCTGCCCACATCGCCTGCATCTATCATCAGTAGCAGCTGCTAGGCCTGCTCTTGGCTGAAACCGGCTGCAGCCGGGTCTGTGTGAGGTACCGTAAGAGCAGAAGGCCCTCCGACCTCTCTGCAGGCATCTCCTGTTCCAGGTCTGGCTCCAGGGGCACCTTAACCATCACTGGAGCCTGTGCTGAGGGTGGGCCTGAGTGTTAGTGTGGTGGTGTGAGCCGTAGACCCTGCTGGACCCCCTTCCTTGGCTTGCCCTCGCCGCCCAAGGCCATGTGAGGGCAGAGGGAGCAGCCGGGGCCATGTGTGTAGCTCCAAGCTGCTCTGTGTCCTGGGAATGGCTTCATCCCTTTTCCAGTCCCTCAGGCTAAGCGCTTCATCATCCAAGCTGACCTGGATGCATGTGGCTGCTGTGTGCAGTTTTGCTAGCCCTCGCTGGGCCCCCAGCAGGTCTGCAGGCAGGCAGAGAGAGGCAGGCAGCCCCTTGCTTGCCTACAGCTTTGACTGGCTTGTCTCAGCGTCCGTGTCCTCGGACCAACCACACACATCTCTTGTGGCTGCAGCTATAGCTCTGCATGGTTCCAGCTGAACTCTGCAGTGCTTGTGTCCCTGCAGTTTGCCACAATGGCAGAAGAAGGTTGAGCATCACAGTGTGATTCTGTGGTTCCACTTCTGGCTCCATGAACAACTTCACAATCCCTGGGGTTCAAGATGAGGAAAAGCCTGGCTATTGCAATGCTGAGTGGGAGAACACTGGCAGTGAGGGTCGTGGGGATGCCAAGAAATAAGGAAGGGAGAGATACAGCCCAGAGTGAAAGAGGTGATACCATGGACATGGGGTGTGTGCTGATTGCTGTCCCTTCCCCAAACCCATATCTGTGAATGTCCTGCCTTTACTGTACTGCAGCCCTGGAGCCTCATCTTGTCTCTGTCCCCACACAAAGTACCATGTGGCCTTGTCACCAGGCCTCAACCCCAGTTGTTGCTGGTGTGTCCTGCTCCCCTAGAGCTGCCCCTGTGCTGGAACGTGCTGGACTGGGCTCTGCTCCCCGCTGTGCCCCTGCCCCAGATCCCTTCTGCTGCTGGAGCAGCAATCCCCATCCCTGCAGCTCCCTCTCTGCTTCTTGGGCCCAGGGAGCTCTGTCCTTGTGCTCTGTGTGTGGCTGTTGGTCCATCTGTCCCGCAGGGTCCTGTGGGACATGATGACTCTCTTCCTGTCCTACTGTTTGGGGAATCTTTGCTGCCTTGTCACTTGGTGAAACCCCCCCCCCCCCCCTTTTTTTTTTTTTGCCCTTTCTGCTTTCTCTCTCCAGAGTGCTTGGTCCATCAGGTGGGTTGACTCAGCTTCCCTCTCTGTCTGTGTCCTCAGGGAAAAACACAAGGATCACATGCTCTGGGGCTAACAGCAGCTGGGGTTATGGCTGGTTGCAGCAGAAACCTGGCAGTGCCCCAGTCGCTCTGATCTATGCTCGCGATAAGAGACCCTTGGGCATCCCTGCACGATTCTTCAGTTCCCAGTCTGGCTCCACGGGTACCTTAACCATCACTGGGGTGCAAGCTGAGGACGAGACCGTCTATTACTGTGCTGCCTGGGACAGTGCTACTTGCAAGGTTCCCATCGCCCCTGATCAGTGGGGGAGTGACACAGAAATGCTGGGGAGGGTGAGGACACTTTCAGCCATCCCTCTCTGCCCTCAGGGACAGTTCCTGCTCTCCTTCTCTCACCTGTGCCCCATGCACTGTTTGCCACCAGCCCCAGGGTGGTGGAACCCCAGGAATTGGAACCCCTTGGGCTGGTAGCTTTGGGCAGTGAGCCCAACGCTCCCCATTGGAGCGGGGTTGATGTTGGGTGCCCTGGGCAGAGGCAGATCCCTGTGGCCCTAATGGGACAGTCTCTCTGTGTTTAAGGGCTCTGGTACTTGCGCAGGAGCCCTGTGGCGCATGGACCAGCTGGGAAGCCCATGCCCATTCCCAGCCATGTCCCCCTGAAGGCAGGGGCTGCCCAGCTCCCCTGCCTGTCCCAGGGTGCTGCTGGAGCTGAGGGTGATGGGTCCCATGGACTATGGGGAATTGTTTCCAGCAGGAACATTTGCCAGGTCCCCAAGAGCAGGGCAGTGGGACAGGGCAGAGGAACATGTGCTCTGTGGGATGCAGGAGGGTCAGGTGTAGATGGAGGTGCTGGGCTGGTGGCACTCTGGCCTTGAAGTGCTGCACATGGGGTGTTGCCCTGTGGGGAGCTGGGGTCTCTCTGGCCTTGTCCCTGTGTTCTCCCCAGGGCCTTGGCGTGCTGAGGAAGGTCTGTGTATGGGACAGTGGTGCAGGATAGTCACCCTGTGCCTCTTCTGGTGGCGAGGGACGTGATCACCATCCTTACCCTCACATTCAAGTCTTTGAGCTCCTCAATTGCAGATCATTTTCAGATACTGCAGGAGAGGAAGGGAGGCCTGTCTCATGCCTTTTTGTAACCCCCTGGTCTGTACAGCCCTCACAGGCAGCCCAGTGGTCCTGAGCCATCAACAGCCCTTGGATGCAACATATCCTGACTCATGAGCCCATTGCCACTACAGGGAGTCCCATAGAGGTTGTGACAGGGCCATGAAAGTGCCCCGTGCAAGGCCTTGTCCATGGCTCCCTAGGATAGGCACAGACTCCTCTGCAGTCCTGACAGGACTGGAGAAGCCTGAGGAAGGTAGTGGGTGTTTTGGCGGGCTGGAGTGAAAGGACGTGGTAGTACCCCAGGCTGTGTCTCCAGGCTGGTCTGCAGCTGGCGCTGACCCAGCCCCTCTGCGGTGAGTGTGGCCCTGGGAAAGCTCTGGCCCTGAGCGCGGAGCACATTTGCATGGAGGGGCCGAGCCGCGGGTGCGCGGGGCTTGAAAAGGGAGCAGAGGGTCTGCGGCAGAGCCCGTCGGCGTGGGGACGCGCAGCGGGTGGCATCGCACCATGGCCTGGGCCCCTCTCCTCCTCGTGGTGCTCGCCCACGGCTCAGGTGCCCTGGGCAGCCTGGGGGTGCGCGGCCGGCGTAGGATCTCCGGGGCGTCGCCCTGCGCAGGGGGCTTTGCTGCTGCAGCACTCACTGACCCATCGCTTTCTGCCCTCTCTCCTCTCCCTCTGCAGGTTCCCTGGTCCAGGCAGCGCTGACTCAGCCGGCCTCGGTGGACGTGTCCCTGGGAGGCACCGCCAAGATCGACTGCTCTGGGAGCAGCTATAACTATGGCTGGTTCCAGCAGAAACCTGGCAGTGCCCCAGTCCCTGTGATATATGGCAGTAGCAGCAGACCCTCGGGTATCCCTGAGCGATTCTCCGGGTCCAAGTCCGGCACCACGGGCACCTTAACTATCACTGGGGTGCAAGCCGATGACGAGGCCATCTATTACTGTGGTAGCTGGGACAGCAGCATTAGTGCTTCCACGGTAACACCGAGCAATGGGGAAGTGTGACACAAATCTCCCGCCATCGCATGGACCATTGAACAGTGTCTGGTATCTTGGCACAAGCCTCAACCACAGCCCTTGCCACGCTTCTCTGCCCATGTCTCACCACTGCTCACCCCTCCGTTAGGAACACATGGCTGTGATCGCCCCCATCTTTCAGCTGCTCGTGAGAAGGGAAGAGATCCCTCCTCACGCATGCTCCTCGCATGCTGAGAACCACACTTGGGCCTGTCTCCTGCCTGTGTGGCTGTGACAAAGTGTCCCATATACTCCCTATCAACCATTGGCTCTGCCTTTGGTTCAATGTGACCCAAATCCTAGGTGGCCAAAGTGCTGGGTACCCATGGCCAATGAAGCCTCGGGGCTGCCTGGCCTCAGCCAGGGGACCAACCTGACCCTGAGGCAGCAGCAGGCATGGGGCAGGGACTGACTAGAGTCACCCCCATAAGAGTGTGCCTGGGGTCAGGGCACACTGGGTGTCCCATCCTCCAGGCTGCAGGCACCAGAGTCCCATCCTGCTGAGTGCATGGAGGGGCTTTGCCATTCCAGGACCTCTTGACCTCCTATTCTCTCCTTCCTTTGTCTTCCTCTTCTTGCTTCCCTGGTCCAGGCAGTTCTGACTCGGCACTCAGATGTGGAGTCCATGCCTCAGGGCAAGCTGCTCAGATTGCCTGCTCCAGGGATAGCAGCAGCTATGATTATGGCTGGTACCAACAGAAACCTGGCAGTCCCCCGGTCCCTGTGATATATAGCAACAACCAGAGACCCTCAGGTATCCCTGAGCGATTCTCCGGTTCCCAGTCTGGCTCCACGGGCACCTTAACCATCACTGGGGTGCAAGTCGACAACAAGGCCGTGTATTACTGTGGTAGCTGGACTGGTAGCGTTGATGACCATGACATCGAGGAAAGAGGAAGTGAGATGACAATGTGCTGCAGTGCTAGGGCCCCTCAGTGCCTTGCTGCTATTGGGGAACCTGATGGCGGAGCAGCAAATGTGCTGGTGAGGCAGAGTCGCCTTGGGACACGTGAGCTGCTGCACCACGTCCTGTCTGTGATGCCCGCAGAGGTACCTGCCACGTCCAGGCCTGCTCTGTCCTGCTGAGCTTATGACCAACGTCAGCAGGGGTGTTGGTGGTGTTCCAGGAGGCTGGTGCCAGGTATCCACTGTAGCCTGGAGATGAGAAAAGGCCTTGAAAATCTGACCTGAGGGTGAAAGAAGGAAGGGGAATGAACCAAAAGCAAAGAGCAAGAGGGCACGGCAGGTGCTGGGCAAGGGAAGCCCTGGAATCACTGATATTGGATCTAACCTACTACTCAGTGACAGGTGTCTCCTCCAACCACCCTAGCCATAGCAGGGTTGAGCAGTGAACGTGGTGGAGGTCGTGTCCCTTTGGAGTCTGCCTATCTCCAGGGCAGGCCACTTCAGAGCTGCTCTGGGCCACCTTGGCCAGGGCTTGCGATCCTTCAAGGCAGAAAAATCTGTTTCTTCCATATAAAAGAAGCATCCTGAATTTCATTTTACTCTTACTTCTTCTTGTCCTGTCTTGGGACACCTCTGGGAAGGGCCTGGCTCTGTCTTTTGTGACAGAGTCAGCACCCTATTGCCTTTTGTTGAACCTCTCCTCTCTTGTGCTGGGGAGTCCAGAGGTGGATGCAGAGCTCCTGAAGTGGCCTCAGCGGGGACTCAGGTGCCAGACTTGGAAACTGCCTTTGTGGGAAAGGATGGGAGACCGCTACAGCCATGCAGGGCACAAAGAGTGTTTCCTAGAGGCAGGAATGGCCAAGGTCTGTGTGGAGCCAGGAGCATGTGTAAGAGGAGGGATGTGGAATGCGGAGGTGGTCCCGTTGTTGGGCATTGCCCAGCTCCACAATGGAGTTGTTGGAGCTCTCCCAGGCTCCTTGGCTCCACTCATGCGGGACTGGGGAAGGGGATCCCACGCATGCCTGGGTTTTGGCAAGTGTGTGGGATGTGTCTGTGCTCTACAACACCAGAAGGGCCACAATGCGGATAACGTGGCCGTGTTGGGCTGGGCGCAGGTCAGGCGGTGGGTAGGAGGCGCGTGCAGCTCTGGTGCTGAGCGCGGGGCACATTTGCATGGAGGGGCCGAGCTGCGGGTGCGCGGGGCTTGAAAAGGGAGCAGGGGATCTGCAGCAGAGCCCGTCGGCGTGGGGACGCGCAGCGGGTGGCATCGCACCATGGCCTGGGTCCCTCTCCTCCTCGTGGTGCTCGCCCATGGCTCAGGTGCCCTGGGCAGCCTGGGGGTGCGCGGCTGGCACAGGATCTCCGGAGTGTCACGCTGCGCGGGGGGCTTTGCTGCTGCGGCACTCACTGACCCTCCGCTTTCTGCCCTCTCTCCTCTCCCTCTGCAGGTTCCCTGGTCCAGGCAGCGCTGACTCAGCCGGCCTCGGTGGACGTGACCCTGGGAGGCACCGCCAAGATCGACTGCTCTGGGGGTGGCAGCTACTATGGCTGGTACCAGCAGAAACCTGGCGGTCCCCCAGTCCCTGTGATATATGCTAACAACCAGAGACCCTCGGGCATCCCGGAGCGATTCTCCGGTTCCAAGTCTGGCTCCACGGGCACCTTGACCATCACTGGGGCACAAGCCGACGACGAGGCCATATATTACTGTGGTGCTTATACTGGTGGTTATACTGCCACGGTGGCACCAAGCAAAGGGGAAGTGTGACATAAACCTCCTGCCATTGCATGGACCATTGAACAGTGTCTCTTTTCCCCGTGTGATGGTCTCACGGCTCCCATCCACAGCCCTCCCCACACTCCTTCACTCTGCACATGCCTCTGCCCTGCTCTAGTTCCCCCAGTCTGTGCCCGACACAGTCACTCAGCAGCTCGTTACGAGGGAAGAGAGCACAGGCCGGTGGGGCCAGGCTGGGCCCTGTCTCCTGCCTGGGTTGATGGGACGAGGTGTCCGGCATGGCCAGGCTGGTGCGCAGGGCCCTGCTGGTGCCCTCCCTGCCCTCCTGCCTCTGCAGCTCTGCCAGGAGCACCCTGATGCCAGGGATCTCCTGCCCATCGGCCTTGCTCCTTCATGCCGAGCTGCCGCCGAGGTGCCGTGGACTCTGTCTGCCTCTGCCCTGGCCTCGAGGCCTCCAACCACTGTGTCCCTGTGCGAGCACAGGCAGGAGAGCCCAGCCTGACCACAAAGCCCAAGGGCCCTGTGTGGGTCTGAGCTGCAGGGAGGGAGCTCAGTGCTGGCTGGGCCAGAGCAGAAAAGGGCCTCGCGTGTTGGGGATGCTCAGGGTGAGGCAGTCTGTGCAGCAGTGATGGGGCACGTGCCCAGCTGGACACCTTCAGAGACCCATCTGAGGGGCAGAGGCCGCGGTGGCACAGTGTGTGGAGTTGCTGCTGATGGCTGCAAGGTGCCATTGTTCCAAGCCCGGCTCCACGAACACCTTAACCATCACTAGAGTGTAAGCCGAGGACAAGGGGATGTATTACTGTGGTAACAGTGGTTCTGCCACAGTGACACCAAGCAAAGGGGAAACATAACACAAACCTCCCTGCATCGCTATTGAACAGTGCCTGTTTTCCTCCTGAGATGGTTGTACATGTCCTGACCACATGGGCCACTCTACCCCACTCTACCCAAGGCTGTCTCCTGCTCTAGTTCCCTAGGGCTGTGCCTGTCACCATCATATAGCCGCTCCACAGCCCCGTTATTCATCCATGGGACCCAAGGTGAGGATGAGGCTCATTTTTACTGTGCTAGCTCGGATGGCCACAGTGATGCTCCTGCCTTTATGCAATGAGGAAAATGTGGCACAAACCTGTTGCACTTTCACGGATCATCAAGCACTGTCTGCTGCCTTCTTCATGATGGTCACACAAGTCACCCCCACACCCTGTCCCGTGCTGTCCTCCACTGCTGGTGGCCAGAGCTGCGTCCCTGGGGTAGGCACACTGACAGCAGCACTGGTCCCCTCTGCAGCCAGGGCTGGTTTTAGCCAGTAACAAGATTGTTTGTGGATTGTTTCTTTGTTTTGTTTTGTGGGTTTTTTTTTTTTTTTTTTTTTTTTTACATAAGTGATTTCAATGACTTTTCGCCAACTTTCACCCTTTGCAGCAGTGCCTAAGCTTTCCCAGAGCAAAGTGAACTTCTGAAACTGGAAGTTCCTTGAACCACAAAATTTTCTATGCATCATTTACCTTTTAATGACTTGCAAGATTCACTGATGCTCTCCATTTCCTGCAAACGCTTTTGGTGTGAGTAACATGCCTTTCCTGATGCCCACACAGCCCATGAAGGGCAGACTCTTCTCTAGTTATTTTCCAAGACCCAACTGATCCGACTGTAACCACTTGCACAAACCACACTGCCTAATATTTTCAAGCTTGTTTTAAGAGGGTGCTATTTAAATTTCACACCTCAAGAACTAATTTTCTCCAAGCTAAGCACCTCCATCCCACCATGTCCATCCCATTGGCTTCCCATCTGCATATGTGGCCCTTGGCAGGAAGATCCCCCGCATGATTGTGGCACAGGGATGCCCAGGTGAGCATGATGGCAGCAGAAAGGGCCTGGCACGCACAGGAGTCTCTGGCTGCCTGTGGGGCATGCACTGTGCCAAGGCAGAGAACCAGCAGCAGGAGCTCCATCTCCAAGGGGCAGGACACCTTAGTAGTTGTTTTCCCTACTGGTTTCTGGCTGCAGGAGAAATAAAAATGTCCTGTGACTGTGGCCTCCAGCTACTACCTGCTCTGGAGGGATGTCCCCTCACCCTCAGCAGGTGTCCCCAGTGCTGCAGGCAGCAGTGGCTGACAGAGCACTTCTGCTCACCCCAGCACAGATATCTGCCTCTCATGGTGCTGAAATGCTGGAGCCCTGCTGAAATGCTTCACCGCCCTGGCCCCACTGTGACTGAGCGAGCACTCACAGAGCTCAGAGCTTTCTTGCCTTCAGGCATGAGTGTGGTGGGAGACTTCTGGATTATCCATTGCCCTCTGATCAGCGGCAGAAGATAATTGCGCTAATGTTGCTCCCAACAGCTCTGGAAATTGCATCCATTCAGATGCATATATTGGGGTACCTCCATCCCATTGAATGCACTGAGGCATCTCTGGGCTGATGCGTCCATCCTGTTGTATTCATCGAGGAACCTCCATTGTACCATCTCTATCCCTGGGGACAGGAGGAACAAGAACTACTCATGCGGATGGATGGAGGTTTTTGTACAGCCCCAAATCACTGTGTGGTGTTTTCGGGGCAGGGACCCTGCTGACCGTCCTGGGTAAGTTGCTCAACTCCTCACAATCTTTCCTTCCCCACCGCGAAATTCGGACATTTCTGTGATTGATTTTTGGTAATTTGGGGACTTCTCTGTGGACTCAGTGGTGGGCTCAGATCTGCTGTCGGTATGGGGACAGGCACTAAATGCAGCATTCAGGACCTTGTCCCATCTCAGAGGACTTGGAGGACTCTGGCCCAGGACCACTTCAGGGTATTTTCTCAATTATCGGGTCATTACTTTTGCCCAGGACATGGACCCTAGTCCTGACACACACAACCTCATTCAGAGACTTGGGCTTAGGTTCCTCAGAGAGGCTCTTTGATTCTTCATAAGGAAATAAGTCCATGTGCTGGTCCAAATGCCTAAGTCTTAGACATGAAGAGCAGGTCTGTCATCCTTAATGAGGACCAGATATTTTCTCCCTCCGACTGCAAGCCAAGCTCCTCAGGAAGGGCTGCGGCAGTTGCCAGCTGAAGGACAGACAGTGCTCTTGGGCGTGGGGTGAACGGTTCACCTCCTTGGAAGGCAGAAGGACCTGTCCAGGTGCCCTTGGACAGAGCTCTTCAGCAGGGGCATAGAGAGCAGTTCTTTCTGTTTGTTAGTTTCTGTTTTTCTCCATTAAGGGTGGTTGAAAATGTTGCTATATCTGAGGAAAATATGATGAAAATGATCTTTCTCCTTTGATGTCTGTGCTCTTTAAAAGAAAAAGGCACCAAAAAGTCTGAACCAAAGGATTGGGACTAGGGGGAATAAGAAGTAGAACATGCGGATGACCAAATTCTTTAGTGCAATGCTCTTTGTGTGAGGACGTTCACTCAGTTTTCTGGTGTATAGGGTTAGTTAATGCAGAGGTAACCAAGCTCTGCGAGAAAGAACAAATGTCCTTTATCGATCTTGCTCCTGGCAGTTTGGTTGTGCATTTTATGAGCTAGATTTGCTGGTGCCTAAGAGCAGAACCTGTTGGGAAACAGGGCTGCCTGGGTTTGAATTCTGGAGGTAAGAGAAGATACCCATAAAAGAAAGAAAGAAAGAACAGGGTTTGTGTTAGAGAATCAGAGAGCCAAAAGTGGGAAGATTAGAAAGATTAGACTAAATTTTATGTTTGTTTGTAGACCTACATGTACATATATATATATATATATATATAAATATATATATAATATATGTAGATGGAAAATGCAGTTATGGAAAGCTACACATATAGAAAATATGAATTATACATTATGTGTATTATGGATAACATTATATAATGTAGAATGTATTTTTTATAAGTAGCACTTATATGTATGTATTATGTTGCATATATATTATATGTTATTTTCAAGTGTATGGCAATTATAACGTATAAGATGTCAATCATGGGGAAAGCAGAGTCTCCTGGCGACGGTGACCTGGGGTGTCTGGGCCTGTCCACAGCCTGGGCGTTGCTGCCTGGCCCATCCAGGTCACCACAGTGTTGAAGAGCAAGCTAACATCCCTGTTGACATTTAGGGGCAAGTGAGTCTTCTGATGCTTGATGCTGTGGCGGTGGTGATGTACCACGGTAGATCATTCTGCCGCCATTTTGTCTCTCTTCTTAACCCTGATGTCTCTCTCTCTCTCTCCCGCAGGCCAGCCCACGGCTGCCCCCAGCGTGTACCTCTTCCCTCCATCCTCTGACGAGATCAGCTCAAAGCAAACGGCCACCTTGGTGTGCTTGATAGCCGACTTCTACCCCAGTACCGCGTCTGTTGTCTGGAAGGTTGATGGCACCACCAGAACCGCTGACGTGGAGACCACCCAGCCCCAGAGGCAGAGCAATTCCAAGTACTTGGGCAGCAGCTACCTGTCGCTGTCTGCTGACGAATGGAATACGCATGATACCTACACCTGTGAGGTCACGCACAGTGGCAAGAAATTTGAGAAGATCGTCAAGAGATCTGAGTGCTCTGTCTAACACATCAGGAGCTCCACCATCCCCTCTTCTCGTCCCCTTCCACGTTCAAGTCCCCATGCCTGCCCATCCCCACGGCTGCTGGTGGAAGCAGCTCTCCCTCAGCACAGGTCCCTGCTGTCCCCCTGTACCCAGCCTCTCTGTCCTCTCCCTGCACCCATCACTTGTCCCTCTACTCTGATGTCATCCTAATAAACACAGACACTGGACTAGCGCTGGCTCTGCATCTGTGTCTCTGTCCTGCCTCCTTGGTTGAACACAGGGTGGGGATCCTGCTGCCAGCGCGGTTCAGGGGCTGAGTGCTGCCCCTGCCCAGGGTTCTGCTCACACGGCCACTTGGCTCGTGGCCCCTAGGGGCTGCCAGGCCATCCCATCCCTTGCCTCCTCTTGCCACATAGCCCCCAATGGCAACCCAAGTGTAAGACACCCTTGTGCAGCCCCAAGGGAGACAACGCAGAGAGGGAAGATGTTACCAAATGCACTGGCTGCTCCTGAGGTGCCGTGCCCCACTGCTGGGCCAACCTGAGCATGGCTGTAGCAGGGGCCACTGCTTGTGTCCCAGTCTGCAGTGTGCCAGCAGCTCCCAGATTGCAGGGATCGCAGGACTGGTGCCGTCCCACATGGCCTTCAGGCTGCCGGCACTGTTGCTGCAGGCCCATGGGGCTCATTCGCAGCGGGCTGGGCTGTGGCAACTTCTGCCTTCTGCCAGAGCAGGAACAAAACCCTCTTGCGAACATGGCCATCAGCTACCACTCCACAAGACCAAGACCGATGAGGCCCTGTGCTCGCCCTGGCCCTAGCATAGAGCTCAGCCTCCCCTGATGCTGAAACACCAGGTCCCGGTCGAGGAAGATCGTCTGCCCTCAGCAGAATGCCTCAGTGCCATGGCCCTGCTGCAAGTGAGTGATTGTGCATGACACAGCTTGGCATCTGTGTGCCCGAGGGCAGGAACTTTGTGGGAGGCTCCCGCATTCTCCTCCCTGGCCATCAGGCAGGAGCCAAACCCTCTCCTGCTGTGCTGAAGCTGTCACTGGTGCCCACAGGTTCCACCACATATGGGCTCATGCCACTGCCAGTGGCCCACGGGGCTGCTCAAGTGGTGGCCAGAGCTTCTGCTACCCTCTCTGCACAGGGCCCAGCAGAGCCTGGCATCTTGGCTGTCCCCTCCCGTGAGACCCTGAGCACAACATGTCCCAGTGGACCATGGCACAGAGGCATGTGGGACCCCCACACCGTGTAAAAGTCTAGTCCACGCAGGCCACCTCTATGCCTGTGTCAGCTGCTATCCCCCCAAGCCCCTTTTTAAACCCACTACCATGCTCTCCCACAGGCCATCTCAAGGTACCTCCTAGTGTCAGACTCTTCCTCTCATTCTCCAGTGAAATCATGGATAAGAGCAAAGTTCACACTGTTTGTCTGCTGGGCAGCTTATGCCCTGACTCTGTGGGAGGTGCAAGTTGTACATACCCTGATGCATCCCTCGCACTATGATGTGCATTGGACAACTCCGCCCTAGGACATCCATCAGGGCACCTGCATCTCAATGCAGCCATCTTGTTCTTCCATTGGGCACTGCCAGCCCAGTTCATGCTTTGGTGAACCTCCATCCTGCCACATTAACCGGGAAACCTTCCATTCCAGAGTATCTCTCAAGGCATCTTCCCTCTGACATGGCAAGCAGGGCACTTAAGTCTCATTACGTCCATCTCACTGTATCCATCACACTACCCAGGAGGCCCAAAGGGTGGACTCTACTGCAGAAACTGGGTTGCAGGTTTTTGAAGATACTCACCGAACTGATAATGCTGATGCTAGTGCTGGTGGTAGTACTGGTGCTCCTACTTTCAGTGGAGGAACCCGGTTGACCATCCTAGGTAAGTCGCTCAACTCCTCACAAACTTAACTTCCCCGGTGCAAAATGGGGGCATTTCTCGGATTGATTTTCGGTAAATTGGGGACTTCTCTGTGGACTCAGTGGTGGGCTCGGATCTGCTGTCGGTATGGGGACAGGCACTAAACGCAGCATTCAGGACCTTGTCCCATCTCGGAGGACTTGGGGGACTCTGGCAGGTGCCCAGGACCGCTTTGGGGTATTTTCTCAATTACCGGGTCTTTACTTTTGCCCAGGACATGGACTCCGGTCCTGACACATACGACCTCGTTCAGTAACTTGGGCTTAGGTTCCTCAGAGAGGTGCTTTGATTCTTCAGGAGGAAATAAGTTCTTGTGCGTGCCAAAATCCCTAAACCGTAGACCCTGAGGAGCAGGTCTTTTGTCTTTAATGAGGACCAGACATTTTCTCCCCCCGACTGCAAGCCAAACTGCTCAAGAAGGGCCGCAGCAGTTGCCAGTGGTCAGCTGAAGGACAGACAGTGCTCTTGGGCGTGGGGTGAACGGCTCACCTCCTTGGAAGGCAGAAGGACCTGTCTTGGTGCCCTTGGACAGAGCTCTTCAGCAGGGGCATAGAGAGCAGTTCTTTTTGTTTGTTTGTTTTTGTTTTTCTCCATTAAGGGTGGTTGAAAATGTTGCTATATCTGAGGAAAAGGTAATGAAAAGAATCTTTGTCTTTTGACAGCCATGCTATTTAAAAGAGAGAGGCACCAAAAACACTGAACCAAAGGATTAGGGGTAGGGACAATAAGAAGGAGAACATGTACTGACTCAGATGATAATGCTGCTGGTGCTCATGCTTCTGGTACTAATGCTGCTGATGGTGCTTTCGGCAGGGGGACCCAGTTGACAGTCCTGGGTAAGTCGCTCAACTCCTCACAATCTTTCCTTCTCCACCGCGAAACTGGGGCATTTCTGCAATCAATGTTCTGCAATCTGGTGATTTCTTTGTCAACTCACTGTCGGCTGGGCTCTGCTGTTGGTGTGGGGAAAGGCACTCAGGACCGAGGACAACTTCAGGGTATTTTCTCAATTATCAGGTCTTTATTTTTGCCCAGGACAGAGACTCCAGTCCTGGCACTATCAGCCTCTTTCAGAGAGTTGGGTGTATGCTCCTCAAAGAGACTCTTTGAATCTTCATAAGGAAATGGGTCCCTGAGTAGGTCCAAGTACCTAAACCTTAGACTTGAGGCGCAGGGTTGTTGTCCTTAATGAGAACCAGACATCTTCTTCCTCCAATCCCAGGCCAAGCTGCTCAGGAAGGGCCGTAGCAGTTGCCAGAGGCCAGCTGAAGGACAGACAGTGCTCTTGGGTGTGGGTGAACGGCTCACCTCCTTGCAGGGCAGAAGGACCTGTCCTGGTCCTTCTTGGACAGAGCTTTTCAACGGAGACAAAGAGATTGTTTCGAGATTTTTCTACATTAACGGTTTGAATACGTTGCAATATCTGAGGAAAAGGTGATGACCAGTGAACCTTTAATTCCACAGCATCTCTCAAGGCATCTTCCACGTGAGATGTCCAATCAGGGCACCTAAGTCCCAGTACATCCATTCCATCACTTCCATCCCACTACATCTCAGGAAGCTAAGAGTGTGCGCCCTACTGCAACAACTGGGCTACAGGTTTATGAAGATACTCATTGTGCTGATACTATTGCTGGTGCTGGTAGTGCTAGTAGTGGTGCTGGTACTGCTGCTTTCGGCTCAGGGACCCAGTTGACCGTCCTAGGTAAGTCGCTCAACTCCTCACAATCTTTCCTTCCCCACCGCGAAATGGGGGCATTTCTGCGATCGGTTTTTGGTAATTTGAGGACTTCTTTGTGGACTCAGTGGTAGGCTGGGCTCTGCTGTCAGTGTGGAGACAGGCACTCAGAGCAGCCCTTGTCCCATCCCGGACGACTTGGAGGACTCTGACATGTGCCCAGGACCACTTCAGGGTATCTTTTCAGTAACTGGATCTTTACCTTTGCCCAGGACATGGACTCCAGTCCTAACCTTCCTGACTTCATTCAGAGACTTGGGCTTAGGTTCCTCAGAGAGGCTCTTTGATTCTTCCTAAGGAAATGAGGTCCCTTGTGAAGGACACTAAACCTTAGACCTGTTCCTCAGGTCTTTTGTCCTTAATGAGGATGAGACATTTTCTCCCTCTGACTGCAAGCCAAGCTCCTCAGAAAGGGCTGCAGCAGTTGCCAGAGGCCAGCTGAAGGACAGACAGTGCTCTTGGATATAGGGTGAACGGTTCACCTCCTTGCAGGGCAGAAGAACCTGTCCTGGTGCCCTTGGACAGAACTCTTTAGCAGGGACATAGAGAGCAGTGCTTTTTGTTTGTTTGTTTTTGTTTTTCTACATTCAAGGTGTTTGAAAATGTTCCTATATCTGAGAAAAAGGTGATGAAAATGATCTTTCTCCTTTGATGTCTTTGCCTTTGTCCTTTATCAGTTTTTTGCTCCTGGCAGTTTTAGCTGTGCAATTCATGAGCTAGATCTGCTGCTGCCTAAAAGGAGAATGGTTCGGAAAACAGGCCTGGCTAGGGTTGAAGTCTGGAGGTTAGAGAAAACAGACGAGGAGGAAGAATAGGGGTCATATTAGAGAATCAGACAGCCAATACTGGAATAATTAGACCAAATAGTGTGTTTGGTCACCGCATACATGTATATATGTAGACATAAAAATACAACCAAAAAATCTAGGCTTATAGAAAATACAATCTTTATATTGGACGTATTATGGATAACATTATATAATGTAAAATATATTATATAAAAATTACTCATATATGTATGAGGCCACATCTGGAGTACTGTGTCCAGTTCTGGGCCCCACAGTACAAGAGGGATGTGGAGCTGCTGGAGAGATTCCAGCGCAGGGCCATGAGGATGATCAAGGGCCTGGAACATCTGCCCTATGAGGAAAGGCTGAGGGAGCTGGGCCTGTTCAG
>JAWLRI010000708.1:0-12621 GCA_034781795.1 Crypturellus tataupa | reverse complement strand
GCTGAGCCCCGTGCAGGAGCACGAGCAGGGCCGGCGCGGGGAGCTCGAGGGCGCCGCCGCCGCGGTGCCGCTGCTCGTGGAGCCGCCCCGCGCGCCCGCCAAGCCGTGAGGACGACGGGGCGGCCGGGGGTGCGTCCGTGCATCCCACTGTGCGTCCGGCTGTGTGTCCAGCTGTACATCCAACTGTGTGTCCAGCTGTGCATCCGACTGTACATCCGACTGTGCGCCCGGCTGTGCATCCAGTGGGGCGGCCGGCTGCACATCCAACTGTACATCTGACTATGCGTCCGGCTGTACATACAACTGTGCATTCAATTGTGCGTCCGGCTGTGCATCCGACTGTACATTTGACTGTGCGTCCAACTGTGTCCAACTGTACATCCAACTGTGCACCCAGCTGTGCGCCCGGCTGTACATCCAACGGGGCGGCCAGCTGTACATCCAACTGTACATCCGACTATGCGTCCGGCTGTACGTCCGGCTGTACATACAACTGTGCATTCAATTGTGTGTCCACCTGTACATCCGACTGTGCATCCAACTGTGCACCCGGCTGCACATCCAACAGGGCATCCGGCTGTACATCCAACTGTACATCTGACTATGCGTCCAGCTGTGCGTTCGACTGTACATCCAACTGTGCGTTCAGCTGTGCATCCGACTGTACATTCGACATTGCATCCAACTCTACATCCAACTGTGCGTCCAGCTGCACATCCGACACTGCGTCCTTCTGTACATCCAACTATGCATCCAACTGTTTCTGGCTGTACATCCGACTATGCGTCCGGTTGTACATTCAACTATGTGTCCGGCTGTGCGTCTGACTGTGCATCTGACCCTGCATCTGGCTGAACATCCGACTGTGCGTCCGACTGTACGTTCGACTATGCGTCCAACGGGGCTGTATGTCCAACTATGCGTCTGGCTGTGCGTCTGGCTGTACATCCAGCTGTGCGTCCGACACTGAATCCGACTGTGCGTCTGGCTGTACATCTGACTATGCGTCCAACTGTGCATCCGACTCTGTGTCCAGCTGTGCGTCCAACTGTACATCCAACTGTGCGTCTGACTGTACATCCAACTGTGCGTCCAACCGTACATCCAACTGTGCGTCCGACTGTACATCCGACTTTGCGCCTGACTGTGCATTCAAGTGTGTGTCTGACTGTACATCCAGCTATGCATCCGGCTGTATGTCTGGCTGTGCATCTGGCTCTACATAGGACTGTGCGTCCGACTGTGCATCCGACTGTGCGTTCAGCTGTGCGTCTGGCTGTGCATCTGACACTGCATCTGTCTGAACATCCGACTGCATCTGGCTGTACATCCAACTGTACGTCCGACTATACGTCTGACTGTGCATCCGGCTGATCATCCGATTGTGCATCCAGCTCTGTGTTCAGCTGTGTGTCCAGCTGTACATCCAACACTGCATTTGTCCGAACATCTGACACTGCGTTCAACTGTGCATCCAACTGTGCATCCAACTGTGCATCCAACTGCGCATCCAGCTGCGCATCCAGCTGCGCATCCGACTGTACATCCAGCTGTGCATCCGACTGTACATCTGACTGTGCGTCCGACTGTGCATCCAACTGTGCGTCCGACTGTGCATCCAGCTGCACATCCGACTGTACATCCAGCTGTGCATCTGTCTGTGTGTCACCCCATCCCGTGCTGACGTCACCGCGATGGCACCTGGGTAGCAGCAACACGATGACGCCGCCGTCGTGGCAACAGCGCCGTGGTGGTGACGTCACGGCAGTGACGTCATGGCGGTGTTGTCATGAAGGAGGTGGTGTGAGGACGAAGCAGCGGCAGTGACGTCGTGGTGGTGACGTCACGCCAACCACATCACGGGAGCAACGTCACGGCCATCGTGGTGGCCGTGTCACGATGACGGTATCGTGGGAGTGATGTCACGGCAGTGACGTCAGAACAGCAACATTTCGGCAGTGATGTCATAGCAGTGACGTCACAGCAGTGACGTCATGGCAGTGGTGTCACGACCATCACCTTGTAGTAGTGATGTCACAGTGATGTCACGGTCATGATGTCACAGCGGCGTTGCCATGACAACAGCCTCATAGCAGCCACGTCATAATGAGGATTCCACAGCAGTGACGTCACGGCAGTGATGTCAGAAATACAGTGTCACAGAGGCAATGTCACAGAGGCAGTGTCACAGCGATGATGTCACAGTGATGATGTCACGGCAGAGATGTCACCATGAAAATTCCACGTCAACGATGTCCGAGCAATGATGTCATAGTGGTGACGTCATGGCGGCAAAGTCACAGTGATGATGTCACAGCGGCCACATCACGACATCATTGTCACGGGGACTGTGTTAGGGGACTGGTGCGGATGTCACGTGACACGGTGATGACGTCACTACTGCTGCTGTGTGACTGCAGGGAGCCACGATGAGGTCACAGCTCTGACTGGGTGATGATGACGTCACCACTCGCTGACGGGGGGGATGACATCACAACTGTGGCCTCGCTGGCAGCGGGGGTGGGGTATGCGGCACCGATGATGTCACCGAGGGCGCAGTGTTGATGTCACAGCTATGATGTCATTAATGATGATGATGCCACCACTCCCGTCTCTCTTGTGATAGGGCTGAGGTGGGGCGGGGCGTCACATGACGGGGGGTGGTGATGTCACAGCTGTGTCATTACTAGGGGGAGGGTGGGCCCGAAGTGCCTTAAACCGCCCCAAAATGTCCCCACTCTGAGATCCCCCCATAAATCGCCCTAAAACCTCCGGCCTCCCCAGCAGCCCCTGCTGTCTGTGGACCTCCTATGGGCCCAGATGGCCTCTACGGGCCTCCACCAGCTCCATATGAGCCCAAACAGGCTCTACAGGACCCACGAGGCCCTCCATGGGCTCCAGGTGGGACAGACCCCACACAGAACTCGACGGGGCCCATATAGACCCGGGCGGGCTCTCCGGGGCTTTGTGGCCCCATAGAGGCCCAGATGGGCGCTATGGAACCTGTGCGGACCTCCCCGAGCCTGCACGAGCCCTACTGGGCTCTACGGGCTCCATTCGGACCTGCACGGCCTCCATATGTGCTTGGACCAGGACCACGTGGACCTCGGTGGGTTTCCTATGGGCCCAGACAGGCTCTGTAGAGTCCAAAGAGACCCCGACAGGACCCAGGAGGGCTCTGCAAACCCCCGTGTGTTTCTTCGTGGCCTCCGTAAAGGCCCAGGGGGTCTCTATGGACCCCAGGCAGACCTCCATGGGTTCCATACAAACCTGGGGGGGCCCTATGGGCCTCGTGGGCTCCGTATTGGTCCAGATGGGCTCTATGGGCCCTATATGGGCCTCCCCAGGGTCCATACAAGGCTCTATGGGCCTGTCTGGACGTGCACAGGCTCTGTATTGGCCTGAGGAGGCTCTACAAGGCCTGGGAGGGCCTTGGATGGTTTTCTATGGGCCCAGACATTCTGCAGACCAAATGTGGACCTCAACTGGAGCCATATGGACCCGGGCGAGCTCTGGATGGCCCTCTGTGAGCTTTACAAAAGTCCAGATAGGCCCTACAGGTCATTCTGGCCCTCCAGGAGGCCCAGACGGGCCCTGTGATGGCCTCCATGAGGCACATGTGGGTCCTGGTGGGCTCTATGGACCTTCAGTAGACCTGCACGCGCTCCTCATGGCCTGAACGGACCCTGTAGCCCATCTGTGGGCTTTCTGTGGGTCTGGACAAGTTCCGCATACCCCTGCGTGGACCTCAGTGGGGCCCGTGTAGACCCAGGTGGCCTCTACAGGGTTCCATGGCCTCTATAAAGGGCCATACAAAATGTATGAGCCCCATGAGGGCCTCTGCAGGGCATATAGGGGCCCTACATAGCCTGTGCAGACCTCATCGGGCATGAGAAGCTCTATAGATCCCGCACAGACCTCGATGGGGTCAGTATGGGCCTGGATGAGCTCTACGGGGGCTGTAGGAGCCCAGATGGGCTCTATGGTTCCCATGGGGCACTCCACAGGCTCCGTAAAGGCTTGAGAGGGCCCTATGGGCCCCAGGGGGCCACCCATGGGCTCCATATACACCCAGATGGGGTATGCAGGCCCCATGAGGGGCTCCATAGAGGCCCGGAGCCTCCATGGGCTCTGTTGAGGCTCAGACGGGTCATATGGACCTGGTGGTGACCTCCACGGGGCTGGTGGGAGTCTTGGTGCAGCTTCCCTTGGCATGCCCCATGCAGCCTCACTCCACATGGGCCTCTACGCTTCCTCCCTCTCCTAATTCCATCCCATCACTAATGGGAAACTCCAGCGTTCCATCAGGAAAACGCCTCCACGCCACCAACCCAGTTCCTCATCTGAACCAATGGGCAAAGAAGGAGTCTTGGAGGCGCTTCCCACTTTCCTTGGTGTGGGGAAACACAGAGCAGGCAACAACCCAACAGCTCCTTCTCCAGGTGCTCCTTATATCCCCTCCTCTCCTTACCTTCTCCAGGTGATCCTTGTTAACACCTAATGGTTGGCTTCAGAAAATCCTTTAATCCATCAAGGAATCCACCAGATCCAGGAAACAATCAGATCAAAGAATCAATCAGACCAAGGAAACAGATCATTATTTTCATTCCAGGCCAACCTTTCATCCAATTCTTCCATATTTCCCCCTTTTTTGTTTTCTAATGACTCTCACTGCTCCTTAGTTGTAGAGAGCTTCTAAGGCTCCCACTTCCATGTATTCCCGAGTATCCCGAGCTTTCCCGACTCACACTCCTGCATATTCCCGAGTGTCCAGAGTTTTCCCGGATGGGGAAGAATGGCCTGAAAAAGGGGAAATTTAGAGAAAAACAAGGGTCTAACAGAAGTTTGGGCATTACAGCAACTTGCTTGGGGTGATAGATAGTTGCCCCTTCCAGGATGGCTGGTACCCAGGGACTTGGCTCCTCCGGGGTTCCTTGGGCAGCACAACCTGCCTCCTTGCAGCGGAAAAAGGGAATAACGGAGCAACGACACCGCGGCCAAACTCTGCTACCTGCCTTGTGCTGGGCCACACAGTAGCTCTCCAATGGGAGATATACGATAAGATACCCGGTGCTGAGCCAGCGAGGGTGGCAAATCACTCCTTTTGCATGAACTTTGCTCGTTATAAGTTCATTATAATGTCAAAACACACCTCCATCCCCAAAGTTAGCCGCCGCCGAGGTATGACCGCTCCTCACTGAGCACGCGCTCCGGATTTTCTATTAACTGTACATTTAAATGAAAGCGAGAAGGTTTTTCACCAATCAATAATAATATTAAGTGTGACTAGAGTCACTTGAGCTCCACCTGAATATAAAGAAAAGTATAAAAGGTGAATAAGGAGGAGAAGAGGAGGGGGAAGATTCCATTGTAAATCCTGGATCAGTTGATGGACTAATCCCCCTTTCCTCCTCTCGGGTTGGGATGCCGCCTGGGGAGACTCCTCTCCCATCTTTGGTGAGTCATGATTGCACATTTGTACATCAGAGCTAGCTAAAAACCCCACGCTGGAGTAGAGAATTCCCTCTACCGACATCTGAAACCTGTAGATGTTGCATTGGAATAGTGAACTCAACTACTTGTTTGGAAGGGCGATTGGACCTACAGTTAGACTGTTGGTGAATCCGATCCTGCCAGAGTCAAGCTTATAGCTGATCATATTATTCGGGAACTCAACTCGCTCCTAGGAAGGCGATGGAACCTACAGTCAACAGACGTTTGTGAATCCGATACTGATTTGATATCTCCTCTCTCCTCCACCACCACTCTGGCTTTCAAACCACAACATGTCATAGGAACCATGAAAAACCTGTCCTTTACATCTCGGGCGTGCAGCTGCTTGTAAGGTAGCCCTTAATTTTGCAATATTCAGTCCAGCGGCTCTAAATGGGGCAGTATTAGCATTCAGGCGCTGAAAATCAATTATCAGTCACCACCTCCCATCCGTTTTCCAAACTGGCCAGGCAGGTGAGTTATATGGGGAATGGGTTCTGGAGATGATCCATCGCTTCTCCAGCTCACCTATGACTTCGGAGATGCCATTCCGTGCTGAAATTGGATATTGCGATACTAATTTTTGAATTTTAAATTGAATTTTGAAGTAATTTTTGAATCAGGGAGTGCGGAGGCTGCGTGAAGCGCACACACTGCAGCCTTCCAATTTTTACCCAGATTTGGGTAGATATTTGATCCAAACAGCCACACGCTGCCATCTGGGAGGTGCCAGCTTCATCCATTTAAAACATCCAAGTCTACGATATTTTTCATGAGGATCTTTAACTGCAAAGAGAATAGTCAACATACACATCTCACCCATAGGTTAACCTTGTCAGTTTGGCACACCACACTTGCTCCATTCACCCCAATAATTGTAATTTTTTGCTGCTCAGGTCGCCCACCCAGCATTTTAGCACTGTGATGTGTTAGTATTGAGATCTGTGCTCCTGTATCTATTAAAAACGTCACTAATTGTTGCTGAGGACTGACTGGAGTTAAGATATATGGGCCGTTGTCCACTCACTGGACAAGTAGACCCGATTGCCTCCCCGGCGTTCCTTGTTTTTTGAACCCATTTCTTGCAATTCTTCCCTAAGGGGAGAGAAGGGGTTGTTTCCTTTTCCAGGAGTTGCTGTAGGCTCCTTCCTTTCACCGTTGCCGTGTTTCTGGAATGCTTCCGCTAGCCCGAGGTTATGCCTGTGGGTTGTCTATGTATAGGATGCCTAAAGCCAGAGCTCCTTGCCCATCGTCTTGAGTTCTGCCGAGTGCTTTGTCTTGATGTAGGGGCCTCCCTGATGCCACCTGCAGCACCTCAAGCTCCTTTTCCTCTCCAAAGCATCTCCTCTCTCTGGGACACCTTCTGGAGGTCCTGGCCATGCTCTAACTCCTGACGGGACTTCTTCAACCTCTACTGAAGCTAAGCTGAGCATGCACTCATCAGCATCAGAGCACTTTGGTGCCTACGCAGCTCTTCCTCATCCTCCCAGCTCCAAAACCCTTCCAGGTTTGCCTAAAAGCCACCAGCGTGCTTAGGTGCTCCTAAGGAACCACGTTCTCCCGAGGCTTCAAGCATGGATGCAGAATTTGGCCTTGGTGGCATCAGGGAAAGCTTTGTGGTTGAAGCTTGGTCTTGCCATTGCATTTTGTGCTCGTGTTTTAATTAGGGCCTTGAGTTGGTCTCTAGAGCGTTTATCCTGCGACAGAGGGTCTAACAGAGCCCACAGCCTCAAGGCGTGCGAGGAACACTAGGGATTGGCTTAATTTCCCAAGAAAATATTTGGGAGAGAGAGCAGAGGTGGCTCCTTGTGCACAGCATGGTGGCTACGGTGTTCGGAAAGGGGACAGGCAGGAGCCAAGGCGTCATTTAGGGCTTCTGCTTCATCCTCAGTTTTGCTGGTCTCTCCTCCAGGGGCTCTCCCAGGCCCCAAGTCAACCCACAGCATCGGTACCTCAAGCCGCCTTATTTCCCAAATCCGTCTCCTCTCTCTTGGACACCTGGGAGTCCTTCCCGTCCTCACGGTGCTACTGGTAACTCCTCAAGCTCTGCTGGTCAACACCGAGCACCTCCGCCGGCATCACAGCATCTCCTCACTCACTCTGCCTTCTCCTTAAGTTGGCCACCCATCGCTTAGACACACTTGCTCTTCCCTTTGGGAAAGATTCCCTGGATGTCCGCCCCCAGAGAGTGAACAGTTGTGTCGGATTCATTATTATTATTATTATTATTATCTCACAAAATAAACGGAGCTTGATGCTAACTCACATTGAGTCATCTCATGCTTCCACAAGCCCGTCTCCCACAGTGAAGTCCCTGCAAATGCGGTCAATAACTCTGATCTAGAGCCTTTTTGTAGGGAAAAAAAAACAACAAACAAGTAGGCAAAAAAACACAGGAAAAAAAAAAAAAAAAAAGATTGTGCTAGAAAAGATTGAAAAGCCAAATTCTCCCAATCCACCTGCAGCATCGTTACCTTCTCTCTTCTCCTAGCAGCAGAACTATCTCCTTTGGCAGATTTTCAGCAATCATCCGGCCCCTTCTCCATCGGAATCAAGGGAGGGATGAAGAGACGTGTTGAGGTGAACCTGGGTCTCTTCTCTGCCTCCCAAATCCGAAATCTTTAAATTGCAGAAATCAGAAGGAATTAACCCTTATTGTGGAGACGTGCCTTAGCCGCAAGGACCCTCCTCTGCTGCTTGGCTTGCGGCCACTCAGACCTGAACACATCAGGGTGGTCATTCCAGAGCCAATGGAAACCTGCCCATTGGCAATGGAATACTGTGCTCTGGAAAGGGCAAAGGAACGGGGCAGGGAGCCTTTCCTACTCCGGAGCAGATCCCTGTGTGCCCACCAGGAGAACCTACCAGGAGAACCTACTAGGAGAACCTGCCTCCACTGGGAAGCTGTGGAGGAGCCTGCTGCTCTTACGGCCATAGCATCCCAGGGATCATCCCTGCTCCCTATTCCTTGGCAATGGTGGGGCAGCTGGATGCCCTTCCCCATCGTCTCTGATGCCAGGGGACCCCAGTGTCACCCCATGGGGAACCAAGGAGTGGGGCACTTCCCTCCCCACCTCAAAGCCACCTCTCAGAGACCCAAGGGGTAGAGGAGGAGATGGGGTAGACACGGAGTGCTCATTCCTTCCCCAGAAGAGCATCACCCCATAGACCCATGAAGCCCTGGGCCCCTTCGGGCCCATGGACATGAGCTGACCCGTACCGACTTCCCTCTCTTCCGATCCTTCCTACCCTTCTGCTCTTCCTTGGGTCATGCTGGCTCCCAAAGGCCACTTTGGTCCCTAAGGGCCATAGTGGGGATGCAGCCCCCTGCAGCAGACTTTGTACCTGCCCTCCTATTGGCAATAAGATCATTATATGCAGCCTCCTAACAGAAAACACAGACCACACGGATCCCCATCATTATTAATTTGTATGTTGCGTTTATTAAAAAAAAAAAAAACAGTGAAATATTTACAGCAGGAACTAACTTTTTGGGTTGTAATTCATGCGATAATATGATAGAGGCAGAGGAAGAGTGTCAATAACTTGGTGGCAGGGCAGGGACTGGTCCCTACCGAGTACAGGTAGACTGTGAGCCCTGTGTAGGTACGGGGTCCAATCAGCAGGCTCCTGAGAGGTTCTCCTTGATATTTCTGTGTATTATCTTGTAAATATGCAGTAAATAATAAGTAACCTTGCCACAGAATCTCATGAAACCATTGTCCACGTTAATAAAACCTATTACTATCTCTTTCACATGAGAAGTGCATTGTGTCACTCGTTCCATGACATAGACTTAGTAGAAGCGCTAGAGCAAGGGGAATCTCTCCCTCATGTACAAAGTGCTTTAATGTGCTGCAGAAATTACAGTTGAGAACAAGGTGGGAGTGGGTAGAGGCCAGTGTGGCCTCCAAAGTCCTTTCAATGTCATAAATGCATCTGGGATGAGTTTTTGTTCTTGATCAAAAGACAAAAAATAGGTAAGATAAGACAACCTAGTGTCATTGTTTGATTTCAACTCAGTGTTTTAGGTGCAAAGACAACAAAAGCTGAAGATTCATGCCCAGAGAACACCCTTTGGGGAGGGGATAGGGACAGGCAATCCCAGGCACTGGCATCCTCACTGTCACCTCCAGCAGTGTCACTTGTGTCACTTGTCTTGGCAATCAACCTGCCGCCTGCACAGCTTTCTCAAGGCATTTTGCATATCTTCATTCCTTAAAGTGTAGATAACGGGGTTCATCAGGGGGGTGACGGCGGTGAAGAAGATGGAGACGACTTTGTCTGCCGCTAGACTCTTGGCTGGCCTGAGGTAGATGAAAATGCAGTGTCCTAGGAAGAGCGTCACCACGGTCAGGTGAGCGGCACAGGTGGACAAGGCCTTGTGCTGCCCTTCCGAGAGGTGGCTCCTCAGCGAGACCAAGATGACCACATAGGAAGTCACCAGCACCAGGAAGCAGACCACAGAGATGAGGCCCGAGTTGGAGATAATGAGCATTTCCAAGACGTGGGTGTTTGTGCAGGCCAACTTGATGACCAAGGGGACATCACAAAAGAAGTTGTCGATGGTCCTGGGACCGCAGTATGGCAGATTGAGAGTCAGGAGGGTGAGGGCCACAGAATGTACCAGCCCTCCCACCCACACGACCGCAGCCAGCTGGAGGCACGTCCTCCGACTCATGATGGTGCCGTAACGCATGGGCTTGCAGATGGCGAGGTAGCGATCGTAGGCCATGACGGTGAGGAGGAAAATCTCCGTGCAGGCAAAGAGGTGGAGGAAGAACATCTGCGCCATGCACTGCCCGAAGGGGATGCTCTTCTCGTCCAGCAGGAAGTCAGCCAGCATCCTGGGAATGACCACCGAGGAGTGGCAGATGTCAATGACCGAGAGGTGGCAGAGGAAGAAGTACATGGGAGTGTGCAGACGCTCGTCGTGCGTAATGGTGAAGACGATGAGGCTGTTGCCCAAAATAATGAGCGCGTAGATGATCGTGAAGAGGGCGAAGAGGGCCAGCTCGACGGCGTGGTTGGTGGTGAGGCCCGAGAGGGAGAAATCACTCACCCTAGTGTGGTTCTGCCACACCATGTCCTTTGCTGTGCTGCACCGAGGAGAGAGGACACGGGAAAGGAGAGTTAAATTCATGGTATGAGAGGAGAGAACGCAATGGCAGGCCTAGAAATTTGAACCCTATGCAGGAATAGAGACACAACAGGGTGAAACCTAGTCGTCTTGCCCAAAAGACAAGGATATTAGCAGAAATACTCAAGTTTGGAGCACGGTGGGTACCAGAACAGGCTTTCAAGTGCAATACCTGGACTTATTCCACTTCCAGACAATGCAAGCTATTTATCCGGATTATTCGGGAGCCATCAGTTAGCAATAGGACTTGCCTTCTGGTGGAACAAATCTCATGATTGATCTTTCCTCATTTCAGGGGTCTAATTTAAGCTACTTTTCTGCAATGAAAGCGTGAATCTGAGCCTTTAGATACTCCTCTTCCTTCACCGTAGAGGAATGCAAATGCCTAGTGGAAGTCACCTGTGTTGGTCACTCAGAAACCTCACCTGCTTGATATCTGGCATATTTATGAGGGATCAAGCAATGCAGTCGCAAATCCAGACCTTGAATATCTATCCCCATTCTGCATTTCAGCATTCCTGCCTATTTATTTTCATTTTGAAATGAAAATTCAGTAATATTGGCAGAATAATCAAAAATACACAAACACACACTCTCATCTTTGGAACAGCAGAGAAATAGGAGGACATCGAATCGGAATACTGGCCAAAAAGGAGAAATTTGGTTACAGTGCATGGCTCAAGACAGTCATACAACAAAAATAATGATGTGGGAAATGGCAGGATGTGCCGAAATTCCCCACTTTGCTGAACTAAAGCCCTGTCTGAGCATGAACCTGGGGTTCTTGTATTTGGGAAGTGATGGGACGGATGCTCCTGGGTTCCTTTGGGTCTGCTCAGAGGCAGATACTGATGTCTCCAACCATATACTTGATTTCCTCCTGCACTGAAGAAGTTACAAAAACAACCGAAACTCAACGAAATCAAAGGGTTATTTTCTTTCTAGTCAATGTCTCAGCCCCTTTTGTCTGCAAGAAACCCAAAGTGAAAAGGAGGAGGAAAAAGGAGCTTACGTAGTCTCCAGTGGCGTCTGGAAAAAGGGCGGTTGGGACTCGAATGAGCTGAGTTGAAGTGTTTTCTCTCCATAAAAGAAAAGATACTCTTTGGTCTAAAAAGTGAAAATGGATAAAAAAATTTCTTCCTTTTTATCAGCATCTGTAAATTCCTCTAGCCAAAGGAACTGGTAAATCCTGCAACGGAACAGAAAGCGTTTGCTTTAGTTTGGGTGTTTTTTTTCTTTTTTTAAAAAAAGAGAATAAAAAATGTTCTGGTCCTCCTAATAGTCTATACTGAGCAAACAGTCCTCTCGTACTGGAGGATGGTTCTGGTATTTAAGTAGTACAAGACTCTACTTAAAAACAAAACAGAACAAAAAAAAAATTGTGATTGGTTATGAACATTGCAAAAAAATCAAACTAGAAACTGAATTTTCTGCTATTCCCAAAGCAATTCCTGACAATATGAACAAGAGAAGCCCTAAATCAGAAGCTGAACTCAACACTGACAGAATACATGAGGATGTAGAGGCGACTTCCACCTTCAACCCTGCTCTATAACGGCTGGTTCTGAAGAGCTCATGGTGCTCAATCACTCTCAACACCCAATGCAGAACCTTTTGTGCTGGGATAAAGTCATAGAACTGATAAAGCTGCGGCTCTGCTTCGCTAAAAGTCACATCTGAGACTCAAGGAATGTTAAATCCATGACTTACTAGTGAGTCCCAGAGGGATTTATTAAATCATCCAGGTTGAGCGTTGGAAGAGGTTTAATAAGTCCACTGGGAGTAGAGCTATGAGTCCACTTAGTCACCCCGTGTGGCTACAGCTCACACAGTTGTTCAAGGACCAAATATTCACCCATAAAACAACATAATTCCCTCCCTTCACCTTCCTAAAGGTCTTCTAGGTGGGTTAATACCACATTCCACCCAGGAGGGCATGATGCAGGCCAAGAGCTCTGCCAAAATGCCTTGGATTTAGGACAGGGACC
>JAWLRI010000707.1:0-84520 GCA_034781795.1 Crypturellus tataupa | reverse complement strand
CAGGTGGCGCCCTCCCTCGGTCCGGCCTGGCCCGGCCCGGCCGCCGCTCCGGGGACGCGGGGGAAGGAGCCGGGACCCCGGCCCCGCGCTGCGCCTCGTCGCGAGGCGGCGCTCGAGAAGATGGCGGCGGGCGGGAAAAGGGCGCTCGTTGGAGAGGAGGAGCGGCCCTCGCCCCCATTTATCCCCCGTTCGGCAGGTTGGCCCTACCGTGCGTTTGTGTGATTCCCTTCTCTATTTTATTATTTTATTTTATTTTATTTTTGGTCACATCCCGCTTGTGGGGTAAGCAGGAGTCAGCGCTCCTCGCTGAGGTGACACCTGCAGCCCCTCCGCCTCTCCGAGCTGCGGTACCAAGGGCGATGACCGCCTTGGGCACTGCTGTGCTATTGCATATGTATTTGTAGTTTTATAATATTATTTGATTTTCTAGGTTAAAAAAATGCATTGTTTTCTTATTACATTGTATTCTGCTTTCAAAGTAACATTATTGAAAAGCAACATAGCATCTACTAAAGCAGGGATGACGTAGAGGACTGGTGGTTGCTAAAAGGTATTTAAGAGAGGAAAAATTATCAGTCTGTGGTGTTTTATCTGAGTCCAACCTTGGTGAACGCGGATGTTTGACTTTGTGGTTCTAGCCTTGGAAATAAGGTCAAATATTTTTAATGTTTTAGCTGTTTCTCTCCTCTCTCGCAGCGATCTGAAGTGATATGGCCAAAGCTGAGAAATCATTTGGAAATCAGAGGAGACGTGCAGCGTTGAGGCTAAAGCATAAATATAAGATGGGGAACGGATAGAGAGAGTTCTGCAGCAAGGAAACAAAGTTGTCTACACATACGAGGTAAACATGAGTCAATGATGTCATTTTGTTAAGAAAAAAGCTAGGCGTTGTACTACAATATAATGTAATAGGAACATTTCTTGTAAGAAGTAGAGAAATAATCCATTTGAAAAACTACCAGACGAGGAAGTCATGTTAGTGCAGGTCCATCCAGGAACAGGGGCTGTAGAAGATCATCATCCTCTTCCTCTGCCTTGCCCATCCACCATCAGTTGTATCATACTGCTCTGCAGCTGTCATTTTAGCAGAGACTGTCTTGTTAAGCACCAGTCTCATATTGTTAATGTGTCTGTTCAGGTGCCTTCTAGCTGCAGATATTGTTCAACAACAGTACTTAGTCTGCTCGCTCTTCCTTTGATTAGGAAAGTGAAAAGAAAAAAGATGTCACTGCTCAATAGGCTAATGTCTCTTTGTCAGATGCCAAGCAAAGTGATAATGAAACTTACTCTTGTCAAGTGTCATGCGCTCTCGCAAATTAAAATGATATAAGATGCATCTTTATTCTTGTTAGGCAAGCGTGGAGGAAGCTTAAACGGTGAGGTGTAAAGCTAAGCGAAGGCTTTGATCAGTGTATATCCCAGCAGGATTCAGAGTGCCTCTTTAGCTTTAGCTCATCTCCCCAGTGTGGTGCTTGGAATATTTTTCTGCCTGGCTTCTTGCTTGGATATTTATTTGTAAAATGGGTGTCTGTTGGGAATTAGGTGCTTAAGCCGCTGCGTCTTTGTGCCTCTGTAAATCTGACTGTCCTTATCCTTTTTGGTCAGATGCAGAGAATGATGATGATGATGATGTATGTGGCAAACAACAGAGCTCCTTGCATGAGTATTTATGGAAATGGTAGCTCCACAGCTAGCGACAGAGATAACTGAGACCGTCCCTCCTTAGCTCGGTTGTTCTGAGCTCATTTCTTTGTGTTGAACTGTGAGGCTTGATTCTACCGAATCATCATAATCTTTGTGTGAGTTCAGTCACAAAAGAATGTCAAAGGAACAACCGTGTGCTCCATTTGGTTACCTGAAGTTAATGCTCTGCATTTTTATCTGATTCAAATCCTTTTGTGCATAAGAAAAAAAAAAAAAAAAAAGGATTAAGAAGAGGTATAGGAGAAAAAAAAAAAAAGAAAAATGTTTGAAACGCTACTGTAGTCTGTAATCTGGAGTGCTTTTAAATGCAGCAGCTAAAGAGAGATGCACAGAAAAGATGCTTTGCCCTCTCTGCCTTGGTAGTCGTTGGTGTTTTGTGCTCATGCTCCATAGTGCTGGGAGCGGGATGCTGGCCGTGGTACCCTGTAGCTGCGGGTGTAATGGGAAGCATGTGTTCCCTTAGCATCTGCAGCCAGATGTTGGCAAGCGCTCAGGGACCGAGGCTATAACCTTGTCCCTCACTGTTTGGGCATGCTGCCAACAGTACATGCTGCCAATTTGTGCAGTTTTCAGGCCAGCTGAGAAGAGTGCTTTGTTTTTGAATATTTTTCATTATCTACTGCTTTTGTTTGCCTGTTGATGCCCAGCGGATCAATGCTGTGTCTTCAGGAAGGGCCATTAGGACCTTCTTAGACTGACTCTACTGCTTGGTATTCAGGCTTCTTTTTCCCTCCATCTTCTTTAATTTCTGCTTTAAAAAGTTGCCCCTATTCCTCTGACAGATCCCGTGAAGCAGCAGCTGATTTTGAGACATCACTCTGCTCAAAGTGGACCTTTCTGCAAGAATTTGAGATCTAATGCAACTTTGAGGAGGCTGCAGTCTGCCTTGTTCTTCTGCACTCAAAATGATACACAGCATCCTCAGACTGCCATGGTGAGTCCATTGGTTCCTTGCAAGTTAGGAGGGATGAGGAAAGTTAGGTTCCTCGTGCTGCTGTCCTCCCCACGGGCTGTCTTCAGAGATGGAAGCTTCATCTTGCCATCCTTCTGCTCCACCTTTAACTCAGCACATTTTTTATAAAGATTGAAAGTGCTTATTGCTTTTATTTCACCTCCCAGAAGGCCCCTTGAAATGCTCCCTGAGTCCTGTGAATGGCAAAATAGAGAATTCTCTTTAATGTTTGTTTCCTGCAATTGGAACCAAGAGACATCTGAGTTTCACAGCAGAGATAATGATGGGCTTTGTGGGCTCATCTTCACGGTGGGTTCTTGTGACACTTAGTTGCCTTGTGCCATTGGACATGACTTGGAAATGTGTGTAGCAACAGTGACTGCGGTGGTAAAGGTTAGTAAAGCATAAGCCAAAAAGTATCCATCCTTCTGAGAGAAGTTTCTTTTCAACGCACCAGGATAAGTTTGTATCATTTATATTAAATTTTGAATTGTACCTCTGCTGTATCTATGAAATTATTGGCAAGAAATAAGACTGGAAAAGCTGATTTGTGAATTTTAGCATTCACTTCGTTCATCCGAATCCTTAAATTTGGAGTATACGACTATTTTCACAAGGTATTTGTACTTCAAGAACTACAGACTGACTTAAAATACTTTTTTTTTCCCCAAGAAGTTTTAAACTTAATTCTCTTCTAATCCAAAGTTGATTTTTTCCTTCTCAGAGAAGCCTGAAATTCAGCTGCTCTCTAGTACAATGAAGTCATGGTCATCCTAGGTTTACTGCGAAGGATCCAGCTGGCTTCTTGGGGAAATAAATTACAGCTGTTATTTCTTGTTTATCAGATGAAATTCCTTGCTCTTGTGTGTCAGTGCTTGCAAAGGCTAATCATAATGGAGTTTGGTACTCCTGGGAGGAGGTAGGCAGGGAAAAGAGTGTACATTAAAATATAAAATATTTTCTTTTAAATGTGCACCACTTGAGAGCAGGGCCACCACTTTTCTGAGAGGAAACTTGAATAAAGAAAGGGTATATATCTCTGTTATACAACTTTGATTGGTTGCTCTATGAAGGCAGTTCTTGTTTTTCATTGATTTAAGAGCTCTTATGGAAAAAATTCATATGAAAACTGAATTCCAGGTAAATTTTCTTATAAAAGAAGTCTTTATGAATAATAAGTGATGAATAATAAGTGATAAGTTATTTCACCATAAGTTATTTCACCATAATGAGGAATACAGACTTTTGAGCCAAATGTTGATCAACTCCACACCTTAAGGTATTGAATCCCAGCTTCTTGGATATTCATGGATGAGCTTACAGCAGTGCTTTCCTTCTTAGGCCCTGAGATAATAAATGTTTTTCCTCTCAGTGCAGTCGTTGCTGTCATTAGCTGTGTTGTACACCCTTACAACTTGATTACTACTTGTGGCTATACCTTAAATCAATCTGGAAACATCAGCTGGCATAGAAGGCTTAGCAGGATACAAAATAACTTACCTGGAGCATAGCAGAATTGAATCCTTGCCCTATTTTAAATGAATTCCGTGGTAATTCTGGAAGGCAGCAGGTAAATATTACCAGTGACAAATACTTTTGTTTATCGAAGCCTATGGACAGTAACAAGGCAGGCTGCCCTACACAGCCCTGGCAGTCTGACTTGCAGTGATCTTGGGAGATGCAGGAAAAATTCACTTTCATTGTGTGCAAAACCTTTTCTGCGCCTGGAAGACTTTTCAACAGAGGCAATAAATGAGATGAGCATGTGTATCTCATAGAAACTATCTGAAGTCCTTTAATGTCCACAGGGAATGGAATAGGCTTTTGTGTTTATGGTCTTGGTGGAAATTCCACAGTGGTAAACAGCATATGATGCAGTTTTTTCACTTTTAGGATGAAAGATTGGTTTGTGTCTGCCTTCAATTTGAAGTTAAAGCTCCAGGGAGACTATATATTTGAAACCTTATTATTTGCCCTGCTAATGCATCCCCTCCAGTGGTACCAGAAGATCTACTTCTACTTTATATATTTTTTCTCCCTTTTTGTACAAGGTGTTTGTGTGAAACCAGTCATTCCTTCTCAACACAGGCATTCTGGGAATATCATATTCCAAATTGAGAGAGTTTGCATGCAGAGAGATTTGTATCTTGTCTTTAGTATTGTGTTGGGTAGCAGTGGTTGAGAATGTTTTTCTTAAAAATTTTATCATCATATGCACCCAGGATGTGGGAAACCAAAATTCATGTTTCTGATTTGGAGCAACAGCTTGAATGTGGATCAGTGCATCCCAAGTGAGTGTAGTCAGTGCCTGGTTTGGAATAAGTGTGTCCTATTTGTCTTCATGAATATTTTTCAACTACGAGACTCCAATTTCATACTTCAAAATTTTGATATCCTTGAAGAAACAGGTTTGTTGTCAGTCAGTTAGCTGTGGAGCTGATTTTACTCGGGTTCTTTATTAAGATGGAATATGTGCTGGGGTTTGGAACAGATGTGGAAAACTGCAGTAGAAAACTCTGTGGAAAAGTGCAGTGGGATCTCTGGGAACTATGATTTGGGTCAAGGTTTCTTTTTTTTTTTTTTTCTTGATGAAGTCACCTTTTATTACAGAAGCCTCTCTGACATTAGACTGCAGGTGCACTTGCCCCTGTGTTGCAGAAAAATGGTTTATTACCCTCTACTGAATGGTCTGCTCTGTTTTTGCAAGAGCTGGTTTCAATAGAGCATATTCAATGCAGACTCCCGCCACAGCCTTATGCAAGGTTAAGATACCTGATTTATGAGGCCTGAGGAGACTACAGTCAGAAGCTGTGTACCAGCAGGCAAGGGGGAGAAAGAGAAATTAGTTATGAAGCACAAATTATATGCGATATACAGCCCAGCTTATTTCCTTAGTAATTAATGTACTTGCATATGCCATGCTGGAGCTTGCGGCAGAGCAGATCTATGGGGTTAGCAGAGTAAGCAGAACAAAGCCGAATTTGGGAAGGGGCGTCACGTGCATCAGGTGCTTTGTGTTCACTGCGCCGGTTACCTCGCGGTTGCTGTCGTCATGGGAATTTGTCCAAGCAGCTTTGAGTGTCCTGGAGGGATTTGTTTGTAAAGAGTCATCTGAGTAAATGACCATCTGGTGTAACAGCTTCTGAGAGATTTAGCAGCTCGAGTCCCTCGGTTTGCTTAGGTAACATCCTTTCTAGGACTGTTTGTCCTTTGTGTAATTCGGTGATCCAATTTGCTTCATTTGCTACCATCAGCAGCCTTGGCAAAAGGAACTTGTTTCGCTTGCGGGGCCTGAGGATGGTGGCAGTCATTACTGCCTCTATCAGTGCTGCTGCTGTAGGCTTAGAAACAAATGTCTTCTATTTTACTGTATACCAGAACTGTGGATTCTAAATGCTTTTGTAAAAGGAGGGGAAAAAATCTAAACAAAACCTAATTCAGGAAAGCTACCTTAGCCCTATGAGGTGATACCCAGAAATGCTGAATCAACCTTAGGCTTTCTATTGGTCCAAGGCCAGCAGTGCTTTCCAGAAGGGTCATTGCTCAGCCTTCCAGTCTTGTTGGAGACTTTCATGCCAGGAAGGTATGTTATTTACATAACAGTAGCACCGGGGCATCCCAGAGGGGGAAGAAGGTGGAATCTTTCTGGACCCTGCAGTAACCAGGAGTAAATGCCCAGCATTCCCTAGAGAGTTTGTAATTTAAGGCTTGTGACAAAGTTATAGAAGGTAGCCAAGGATTCTTGGAGCCAAATCAAACGCTAGATTCTTGTGAGTCAAAATAAGCCTTTTAGTAGGGATGCTCCTGATGTGACCTTCACTTAGTAAAATGTGTTCAGAGTGGTTCTTAAAGCTGCTGGAGTAAGCTCAGTGCATGCACTGGCCATGTTGAGAAAACAATGCAGAGTAAACATCTATTCAGTGGGAGATAAAAAAGAAGGAAGCCTGAAAGAGAGAGAAAAATGACAAGTGGCAAAGCAGCAAAAGATAAAAAGCTAAACTAAAATGTATTCTTGAAAAAGCCTGGATAGATTCTCTTTCAGAAGCAAAACAATTCTTTCTGTGAATAGGACACACAGTTCCAGTTTATTATTGCATTTCCCCTTCTATGGTTTAATAAACAATTTTCCTTTCTTCTGAGATTGAGCAGAATTTAAATAAACACGAAGAGATACTAAGTGTTGGAATAACTGGCTCTTTACACAGAAAACGCAACCAAGGGTGGGTCACAACAGGGAAACTTCTTCTGAGAGAAGGGCAGAGGTAGCTTAGATGGTAAGCACTCATTATGCTTGGACAGGGTCTGTGTTTGTTCAGTCTCTAAGTGCCCACAGTAAATGCTCATTTTATGATACCTGTTGACCTTCACCCAAAGGTTTGAAGTCAAGCGTAATGATTGCATTATTTACGCATCTTTTCCAAAGAGAAATACCGTTTGTATAGGACATTCCTTCAAACCCCCTTGCCACTTGAAGCCAAACTTTAATAGGTGAGTTCCCACTGATAGTGAAATAAAACTCTTGAAGATTGTATCACAGTGCTTTTATAGGCAATTTTGGGGGAACATTTATTGCAACAAAGTAGGATGCTTCATATGAGCTTGTTTCAGACGTGATTTTCCTTACCCAGAGGCCCAGGTAGGGACAGCAACAACTGTGTACAAGTGGCCACTTCTCCTGCCTTGGTTTCCTCAGGAGGCAACGCTGATTAAACGCCATTCTGCTTGCGCCCGTGAGGATGTGCAAGACAAACGCTGGGCAGATAAGGCGTAGGCAGCAAAATCACACGGTGTGCCAGGTCTAAGTGGGGAATGTGCAGCACCAGAACTGTATAATGCAAACGCAATCCAGAGAAGAAAGCGGTATTTTTTTAAAAAAGCTTCTAAAATATATTAAAAAATAGAGAGTAGATTAAAAAAATAATCTTTTCAGTGTTAGCTCACTAGTTTTAATGTTATCCTTCTGGCTAGCTGTAGTCTTACTATTAGCCTATAATTCTAGTAGCTGAGAGTCCTATGTGCTTGTTCTATTTCTGTAGCTGCATTTGTTTCTCTCTTCTTGGAGCCAGAAGACAAGAATTCATTAACTCTTGCTCATCTCGCATCTACCTTTCAGGCATTGTTCTTAATCGTCTTTAATAATCCTGGGAACAGTTGTTGTTCCTGTTTGTTTATTTGTTTTCCCTTTTTTCTAGCTCAATAAGCTTACTAGGGCACACCCAATTAATATTGATCATCTCTCCAACTGTGGCTGGTACTAGCGCAGGAGATGTTTCTCCTTTGGAGCGAGGAAATGAGATCCGTTTGATCTCAATTGCACCATGACGTCCTGGTGCAACTGAGAAAATTAGCTTTGCAAATCCAGCATTGACCTTTGTGCATTATTGAACTTCTCCAGCAGTGGGATGTAATCCAGTAATATTCCCTGTGTGATAGTGAAAGGTTCCATGAGAACCATGTTGGTAGATGACCTGCCTGCTTGTGCACCTTGAAGGAAACATTTCTACTGCTGCTGCTGTGCTGTGGCAGATCTCAGACCAGGGTAATCTGTATTCTGATTTTTCCATTTCTTGCTTTGTGCAAGGGTGTGCTTTTTTTTTTCCTCCCTTACAGAAAGGAATCCTTGTCATTTTGCAATTACTGCTGGCCATCCCAGATCTGCAATGTCTCCATCCCACTGGCAAGTGTTAAGTTTACCTAGCAACCGTGCTCTATTGAATGAAATTGCTCCTGGAAGATGCCTGCCAAAATAACTGCTAGCTTCCCCCCATGCTTTCTGCTGATGTTCTTGTGTGTAATCTGTCCAGGTCTCAGCCATCTGGCAGCCTGGCTGACAATACTTTGGGGCCTTTCAATTTACATTAATAATAAACCTCTTGGTGCTTAGGACAGGTGACTGTGCAGTCTGAAAATGTGGCTCCAAAAAGGTGGCCAAAAGGAAAAGCTAGGATGGGTTTTTAATATGGTCTCACACTCTTTCACAAAATGAAAAACACAACAACAACAAAAAAGCAGCAATGTGTAATGACCCCATGTCACAGCCTTGGAAAAAATATGTCAATACAGCTTGATTCTCCTAACAACTGTTCTGGTTTAGCTACAACAGAATTGTTTATTCCTCTGAAGACCAGGCCTCAGTTTGACTTTGTGTGTTCTCTCTCTTAATCAGTATTTCAGATGATGTAAAAATATAATAGTTTCAATGCTTTTTTTTTTTACCAAATACTGGACTAAGTTCCGTCTTGCTGGAGAGCTGTTAAGCGAATGCACCTCAGGGTCTTCCTGTGTGTTGATAACATCTGTTCCACCATACATGGTGTTTTGGGTCAGCTTTGCAAACCCCACAGTGAGCCAATTTCCATGTGAAGAGACCGAAGTAATTCTTTGAGTGTTAGAAAAGAGAGAGTGACACAAAGGAGCAAAACACAGAAGCTTTTGACTTATGACTCCTACTTAGGTCCTGTAACACTAAACGCAGGAAAGCCCATTAGGGCAGTTTTGCCAGAAATGAGAAAATCAGGTTTTTATTGAGGAGATTCCTGCCTGGGTAGACTTTTTTTGACAGCAGATGTTGCAAGTAATTTAGGTGCACCTTCCTAAATTAGAATGCTATAAGGACTCATTATTTTTTCATGCTAGTGCACTTCAATGCATTTCAATAGGCTTTCTTGCCCTTCAAGATTAGAGGTATTATGCAGAGAAAAAAAGCCCACAAAATAATATTTGAGCAAAAGGTTAAAAAGACCTTATAAAAAGGAGGTGGAATGGGAAAAAATGTAATATGGGCAGAGTTTTTGCATTTTGAGAACCTAAGTTTAAATATTAATTTTATCTTGCTACTTTTACTCATAGATTGTCTAATCAGTATGGTCAGGCTATAGATTTTTGAAGCTGGAGGTACCACAGTTTTAGAAAGGTATATAACTTAGAGCTTGAGCACGCAGGCTCTTTCTTTATGGAAGTCATGTAATTATTGCCAGCTTCTGAGTTACGCTTTACTATTTAATTGAAAACTGGATTTTGCCCATAGAATGCCATTATATGGTTATAGAGAAATAATCTTTGGGAAAACAAACAAGCGAAGGAAACAAAACAATAAAACCTTTCTCAATCTCATGATTTCTCTGTCACTGTCTCTCTTTGATGCAAAACATTCCAAGCTCGCTCTTTTCCATGCACTAAGGAAGTTGATAGTTAGCTTGATTGAGTTGGAAATAAGAGCCATTAATCTCAAATCTTGTAGTTTGAGGAGATGCAGTGAAATTAAGATTAGTGTGACAGTACGCAAACCCTGTGCTTGCTTTTGTGGTTTCACTGAGGCACTAATGCATATTTATAGTAGAGATCCTTGTTTTACTGGAACTTCTTGCATAAAAAAGGAACAATTAGATCAGATGCGTGCCCTTTATCATAGGCCAGCCCTGCCTTTTTCTGATCTGTTTTTAGTAGGAGCTAGCTTGCACAAAGAAATGAGAATATTGGTATTCAAGAGGGGCACACACAGATGCATTAAAGTTTTTTGGTAATTAAGGCAAAGCAGATGGTTGCTCCCTATATTTATAACATTGCTTAAATTTTATTTTGATTCATTAATGGAAACCATAAAATCACATAATGAAGCAATAGGGAATAACCAAAAATGGAAAATGTACTACAAGCAGTGCCTATATTACCAAACTAATGAAAATTAACAAGTAAACATACAAAATGTAACTGTCACATTATTTATGCAGCTTTCCTATAACATAAATATTATTGAATATACTGGGTGAGATTGCCTGTAGTGCTGAAAGAATCCAAGTTTGGAAACAAACTGAGTTTAGCTGACTCATCTCAAAAGCTTTCTTAGAGAAGTTTTCTGAAGAAAAATAATCATATTTGTTTTTTTTTTTTCTTAAATGTATGAATTCTTTCTACCGTATGGCATTTTTACCGTTTTTTTTCTCTTTTTAATTGGGCTGTTTCCTGTAATAACAGCAAGAAAAAAATATATTCCAAATACGTTTAAATCCTGGTCTTAACAAAAAAGTCCAGGTGCCGTTCTCTTCTCCTCACCTAAACCATCTGTGTCCAAACTCATGCATGCCTACTTTCGGGTAAACGTCACATATTAACGACTTAAAACACCATGTTTTTTCTTTCCTGCTGATCTGGAGTGTTAGCTGAAATCCCTCAAGGCAATATTCTTCCCATCTCAGCTTGGGCGCTGCAGGAAATAGCCCGTGTAGCAGTGTGGCTGTTGCAGGTGCTGGCTGGCTCCTACCATCAGGATGCTTGAGGTCAGTGGAAGACGTGCGGGGCTCTGGGGCCGTGTGTGATTCTTGGCTCCTAGTGCGAGTGTGCCTTAGGCAAAGGTGCAAATCACCTGCAGTTTTGTACGTAGGAGGGTGTAGCAACCATCAGTTTTGATGAAGCATCCCTCAGGATATGGAGTGGTCTTCCTTTCGTCCTTTGGGCTGCTGCTGACTGCATTTCCTTCCCGATATCTCTCCCTCACAAACGTTTTAGGATCAATCCAGATTATTGCAGCATCTACCACCAGCTGCAAAGCCTGTGATATAGCCCCAGAAGCACTTTTTCAAATAGATGCCATCTATTTTCCCCTTCACCTCTGGCCTAGGGGTGAACAAAGAGAAAATCTCTGCGCTGAGCCTGCTTGGGAGGAAGTCTTCCTTAGCAGCTGATAACAATTGTATAGGTATTTTCTAGTCTAATCTTTTGATTAAGGCTGCATGCTCCCTTTGGATAGTTATGATACCTTTTTATGCTTGTAAATCCAGTGACGAGTATTTTTTTTAAGGTGATCTTTTACATTTATTTATTTCTTTTGTCAGAATGTTGCTCCCTTCTCATCCCATTCACTTTTACTACTTGTATCTCCCCTTAGTGCTTGCTGCTGGCTGGAAAACTGCTGAGGTCAAAGTTATGACACAATGATTTGTCTTTAATCACTCTTTCCACCTGGAGCATAGTGCTCTTCCTTCCTTTCTTTTTACACTTTGAAGTCTCAAAATTGACAGTAGATTACTGCATTTCTTGACATGCTTGCCTTTTGCTTGGAACTTTATCTAATAAGCTCTTATGCATAGGGCCTGTTTCTATATCCCCACTCTTTCTAACAGTTGGTATACTAGTACTGAAACCAGTTGCACTTTTTTTAATTTCTAGTGTTGTACATCTCCTTATAGTAATTTTGGCAACAAGAAAGCAGCAAGAAAACATTAATTCAACGGAGGTTGATTTACAGGCACTGTGTAATGCTGTCAGCTCAAAAGGCAGCTCTGTTCCACAGACACAAGATCTCTTCTCCAGCTCTGGCTTGTCTGGTGTTTTCTTGGCCTGCAAATAAACCTTGAATCAGCAGAGGCCCTGTGGTAATCACACGAGTGTATTAGATGAGGATGCTCCCAGAACACACACGTTGTTACAGGATCTTGAAAAAATGAAGGGTACTGGGTACTTTTTTCTCAATATGTGGCTTGAGTGCTGCAATGGTAGGGGGCCTAGAACACCCCTGGAAGGACAGGTCCTTGAACAAGGCAGATAAGGAGTGAGGATGTTTCTTGTCCCAAATTTTACCAAGTCTGTTGCAGAACTTATGTAGAAATCTGTACACTTGCTCACTGCTGTTATCTGAATAAAAGCTTCAGGACACAAATCCTGCGTTTGCTTGTTGTCACCAAATATTGGCAAAAATGGAATTTATTGAGGTATTTTGCCTGTAATTGTTATGATATAAACAGAGCAATAAATGCATTAAATATTTTATTTTTGCAAGTTAGGGAATGATGCTGTAATACAAGAACAGCTGTAGCCTCTAACAAGGGGAGATGGATGCTGTATATAAAATCAATCTATATGTGCAGTTTATACAATGGCAGCATTAAAATGCAAAAAGGCTGCCAGTCAAAGTGCTGACAACATGCAAAACTATAAAATAGTGAAGCGAAAGCTTTTGATATTTAGTGATGAAATAAATGTCTGTCAGCTCTTTCAGTTTAATGGAAGTCTACAAGAGGAGAGACAGGGATATGTTCTGAACACCCATCAATCATCTCTTCTGTAGCATTCCACGTCTTGCTTAAATTTTTGCTAGTGTCCCAAGTCAGAAAACACTCCCATCCAGCCATTTATTATGTATTTGATTGTAATTAAATCAATTTTCAGAGGTGCAGAGTTCATATGGTTCAGTTATTTTGCATGTAGTTCCAATCCTCCTCTTTTAAAATGAGTGAAGATGAGGCTAGTTTTTATTTCCATTTTCACTACATGGTTCCTAAGCAATCATTAGCAAATCTCTGTTCTGTTGTTTCTGAGCTCTCTGTTGCTGAAGTGACATATTCCTGCTGTATGGAATATTGTAACTCCACTGTAAACTCCTTGTCTCAGCAGTGCAGTGTCCAGCACTAAGAGGAACCTGATATTGGTTGCTCTGCTTAAATATACATACAAAAGGGAAGTTGCTAGAAGAACTTTGTTACTTTATTTAACAAAATTTAGCAAGATTCAGATATCAAAGCTGGACACATTCACAGGGAGCTGAGTGCATATCTCTTAAGAGTGGAAGTAAATAGTAACTGGAACTAGTACAAGCACTGCGGAAGTTAATCTCCCTATTAGGCTTAAATCAAGGTAGAAAGACAGACAGTTATTTCTACCAGAAGATATTGGGGTTGATGGATGAATTACTGGGTAGAATTATATAGCTAGAGGTTAGAATTAATCCTTATGGTGCTTCTGGCAATCTGTTTTAACTGTTCTCCAAGGTCCTTGCACTCATCCTCTGAGTCTTTTCTCCAGTCTTTGCCATTTCACAGCCCTATTATTAGTTTCTTGCCAACCTTTCGTCTTGCGTCTCTGCAGCGATCATTCCTGGCATGCCTGCAGCAAGATCCATGGAGAGTTTCCTTTGATTCAGGGGGTCCTCAGGTTGTAAGGAAAGATGAACGAGCTGGAGTGCCTGGGTCTGCAACTATAGATATTTGCAGCTCAAGACTAGGTTGTGTTTTACCCTCTGCACTTTGCCTCCCTTCATCCCAGCGTACAGCAGGGGCCTGGTTTTGCCGCCTCTCTAGGTTTCTGTTTCATCTGCATGTTTGCTCTTCTGCATTTACTTTACATATTCATTGTGGTCCAGAAACAACTTGATTTTGCTCTGCAGGTTGTTATAGATACAGGTTGTTATAAACAGTTGCCTTGTGGATGGCAGCCTACCAGCCAAGTAAACCTCCTCAGTCCTCACGTGGTGGCTTAGTGACAGATAGAAGAGGGAATGGATTTTTTATTCTTTTCTCTTATGTCCTTAGTAGCTTTTGAGAAATATCAGAAAAGTGAAAAGTGGAAGGAGTAACACTGGGAAGTCTAAAATCCTTCGCGTAGAGACTTTACCTGAAACTTTGCCTGGAAATTTTGATTTATGGCAAAAAGATGCTTTTAAGATTGAGTTAGAGCTAAATATAATTTTAACAAGTTCTATCCAGAATAACAGATTGAAGCAATATGAGACTTGGAGTTCTTTTTTATTTTTGTGTCTTCTTCTATTTCCTATTCCTTCTTTGTTGTCTAGCTCTTTCTAGCCAACCATCTTGGATATTTTGGTGACCGTTTGCCAGAGTAGCTAAGCAAAACAGTTTCAATAGTCTTGTAAGCTCATGTTTTACAGCCCTCTTAACACCTTGCAGCACCCAAACCATTCCTTCACTTGACACATTGGTATGCAGCACAATTATTGTAACTCACCTGTGCACATTAGAAATTCACTGCAGAATGAATGCAGTGTAGTAGAACTTGCTGTAGCTTTCATATAAAAAATGTAGCTCTAGGTGCTTGGCAGGGTGAATAATAGAACTATGGAGCTAAATAATATATTTATAGCGATAAATAATACATAAAAGTGGAGAAATAAATTAAGAGGCAAAGGAAAAAATAAGGTTTTAGCATTAACAGGAGTAAGAATTGATGAAACAAACAAGTTACAGATCTTGAACTTTCCCATTTGGCCTTAGCTGGTCATTCAGACTTTACCTATGACAGTGACTTTAGCCCTTCTTTCACATGGTTTAGAAATCCAGTCAGGCTTGTTTACAGCATCAGGTCTACTGAAATACAGACAAAGCTATTCCTGCCAAGACTGTTTTCCCATTTTTGTTTTCACTAGTGGCTATCCAAACACACAGTTTGTATTATGTTGCAATTGAAACATTTTGCATTTTGTAACCTTGCAATGTGTGAATTTGGGTCCCCATCCCCTCTTTTTTCTTTTTTTCAAGGGGCAAGATAATGAATAAGGAGGTACTTCTGCAGCTCCCACCTGTTATGTTGCCTGTAGTTTGTGACATTCATTAGGAAGTCTGTGTTGGATGAAAAAAAACTTGACGATGTGATTAAAGATCCCCTCCCATTGCAGTAAATTGGCAAGGGCTATACTAAGGTTACACAAGGAGCTGAGAGTTTTGACACCTTTAAATTCTGAGTTCTGGCATTTGCCTTGATCATGATAGGTTGTCATGAAGCTTTTTAGCAGAAAAAAAAATGCTTTTGAGGGTCCAAGAATGTAATTTTAGTTGCAGGCTGCAGAACAGTTCTCATATTCATGAATTTAATCCTATGAATTCTGCTGGATCCTGTGTTATTCTAGCCTAAGTTGTTCTTCAGCTAATTCTGCATTGGACTTCAGCTTTAATTCAGCTCGTGGTGTGGAATAATTTACATGCAGGAATTCAGAGGCATTGTAGGTATATTGCTCTCCAGAATATTTGTGGGTCTGCCTGATCTTTTATTTTTATGTTGCTTTTATTTCTGTAGTACATCTTAGTGAGATACAGTGAAAAGAAGGGAAATAAAACTTTTCCCACTAGGGTTATTCATTATGCTAGAGGTAATTCTTTAATGCTGTGGGAATTGTCAGCTTTGACTTAAGTCTAGAAGAGTCTAACACACCTGGTAAACTTTTCATTACAAAGGTAAGGTGTTCCCTCTGTGCTTCTCTCCTCCTGTCCATAATCAAGCTAGTTTACCTAGGAAAAACAAAAACAATAACAATTATTTCAAAGAGGAATCAGCAATATTCATATATGGCTAGAGAGGCATAAACATAAGTGTAAGGAGGCAGGGACATGAAAGCAGCTTTTCTCTGGGAGGGTGCTACAGTTACAGAGGAGGCTTTGGAGATTTCACCCCCAGCCTTCATCAAGTGTGAAAGACATCAAAAGCTGAGTGGAGGAGCTGGTGAGTCTTCAAGGCAGAACTGGGACTTCAAATGCAGAGTTGTGAGCCCTGTGGGTTTGCATATCAGATATTTAATACTGTGATGGGTAGTGCAAGGAGGCCTTCATATTTATACTGCATGAGCATTAAAGCATTGGGGAGCTAAAGTGTCTTTCCCTTAAGCAGCTGCTGTTGAAATGCAAGGAGGTGAAATACATCTTGCACCAAATATCGGTTAAATTAAGCTATTACATACCAAGGAAAAAGTCTTGCTGGAAAATTAACATCAATTTAATATTTTTCCTTCTTTTGACTGCAATTACAGCTAGTAAAGATGAATTTTCAGCTTGCCTGCCATCTAATAAGTGACGTCCAAAACCCAGATACTTCTACAAAAAAGAACCTTTAAAATAAACTGGAAGATAATTTCATATTGGAGTGTACTCCTGACTGAACCATAAGGAGAGGGATGTTTAAATCACGTATCAGGTGAATGTGCAACCAGTAACTTTTGTGAGAACATGTAGGGGTGGGACAATTCACACTCTCTTATATGAGCATTTCATAAGTGTGCTTCAAAACATGGAGTCACTTATTAAATGCAATGAAGCTTGCCACGATATTCCATTAGGGCTAACAACTGTAACATAAGCATACATACTGGCCTAAGGGGTTGTTATGGATACATGCTGAGTGATGCCACAGTCCCAATCACCTGAAATAGAAATCTATATACAGAAATTACTCAGGATTTTACTAAGGGCAATTTTTTCAAGACTTTCATGAAACCTTCTGAAGGTCTAAATGAGATCAGCTCCTGTGCAGCAGAGCTTCGACTGTATTAGTGAGTATTGGGTAACTCATAATTGTTGGTGTTTTATGAGCATGGGTTCGAATGCAGCTCAGGTGAATGTAAATTTACCTGTAGCTCAGGTAAATGTAGCTTGGGAACTTGAAAAGGTTGCAAAACTGCTCAAGTGCAGCCACAAAGCGCAACTCTTTGTGATAACCAACCCCCCAGCATGTTTTTGTGCATGCTCATTTTTACAGCCAGCCTTTCAGGAAACATTTATTTGGAAATCACAGGCTTAAACTATCTGGATTCTTGACCATAAAACCTCAGCCTTTATGGTGCAAGTATTTGAAGTGAAGAAGCAGCTGGTGTTTTGTGACAGGGTTTCCTCTTTCTCATTGAAACCTCGGCTGTATTCCACAGGCTTTTCTTTGTTGTGAGCAGAGTTCGTTTTTTCATTAAAAAGGCCTCAGAAGTTGATAGGAATTACAAACTACCAAAGATACACGGAGTGGAAAACAAGATCAAAGTTACCTTATACCACACGTCTGGTAGAGCTGCTGGATACAATGAAAGGTCTTACTTTTGTCTGATAGCTGCCAGTTGCTTCACTGCTATGTTAGCTGCAAATTTGTCCTTTGTAAAACATTGTATACAAATAAAAAGCACAGCACCCTGAAAAAAAATCATACGAAAAAAATCCACAAGTGCTTTCCATGTGCCGGAGGGATCTTCCGTGCTGTGTTTTTTATTTTTTATTTATTTATAAAGGTGAGGGGGGGATGATGCTACAGCTATTAATCAACTTGAAGAGTTTTTTAAATGAAGTGGTATTAGGAAAAGGGTGAGAGATTTTTCCTCTCCTTCCATAACTTCACTGATGCATTATATTCATTGCAGCAGGAACTGAGGTTTCTGAAGCAGAGACTAAAGTAGAAATTCAGTGCTAAGCATAAGCTGCAAAATTTGATTGCTGGGCAGAGAGCATGTGATGAAGTCCTTGGAGTTTTTTAAGAAGGTCAGCCAGTTTTAAAAGTGATCTGTGGTGTATGGCTCTCTGATAAGTATAGTTGTGCTGAAAATTTGTACATAAAGGCAGGAAGATGAGCTGTTTTTTTGTCAATTTTAACAAAAAATGGCTATTTTTCTTTAACTGCTTATTCTTTCAGACACATTTTAGTGGCCTTGCAAAAATGCATACTCAACATAACTCTTCTTAAATATGTTTATTTGTAAATAAGGTGCATCTTCTTGTATTTCACTAATTAATTAAATGATGGCAATAACTTTTTTTTTACCACATGCCTATTCGAATAGCGTACCCACAGCTGTTGTCTCCTAAAGACTTGTCACAGCCCAATTTCTCAAATTGAAACTTCAACAATTTCCAAACTATTGTGCGAATATCCTATGAAGAGCTGGTGGAATGAGTCATATTCTAATAAAAAGTACTGTTAAGTTTTGTAACCTTTCTTGTAGCACCCATTATACTCTTGTCTTTTTGCTGATTAAGCTGACAGAGAATAGGCAAAACAATCTGGTTTGAATCAATATAGCAGAGTAGGAGGTAGCCCTTGCTCCCCAATGCATTATCCCCATTTCATCTAAAAATTATTTGGTAACTTTTCCTGGGATGTTGCAGGCTCCTTCTGCACATCTCCCCGGCTTGTTGTAACCTCTTGGGTTTATCACGCGATGCTGAGAGACAGTGGACTGAAGCGCTGCTGCTTTTCTTCCTCTCGCCAGCCCTTGGTGATTGACTGTGTTTTTTCTTACTGTGTGTGCTGATAGAGCTCTGCCTATACAATGCAATCACACTAGACGTGCATTTTGCTCTTCTGAGGTATAAATGTTTTTAGGGTTTACCTATGGTCACCTTTAGTGGCACTCTGTGACCTGTAATGGAGTTTGTTTCCATGAAGCAGCCAGCGATGAACTAAGATGTGTGGTAAGCTGCTTGAAGCGAATGAAAGCATCTTACTTCTCTGTTAAAGGGATTGCCGTGAGATTCACTATTCTTCATGTTCAGATCTGGATTTAATTCATCTTAACACCGCTGAATTTTCTGTACAGGAAAGCTTTACAGGTTGAGTTGTTCTGGTTATCTACTTTTAAAGAAAATGAAGGCAAATTCAGCAGGGCTAGGGAACAGCTATATTCATGATATACGGCTGGTAGAAGCATGCCTTAAAGTGGAAATTGTTCTTTCACTTTTTCACTTTCCTAAGCTCCTTTTTGAAATGATTATAGCAGAAAAGGGGAAGTTAGTCAATAGCCTGAGGGTTTCTCACAGAGCTGGACAAAGGAGTAACAAAATAAGCTAACCTGAAACTGAAGCGACCCAATTAAAAACAGAGCAGAGGTGCAGACTCTGACTGTTTAATTAACTTGTGAAGCCGTTAGGCTGGGGCGCTGCAGATTTTCTGGTAATGGAAGCCCTTAAATTACAACTTGATGCCTTTCGGAGGCCCTAAGACTTGAGTTTAACTCAATGTGCAAAACCCTGCACTGTTTGTGATGGAAGTGGTTGGCAGTGGTGCTTGTCAGGTCGTAGTACGTGTGGGCTTCTGACTTGTACATTTTTCTGTTTGAGAACTAGCATGAGCTTAGTGCTGGAGCAGGTGATACTGTGCCTTGGTGCAGGAGGAGCTGCTGGGTGGTAGGGCCTGGAAGGCACTGGGCAGCACAGCTTGGGGACCCCCTGTTCCCATTTAGATTTGCAGACCCCCTAAATGGTAATAATATTTGAGATCTGTATTTCCTGCACTGTTAATTGGAACTTCCTGAGCATAGTTTGGAGAAGAGAAAATAGCTACAGACATTGGGACACTGGTGTAATGTGGTGGGGATGATAAGAAGTGTCTCAAGTCTCTATTTTTCCCATTGGTTTTGATTTGTAGATATTACAAGTCTTTCGTTACACAGAAGCTGGCTTAAAGTTGGTGATATTTCTAGCACTGGCTTGGTAAAAAGAGAGTCCATGTTCAAATCCCTCTTTAGAAATATGTTCTTTTATTTATGTACAGCAGAATAGGAAGCACAAGCCATTGAGAGAGGTCCCCTGTGATAGGGGTGAGAGGTATTAAAAAAAAGAGGGGAAAAAAAAGAACAGAAAAAGGAGGCATTGCTAAAGTTCTGTATCTCATTCTGTTTCAGTAAGATGAATGGCTTGAAACCTTAACTAGTATGGGGTAGGAAAGAGTAAGTCATGTGTTTGCTGCCGAGGATGACCGAGAGTTTTGTTGGCCTGATCTGCAGATGAGCTGAAATCTGTTTAAGCCCTTGCATGTAATTCCCTGGGGTTGTCTTTTTTCTCTAGTGGGAGCCCTCCGAAAAGGACTTTCCTGGCTGATGCTCCAGATGATCTTATGGAAAAGGCCATGTAGGATGGAAGGACCTTGGCAAAAAGCTGTCTGAAATCTTAAATTACTGGGATAATCCTCTGGGCTGTAGACCTGCCATCTCCCTTCTTTCATCTATCTTCAGATCACAGCTCTTGTCTTCAGGAGTTAGGACTGAGAACATTTTTCAGAAGTCAGATAAATTATGGGGCTTTTCAGGGATAAGGTTTCCTGTTTTCATGTTTTCTCACCTCTTGTTGCCTTGTTGGGGAAGAACACACAATTTTTTCTGGCTCCAGCAAATGCCCTTTATTGGGACTTCAATCGGTTTCCTTTAGAGAGTCTTTTAATGTCCATGCACCAAAAAATCTTCAGAAGAAACTGAAAAAAATATATATTTTTAAATGTATAATTAAACATAGGTGAGATTGCTGTTGTGTCTGCGTTCATGTTAAGCGCTCTGTTCCATAGACAGGGCAGATAACAAATATTTCAGGGTGGGCGAACAACTGTTGTGCGTTGGGGATGAAAGCAAACTGTAACCAATGCCCTCAGAGCAAAGTCGTGACCACAGAACATAAAAGTTCCACTTTACAAGATTACAAATGAAGTCAAAGAAAAGAAACCTCTGAAAATCAAAGCAGCGAGTGTCTTCATGTCATAACATAAAAGAACTTGTTTTAAACATGCATCAGAGGCAGGGTTTGGATTTGGGGGCATTCGAGGTAGAATTGGGAAAGGGCGATGCCTGGGTCAGTCCTTGGGCAACTTTTCCTGTGGGTGTGAGATTGTACGTATGTCCGTGGGGCATCAAACACATCGATCCGGCTTGTTGGAGAGGGATTTTTTCCCCACTGCATAGGGCAGTACTGCTGAGGACACTCCTGAGTCTTGTTCTGCTTGTATAGACCCATTTTCTTGAGGAAAACTGCTACAAATGCTGATCCATGAGCAGCATAACCTGGGTGTTATGAATCAGGGATGTCTTCATATAGGCCTTGGCAGCTTTCAGAGCTGTCATTTTTGTATATGCTCTTATTTTGTGTGTATTTTCAGATGTAAAGGTAACAAGCCTAAAGGAAAATCTCAGAGTGTAAGTTTGTGTTTAAAACACACTCCCATAATTTGCCAACAATTTGCTTCTATTGTGTGAGTGATCCTTATGAGTTCAATTTGGTGTTTTTCCCTAAAACAGTGCTGGGGAAGCAGAGTTAATTTCTCAAGGAATGATACGTATGGGATAGGTTAGCAGCAAGGACTACAGGCAAATTGGGGAAAGACTGTGTTTTAGAATAGTCCATCATTTGAATTTTTAAAATGTACTTGGAAAACAAACAAAATGTGTTCTCGCATTATTCATTATGAAATCTCAGGGTGATTCCAGCTAATCAGTGATCTTTAGCTCTAAGAATTATGCGTACCCCTGGTATTACACTCAAGTATGTACGTCAGTGAGTAAGCAGAAAATTAAACAATGAAGTTAGCTTTTGTCTTCAGAAAATATTCATTTCGTGCGTCCATGACTGTAATGGGAGAAGAACTGCCAGAACGTTTCTGTGGGAGTGAAACGCTGGAAATCAGAGTAACTGTTACATGAGAACTAATTGTCTGAAACAGTGTACTGCGATACTGTGTACGGCTTGTTTTGACACTTAGGGACTCTTTTTTTGTCATCTATCGTTATCAGTAAAAATACTTGTCAAGAATTAACATGGGAATGATTGTCTGCTGTTCGGGGTTTTATTGGGAAATTCCTTTTGCGTGAAACTTCCCACTTCTCCAAAGGTGAGCGTGGAGCCGACGGTGCAGCGGATCTCGCTCGCAATTGCAATTTCATTGGCTTCTGGCAGAGGGGATTTTCATTTCGTGTGAAAAGGGAAGCTGAAATATGTGCTTAGCACAGCTATACGTTAAAATAAAAGCAGAAAAGGTGTTTTCCAAAGTGCCTAAGGAGTGTAAAGGAATTAAGGATCACCTTGGATGAGGTTTTCAGATTTCCACAGTGTTTACCATGATATGAAAGAGGCAAAACTAAGATATTTTCAAAGTGGTGAGGGAAGAAAACCCCCAAATGTGCAGAGTCTGGACTTCTCATCAGCAGTGGTTCACACCGCTGCTCCTTGTTGAAGCTGCTGCGTGGATTTTCATGGGAAGTCCAGCTCTTAACGCCTTTGTATTTGCTTTGAAAATAATATCTTGTTGGAGAAAGTCTCAAGCATCTCTACGTAAGGAACCTTTGGATCAATGTGAGGGAGTAGCATAGTCCCATATCACTCAATTACATCCAAAACTATTTCTTCCATCTTCCCCCTTTCCCCTTGCTGCATGTAAAAATGTGCTCCTGTCTAACCCCACAGATCTGGAGATTTTTTCCCCTGCTTTTACTCTGTGACCATCGGACTCTTTTCCTCATTAGTAAGATTATAGCACTGCTTACCAGAGGCACTCTGGGGTTATTCTGACTTGTAAAAACGTTAGCCCTACCTTTTGGCTTGTCGCTGTGTGGTTGGTAATGAGTAGGATGCCCCGACACCCTAGGGATTGCAGGAAAAAGAAGCCACCAGTGGGTTGTACCGATGGCTCCTGCTTGGAGAGCGCCATCAGCCAGTTCTGTGGGATGCGGCGCGCTGCAAACCCTGCAATAATTAAAGGCAGAAAGATCTGAAAGAGAAAACCTCCAACTGCCTAACAGCCCTGAAGAACCTAATTACTAATTAATATTCCTTCAGAGGTTGCTTCTTTGTTTCATCTGAACATGCTGTAGTTTAAAACACAAATATTCTCTGCAGTTTTGAACTTCTTTAGCATGGGAGCTCCTGTTCAGCTACTAAAATTACTCTCCTGTCAGCTTTGTAAAGCAATCCATTTAGTGCTTTGGCACAGTTTACCTCCCTAAATACTCTTCTGTCAGCTAATAAACTCTCCAGTGCCATTCATTGTGTACACAGGCTTATATCCGTGGCGCATCGGAAATTTCAAGTAGGGTTTGCGTTAATGGCATTAAAATCATAGAAGAGAGTAAGTAAGTGGCAAGTAAGCCCAGGAAGAGAAAATATCCTGAGCTCTTACTGCCCTTCTTAATGCAAGGAAATCACATTGAGGCTATTTTAGCAAATATGGAAGGATTTTCTTTTTTTAATCTACTGTATTTACTGTTAATGGGAGGTTTGCTTGCAGTTCCCATGCTCTGCAGTTAAGAATGACTCTCTCTTTTAATGCTTTTTTAACATGATTTTCTTTTTGTTTAATCACTTACTGTAGATCTCCAAAATTACCACTTTTCAAACTTCAGCATAGCCTGCTAATAAAAGTTAATAAAATCAGGAAGCATTGAAAAGACCTGGCTAATGCATCCTAATGCTGCAAATGTTAGACCATCATTTTCTTTACACTCGAATGATAAAGTTGAACTTCTCTTTATAGAAGTGAAGATTTCACATGAGTGACCTCACAGTGTAATGAAAACGTTTTCAAGCTGGACTTCTAGCAGCTCTTCTGCTATGTGCATAGAGCCTCTGCAAAAAGTTAACTAGTTTTATGAAATTTTTGTTACGTGGATACTCCAAAAAAAATCCTTCATTAAAATTTCTACAATGCATTTGCACAGCAAAGAATGAACAGTGTTGTATTATGTTCATTTAGGTTTGTTATTTTTGTTTTAAATGGAACAGAATTGAGCAAAGTGGGAGAGCCCCGTTAAAAGCAGTGATGAGGCTGTGGTTGAGTATTCTAGAAAATGAGACAAGTTGCGTGTGGAAAAACATATTCTCCTAATGGGTAAATGACACTGCTGTAGCCAAGACAAAATCAAATTGTGTTGTAGCCAAGACAAATGGAGCAAAGTGTAGATGACATTAAAATAAGTAACATACAACAACTGGAGAAAGACCTAATTCATCTGCTCAAAAATGGTTCAAACGCTGCAGGGAGCAGTGCAAGAATGTATGAAAGGTAAACAATATTACTCTGTGAATCCTGGAGAAAAGCAGCAATGGCTGTTTGTTCTGGAAATGAGAGAAGGCTGTAACCTTTGACGGTGAAAATGAAGAGAAAACTTTGGGGAATAGATCCTGAAAAAAAAAAAAAGAAGAGTGCAGGGGAACTTCATCAGCTCTGTGGAGGCATCTGCAGAGCCCAGGGTTTGTGTCATGAAACTTTGTTCTTCTTCAAGGTATTCCAGATGGGGAAATTATGCATGGGGATTAAAACAGGAAAAAATCCATCAAGAGGTGAGTCCTGCATTGACTTAAAAAAATCCCAGCTTTTTGCTAATTTGGATGGGAGCCTAGTCTGCTGAAGTCCTGATAGCTCAGTTTTTCGCTGGCAAATTCATGAAACAGAGCTACAAGAGAATGAAATAAGCATTTGTTTTCCCAGAAATGGAACAAAAGAGAGGTTTTAGACTGGTTTCCTAAGGAAATAACTTTTCTACTAGCACTGAATAACTTTTGAAGCCGCTGAATAACTGCACCAACATTTGAGAGTGGGCTGATGTCTCAAAAGTATTAACTTTCTGCAGAAACTGCATCTTTATATCAGCAGGTGAGGAATCTCTAGCACAGGTGGGGAGTCAATTGGCATTGGTTTGTCCCCAGCACGTGCTACTCTTTGCTCGCACAAGCTTTGGGCCCTGAGGGGCCTTCTAGCAAATAAAATGACACACGTCTGAGATCCTGGGAATGACTTTGGGATGAGTTTTCATCATTCGCATTATCTAAAGCTGAGTGCAACTAAAAGTGGGGGAAAAGCAACAGGCTACTGTTCCTCAGGTGGGAACTACAGAGGCTTGCAGGAAAAACCACACATTATTTAATTCTGAAAAGCAGAAATGTACAAAAAATGCAACAATTTTGTAAAACCAAATACAATTAGAAGAGATAATCTGAAGCACGGTGCCAAGGGGAGTATTAAGAATCCTTGTATAAGAGGAGTGCAGTATCCTGGATGTTGATTAATAGACTTGCAATGGGGAGGTTCACACCTCAAGCCCTATGAGAACATATTGATCAAACAGATAATGTCAATAGTAGATTTGCAAAGTGCTTTCGAATGGCAAGGTCGTTTTAATAGCAAATGGAAAACCATTTACTGTGAAGCATGGTGGAAAACACTAGGGGCAAAACTAGTCAGGTGTAATGGATAGTATCTAATGAAAGCTGGAGAAATAAAAAAGATGATTTGTGTCTTAGGGAGCACTAATGAGGGAGATATCCATGATGACTAACACCCAAAAGAGAGCAAATACATATACATGGTTGGGCAGTGCAAACAGGGGGAGAAAAATAGCTGAAATAACAGTATAGCCCATCCAATTGAGGCAGATTTGTCAAAAACGCGACACACAGACTAAATGTCACGTAGCCCAAATGCCAGAACTGCAAAATAAGGTTTTGTTGTACTATTATAGAGTCTGAGAACTGCTGCTGAGTACATAATGACTTTTATATTTACCTATGGTCACTGCGCTCCTGGCATCTAATTCATTATTTTTTAAAGTGCTTTGGAAAACCTTGGGTGTTAAAGACATAAAAGCAAATTCTGTTCTGCAGGTTTTTGCTCCGCTCCACCGTGCAGGGAAGCTCCATCACCAGACTCAAAGGACAAGAACTGACAAAACATTGTGATGGAAGGCATGAGGCTAAGGCAGAAAAATTCACTCTGCTAATCACGGCTGTAAGTTCGAGATTGAATAGTTATTTGAATTTACTGTAGCCACTCAATCTAAAAAGACCTGTGTTCCTTTCAGTGCTTGAAATGTCACACTGAATACGCAGAACCGTGGAGAGATCCAACTTCAGCTTTATTGGGCTTTCAGTTGCAACTTGAAAATGCGTTTTCCTTGACTTCCATCTCGTCTGGTTTTAGGTCTGGTGTGAGAGATGATGGTCTCATGCTCCTGTTGCTGCTCACTCCTTCTTTGCTTCGTCATGCATTTAGTTTGGAATCTGTTTGCCTTGTACAGCTGCTTCAAAGCTGATTTATTCTTGGTGTCTGGTTGCTGTGAAGGATATTCAACAACTGGCTCAGGGGGCCAGGGCAGTGGTGGAGGTCTCAGGCTTTACTTTGTCCTGCTCTCCTTTGCTGTCTCTGTTTGCTGAGCCAAATGCACCAACCGTATTACTAGTTATATGAAAAGCAAAGTGCCAGTCTCCATTAGCAGAGAGAGATTTCCAGCATTAATGGGGTTTGTTAAGTGAAGATTCAGGCTGTTCAGGGAGGTTTATACCTCTCTGTCAAAGCAGGCAAAATCAGGACTAGACTTCAGAGTGTTCAGCAATCATTTTTTATGCAAAATGCATTTTTTTTGCATTTTTTATGCAAACAGCAATCATTTTTTAAGTGTATATTTATCCTTTCTTCTGTCACATGCCTGATGAATTAACATTTTAGTAGCAATGATGTCCTGTGCCTCTTTCAACCCTTCCACAGATAGGTGAATTTCTCTTTTTGTTGTGAGAGGCTATCAGTAGTTTTACAGCTGAGAAGTATGCACTTTTCTACCTGAAAGCTCCAGGATATTTATTCAGAGAATAATTTAGGAATAAATAAATAGATTTTTGCAATATTTGATTATGAATTGCTGATACTTGGTGTTGATGAGTGTAGTATCACCTTCTTTACTACTGAGAGCCTGTCCTTTGAGGGTGTATTTTGATTCTCATGGTGCAGCGTCCTGAATGGCTTTGAAAGTTATTTTGCAGCATATATAAATCTGGGTCCTTATTTTGGTCCTCATTTTCAGTGTGCAGCTTGATTTCTGAGGCAGTTTGTTTATTAAGATTTTTGCAACTTTTTTTTTCATTTCCTCAACAGAAAAAAGTGTTGGAAAAAGTGAGTATAAGTTATATATCTTATTGTAATGCCTTTGCTGTCTAACTGGCCCCCATTATGTCTATGAAAGTTGATTTTTCTGTAGGACAGTACTTTGCTATTTGTTGAGTAAGGGGAATTTACCCAGCAGCTAATCTTATAAAAATGTGCGGTCACATAAGTGCGAGGAGAGAAAAGTGATTGCATCTGACACCACAAAAGGCTGCCCAACCTAGGGAAGCCTTTTGCATCAACCCCCTGCCTCCTTTTACAAAGCAGTGACCAGAAACACGTACTCAGAAAAAAATCAAAAAACAAAAACAACCCCCCAAAAAGGTTAAATAGGGGCCCATTTAGGCAGTGGCTACAGCAATATGCTCCATGTCTCACACTGGAGATATGAAGAGCTAAGTCAGTCCTTGCTGGAGACGTCAGGCATGAAATAATAGCAGGGAAGAGTGAGATAACTGCAAAAAAGCAGGAGCTTTTTCTTGCCCAGCTGTATGATATCTGTGGTTTTTAAGGCAGTAGGATGATTCTCTTAGGAATCATTTTGCAGTCCAGCTAGTTTGAAAGCCCGACACGACATACTAACAATGTACAAGAGTGGCGCGGTTTGAATGTAGTGTGTTTACATCCAGCATTAAAAAAACCAACAACTCAGAAGTTTAATTTCCCCTGGGTATTGTGAACTGCATTAATTAGACAGGTGAAAGAATACCTACGGTTTCAAAGAAAATGTAGGTGAATTTTTAAGTGCAAGAGAAATTCTAAAAAAAAAAATGACAAGAAATGTTATTTTGGGAAAGCATGGAAGTTGGAGACATAACAGCAAAACTTAAATAATTAGAATTTAGATGTAAAAAGGAAAGAGGGAGATTCTGCCTCTGTTAAGAGTGCAGACATGCCTAAGAGCAAATGGCAAGTCAAATTAAAGCTCTAGAGAACTGTCTCTTCCGCTGTGTGCTATAATCAGTGTTGTGATAGCAGCGTTTGGGCTGCCTTTGGCCGTTGCCTTGTGAGTGTTTCTCACACTTTGCCTTACTGCCTTCTGAGATGGGCCAGTTAGATTAGATTCAGTGTCAAGTGGCAAAGACTTGTGTAGAGAAGCCTAGAAATAAGCAAATTATATTAATAACACTGTGCTAGGTTTGCTTTTGTTCATTAAGGATGTGAGAGGACAAAAGGTTTGGTCATTGCTGATCATTAAATGTTGCAATTATTTGCAGCAAGAGCAATGCTGATAGTCTTAAAACCTTTGTTACCTTTAATTTGAATAGTTTATGCCAGTCATTTCATCTGCATCAGTATTTCAGTTTGCTCCCCAGATCAGACTGCTCCGTTGCTGTCCTAGCCCGCTGCTCTCAGCTAGTCCAAGCTTGCTGCAATCATGCTGGGAGGAAACAGGAACAAATGTTGTTATACAAACTGATGATTGGAAAAGATTGGTTTGCTCTCGTTGCTGCTCCTGTTCCCTGAAAATATTATGTTTTGTGGTATCTTTATTTAAATGTTTGCACTCTTAGTAATTCAATTATACTGAGATACCTAAAAACTAACAAGTATTACAGTTTTTTTTTCCGGAAGAGAACAGGAATAGCTATTATGCTTTCCTTTTTCTTGAGATTACAGGATCAACCTCTTCGCATAATCTTTGCTGTATTATTTTGCCGTCTTCAAATCTCAGATGAGTTTTGTGGCTTTACCTCAAGCTAAAGAGGCCTCTCCCGAGTTGTTGAAGTTCCAGGCTTCTGTAAATACAGCACTGGTCCACAGAGTGGATCTAAGGATCATAAAAGGCAAAGATAATGTTCTGTGCATTACATGTTTATTGCAAAACAAACCCCTGCTTTGACTTGCACTCGCAGACAAATGAGGTAGGATTTTGCAGGGAAGCGGCTTGCTGGAAAGGAAGGGTGAAATGTGTACGAGGACAGCGAAAAGCAGTCCAAAAATCTCACTGCAATGGAGTGAATCATTTTAACATTTGAGATGTGCCTCTTTCTTCTTGTAGAAGGCATATTTCTTTGGAGAAGTGTAGCATGCTGTGGTGACATTATATATCATTCATATTTTCTGTAATTTTTATTCATGACTTGCCTTCATTGTTACTTCTGTCTTTCTAGGGCATGCCGTTACCCAATAAAAACTATAAGTAAGCATTGCCTGAGTTATTTTAAATTGCATGTATAAAGACAGCGAAGTAGAAAAAAGCGAATGCAGATTAGGCCCACCAGCAGTGAGAAAAAAACCTTCTAGGTGCTTTGAATTTTTTTTTTCTAATGCCTTTCTGTGTTTCATTTGACTGGTCATTGCATTGAGATAAAACACATTCCAATTATCTATAATGGGGAAGCAAATTACATTCCTCAGAAGAAATTCTGATAATACAATACATGGAGTAGAATGAAAAATGATACAATATATTGCTGAATTATTATTATACCATAGCATGATCTCCATTGTTCCCATCTGCTAATGGTGACTCACAGGTATGGCTGGGACTATATTACATTTCTATTGTAAATCTGACACACAGCAGCCTTAAGAGTAATGCACTGTTGTGTCGCTTTTTATTTAGAATGTATTTTAATGGATGTGGTTTTGTCAGCTAGACAGCTCTGGAGACCAGGCACATATCAAAGTGACAAATGCCGGGCTGTTAAAGTCCCATGTCATATTCATGAGACAAACTAAGATCTTTCTTTTCCATAGATTATACAAAGTCATTACCTTTTGGGACTCTTCTGGCTAGCTAACCACCTAATTTTGTTCTCTCCCAGCACTCTTTTGCTGCAGAAAACTTGCAATGTTCATCTTTAAAAACCTTCTTTGTAACAAACCTTGGGCTCTGGCCGCTGATGTTAACCTGCTCACTAATGCATGAGAGCTTAAGGTAAAGCAGCCTATAGAGAGAGTCTTCTGCCTTGCAGGGAGGAGAAAGCAATTTCCTAAGAGGTAAGATATCATACTAAGGGTAATTTTACGCCGGTGAAAACGAGAGATAACAAGGTACGTTATGAATGCAAAGAAATGAAAACAAACATGTGAGTATTTTGAAGTCTGACATTTTGTTGAATGCCCTCTGCCTGGTACCCGGGCGGTCTGAGTTGTGGCATTCTGGCACTTGGCTATGGCAGCAGGTTTGAGGGTTCCATGTGATGGCCGCAGCGGTGTGTCCTGCCTGCCGGGCTGTACGTGGTGGCTCTAGGTGACCCGGCTTGAGCAGGGCCTTTGCACCAGATGAGCCTCAGAGGTCCCTGCCAACCCCGACTGCTCTGTGATTCTGTAGTAACTGACGTGAAGGAAGGGTGGTGGATCTGGAGGAATAAAAATACACAGATCAATCCTGCAACATATCCTATTTGTCAGCGTGCTGAGGGTTTCTCTGTTAAAGGAAATAAAGAGAACAATTTTTTTCTACCCATGTGAGAAAACTTTCAAGTTTGTAGTCAGCCAGCACAACCGAATAATTTGCATTCGAGAAAGAAAATGCTCAATATTGCTGAGACATGTCACAAAATGTCAGCGTTCTTAATGTAAAAATTGTGTTTGGTTTTTGTGCCTGGAGCTTTCTCGGCGTTGCTGGAGATGCGGAGGGAGGGAGGGAGGGGATGCCGGCTGTGCATGAGCTGAGTGGAGCTGAGGAGGTTACGGAGGGCTCCTTGGAGACGTGTTCTCCAAGGGTCACTAAACCCTTCAGTGAGGTGGGAAAACCCACACGCGCCTTCCACGCTGGCGTTAATGTTTCCCAGCCAAAGGCGTCGCTGCGGCTTGGAGAGCGGCGGGCTCGCGTTACCTTGTAAAGAGGCTTCTTTGCTCTGGTGCGTGAGCGGGACTGCCAGATCCATAATCAACCACCTTCAAGGCAGATGAAAGCCAGGAAAAAGTAAATTTGGAAAGAGGCTGAATGCGGCTTTTCAGTGACATGGTTCAAGGGTGACGTATGAAACCAAGGGAAACGCGCGTGGCCCCACTCTGGTTGTTTTGGCGTTTTAAGACGTGTTGACATCTTTTCACGTCTTCCTCCCGTCTGCTCTGGTATTTTTACTGACATCAAAATGCTAGTGCTTCGCTGAAGGGCCTTGACAGGGTCTTTGGGACCAGGAGCAGTAAAACAGCCCAAGGCGCCCTCCTCTGCTCGCCTGGCTGTGCAGAGGGACGGCTTTTGCCGAAAGAGAAGAGTAGCAACCCACTGTTACGTGTGCTCTTTAGCTGCTGAGAAAATCCACGCAAAACAGATGCAAAATGGCATGCAAAATCCATAGTAGCCCTGTGATCTGCCACTCCTGTTTCCCAGCTCCAGCACGCGTACCAAAACACATTAAAAATGTTTACGTGTTTATGAGTAATCACAGCCAGACCATTCGGATGTGCAGCGCGGCTGCTGTCTGCTTCCCCGCTTAATTACAACTGCCGGCTTCCTGCTAGTGCCAAGCTACAGCTGTTCACAATGAGGATGCGATTTAAGTTTCACTTTTTCTCTTTTTTGTTTTGCACTCAGCTGCACAATCTTGTCCTCCTGTCAAAACATGGCGATTTGCTTTCAGCTGCGAACAAAACTATGCTACGATCCAGGTAGAAAGGCAAAGAAAACCTCCAAGATGGAACTATAAACAACAGAGGAGGCTTTTGGAGAGTTATTTTGGTGTTGTGCATAATGCTCGCACGCGTAATGCAGGGCAGAGGTAGCAAGAGAGCAGATAACGCTCTGCTGACCTTCCTGTACCTGCGGCAGTGGTAGCCGAGGTTGGAGAGGTGCTCCCGGCCCTTGGTTTTGACACCGGGCGCAGTATTTCGGGAGGCCTCAGGATGTGATTCATCCCTGTGGATGTCTGGTGCAAAACTGCCATTTCCTAGGCAACTGGCTTGCACGTCTTAGCCTTTGACTGTCAGCTCCGCGCTGAAACCAAAATTTAAGATTTCTCATATATGGGAGCTTAAATTTCAAATACTCTGCTCCTGCTTATTTTCTCAATTGGAGAGAGTGTCAATTTTAAAGGTTTTCCTTTCCAAAAGGATTCAAAGCCCTTTGGCTACGTGCAGTGGTTTTATGTATGTTTATGTCTTCCAGAAAAATTGAGCTTGTCATATTTTGTTTCAGTACCTTCAATTTACAGCAACAAGAAGAAATGTGTGATTTTTAAAAGTGCAAACATGGAGGGGAAAAAAAAGCAGAAGTGACCATATATCAGTATTATTGAATAGTTATCAGGAGTGCCCAATATAAATCCATATGCTTCAAGTCTCCATTGGACAAGCTGTCTGCATCAGTGGCACTGAGACTCTTGGTTTCTTGACTCATTTCACAACCTGAAAAGCGTTATTAAAGCGGTGGTTTTTCTCCCTGCCAGTCTGCAAAGCCTGCCCGCGACCTGATTAGCGGCAGCAGCGCGTGCAAAGAACTGAATTAACTCAGCGCAGGATAGTGTGAAGCAGTAACTGATGCCCTCATTGCAGGAGGGAGACCCATTTTCATTGCTGAGCTGCATGTTCTGAATCTGATATTTCTGTTGCACCCCAGCCAGGCTGAATTAGTTGGAGGGAATCAGGCAGTTGATTCTCGTGAGGCTGCAGTGAGCAACACTTAACCAAGCTTGTTGTTTTGGTCAATCCTCTTTGTTTTGAGCTGAGGTCAGAAACAACAATAGTCCAGAAAACTGCTAAAATGTAGAGATCTAAAACCACACCAGCAAAACCTACCAGGTCTAAGGGAAAAAAATACAATGTTATATGATATTTCTGAAAATTTAATGGAGACACAGGAGAACCGAGAGATTTGTTGACCGTTTACTGGTCCAGATTTTCTCTGCCCATTGAATTTTGCATAGGAAATATTTTTCAGCATCAGCTTCTGCTGTTCATTATTTCCATATCAATCAAAGACCTAATAAACCTAATTAAGCAGAGGAATGTTTTGTTTTTGCCAAAACCAGAGTGCATTCAATACTGCAGTGACTGACTCCCAGCAGCAATAAAGATCGGAGTCCTTAGGAATAAATAACGTCAAGCATCCCACTGGCAAGTGGCAAAAAATATTGAGCTGGGGGAAGAGTTACAGAGCAGTGCGAGAGAGAGGAGCAAAATTTCGGATGTGTTTCTAAACTGGTATTTCATCTTTTGCTCTTAAGAGAGGAGACACTGAAGGATAATTGCGAGATTAGGGGGAGAAACAGGTTCTTACACAGGCACTTACTTCAGGGGAGCTGGATCTTCCCATAAAATAGGCATCAAACGGCCCCTACCTGCGTTGCGTGGAAGCTGGGCTCTAGCCGTCATAGCAAGGCTGCCAGCACCACAAGGAGCTGGACAGTCTGTAATTCAAAACCCAGGGCCAGTAAATCTAGAGAAGAATGACCCCGACCTGCAATTTAAGTAGCAGCCTGGAACAGCTTTTGTTGGAAATAATCTCTGCTAAACTGGGAAATTTCCCCCGAATCATAACAGTTTCATGTAGCAAACGCTGGCGTTTGAGTGCTGCGACAGCTCTCTTCGGGAAAGAGACAGTAACGGCCTTCAAATAGGGCCCTTGCAGCTTGATGTTTCCTTTTAAGTGCTGTTTGTGGGGAGATTAACACGGGAATTATTACATCTGTGTTCTTCAGGGGCAAACAGCAGCAATCCCGAACTTGCGTTTAACACGAACCTGTTGTGGCAGCAGTCCCGTGGTAGGTGAGGGGGTTGCATTTCTTCCCGTTGTAGGTCAAGGTTTCCATTTCTAAAGTTTCTTTTTCCCCTCTTGTGCTTGGGGTGGTCTGCTCCTCGATGGCACGAACCAGGAATGCAGTGGGAAGCCTGCGCTCAATGGCCTCCTACCCAATCTTTACCCATCTTGTATAATTTTCCTTTTCTTCCCCATCCCCTTTTTGCCTGTTACAATCATTAATAACCCCTCTTTAGTCATCTGCTTTTCTTTTTTTTTCACCTAAAACCATGCACACCATGTAAGCAAACAGCTTAATTTCTTTTTCCTAACCCTTTTTCACCAAAACTTTTAATTCTCGGCTATAAAAAGAACTTTGTCCTCTGCTTTGTAGGTGATTGTTCAAAACTCCCACGTACTTGGGCTGCTATTCTTGGCCGGGAGACTGCTGGCCCTTATTATAATGAGCAGTAATCTGTGATTGTTGTAAGCAACTTTGAGGCACAAGACAGCCGTGAGTTTTAAAATGAAGCCGTATATTTCTGCAGCTGCTTGATAAGAAGCTCAACTGCTGGGAACCTTTCTGAGGTCCATAAAAATGAAACACTGGAGAATGACAAATCCTTTAGTCTACCACTACAACACTTCATTGCTGAGCAAAAGCAATACTGTACTTATAAGATTACAAAAAGCTGTAGGCACCATTTATATTCCGAGAAGATATTTGCTGCTGACCAAATGAAATATTTTTAAATCGCTTTTGTGCGCACGGAATATTTTAGGCCATGATCAGATACTTTATATACAAACAATAATCCATTCTTCAGCTGCCCTCGCGATCGTTGAGTCAAATGATGGGTTTTCAGGAGTGGAGGTGTAGGAATAGCAAAATCACCCGTGTGTGAACGTTTCAGAGAAGCAGCCAATTACTTGGAGCAAACAGCTGCTCTGGATCTCTCTGGTGGTTGAATTGGCGATGTCTCCGGACACGAGGGTCACCTGCTCTTTTCTTTTTTTTAAGTGCAGCCTATTTTTCACGCAGAGTAACGTTGTTGCTGTTACCTTCAGATATTCGGGTTTCGGAAAGAAACCTTTTCTGATCATAGAGCTCAGATGGGTAAACAACTTCGTGTTGCATTTAGCTTGGAATTTTATTCCGGCACAAAGAGTTAATTTAATATCGCATCTCCGAGTCACTTGCTCGCAGCACTGTTTTGCTAAAAATGACAGGCTCGACAGAAACATAAGGAAGCCGGGTGTCCTGGGGACACTTGTGGAGCCGCAGTCATTCGGCACGTGGGTTTCATCCCCTTTGTCACCCGTACACGTGTAGCAAAGCGTTACCCGAGTTATCGGTCCTCACCTGCTGCTGGTCCTGCTCGTGTGTGAGATTAGGCAGCAGAAGGGGCAGCAAGGAGCAGTGCAACCCCCGCAGGACTCAGGACTTCTTGTCCCGTCCTGCCCGTGCCCTTTCCCTGAGCAAAGGGCTGCTCTGGTGCTTTGATCCTAATGGTCCTAATGCTGAACCGATGCTCTTATTACAAGGGACTGAAATGATTAGAAGTGAAATATTAGCTGTGGAGAACTAGTACAAGTCACATGTGCTTGAGATATACTGGAGGACAAGAGAACATCAGCTGAGAGGGAAGCCGCCTGCCGAGGCGCTGGTGCCCGCTCTCAGCACTGAGCGTAGACATGAGCTGCCAGTGTCTCTCTGCAGTGTTTCCCATCTCCGGCTAGCTGGGGAAATGCCAGGAGAAGGAGCAGTTTGTGAAACAGTGGGATATTTCATGCATTACTTGTTGCAGAAGCATCACCTCATCATTAGTTCATTTATTATTTCCTGCTTAAATTAAAGCGTCAGATTAAACTGTTACCCTTTCCCCTTCTCTTTGCCCTTCCCCTCTTCATTCTTCACTTACCCTAACCAATATCCAACTAAAACCCCAAGGGTGCTTGCGTAGTCTTCAGGAGCAGGGATTCAGTCCCCGACACATTCAGGAGGGCTTGGCAGGAAGGAGCGTGTTAGTTCCCATCAGATTTGTAACTCCATGCTCTCCCATCCCAAAATTACTGACCCTGGAGGCGTTGCCGGTCCCTTGAGGGGTTCAGGAAGCAGTGTCCAGTTCTGCATCTTCTCCCATGCTGCTCTCGTGTCTTTGGGGACCCTCATGCATCAGGCACCAGGTCTCCCATGTTCGTCTGGGCCTTTACACGTTTAACTTTGTCCTTTACACGTTTAACTTTGTCCTTTACATGTTTAACTTTGTCCTTTACACAAGCCAGTGCTGTCTCACAGAACCAGGAGAACGAAAAGAAGCATAACCTATTAAACAGGGTAAATATATAAAATACCTAGCAAAGGAATAGCTAGCAAAAGAATATCTAATGTGAGCTGAGGGGACTTTCTTAAGTGGCCTGTTACCATTCTGTGCGCTGTGTTTTTCTGTCATTCCAGCCTACATCTACCTCCAAGAGGCCCTGCACTTACCCGAATGAGTGATGCGTTTAACTCTATCTGATCCTGACTGGTGGTGTGCATAGCTGTGAGACCTGTAATTATCTTTCCTATTTCCTACAGGAATGTACAGGAAATGAAATCCGAACGTGGAGCTTCGGCAGAGCAAGTGAGGAGTCAGATCTGCAGCTGTCAGTACAGTTCATGGCGGCTGTGGCGGTTTATACTGAAGTAAGTAGTGAAGCTAAGAGCAAGCAAGTATAAATGGAGTTTATCTATTTTTAATTTGGGCCATATCACCTAGCCTTATTTTCTGCTTCACGGCTGTATGCCGGCTCTGCTGCTCAGGTGGAGGAGAAAATTTTGTTCCATGTTTTAATTCATCCAGCCCCAAAAAATAGCCTAACCAGACGCTAGCTCTTGGGATCATTTTGCCTACCTGTTTCAAGACGGAGGCTGTAATTGCCTATCATCATTCATGCGAGTGAAATTTTGGCAGCGTTTCAAGAGAAAGATCAGTGGATCACCAGCTATTATGAACTCTTTTCTTAAATTTATGGGCAGCCGCTCTCGTGAATGGTCCTGCTAAAATCATTTTCAGTTTTGATGTGCGCAGCTGCGTGTCAGTGCAAGGAAGTGGCTCCAAATTTCCCTTTCAAGTAGCTCCACAGTTCTGACGAGGGCATCAAAACCACAACATCACCGAGAAACCTCCGAGCTGTTGGCTTAGCAGAGAGGAGAGTACAGATATGTTCACAGTCGCTGGAGAGTAGCCCCATTTTTTGTAATTTTTTTTTTAATGAGAGAGGTTGGTTTAGCAAAGCGAGGGCTTACACAGAGTCTATAACTCATACCACCTCACTCAGTTTTTCTTATAAAAGACTAAACTCTCTTAAGCTGATGATTGAGGAAGGGAATGGGCAATCTGTGAACTCAAACAGATCTCCAAAAGCACATGGAAAATGTAGCCTGGATTATTCTGTTCAGGTACGCAGCCGTTTAGACGGTGAATGGAAACCATATACTGTGAAACCCAGCGACTGTTCTGTGTTCATAAATGTTTGAAACTCCTCAGGGTAAAATATGCAGTTGCAACAGGCACCTAATAAAACTAGGAGAAATAAAAAGGACATAAGAGCACTGAGGAATATCCAGTGCATGATAAAGGACTTCGAATGAATCTGTGTTGGCAGGGGATGTTAAAACAAAGGTGACTGACCACCCAAAATGAAATAAGCAGGAAAGCTGAATCCCTGCAGACAGGGTGTCTGGTAGGAGAGCCTCGTGGCAGCCCGTGGGACAGAAACCAGGTGAAAAGTCTGTGAAAAGCCTAATTCCAAAGTGGCTATTGGAATTAAAAGCCACTTATAATTATTGCTAGTGCTTGTTCAAACAGCAACACAGCTAAGTTAAGAATACATATAGGGAGCTCCACACCTCCCACTTTGGTGTACATACTTTTCACAGTCTTACACACTGATTTTAAGGTAAAGGTAGTGCCTATTTCACCTGCATGACTTGAACATACTGTAAGCACCAAGGCAGAACGTCACGCTCAAGACTTGGTTATACCTGTGGAATATAAATCTGGGGCTGTAATGCTATTTTCAAGTATGCAGTTAAGCGTTACACTTAATTAGAAGTAAGCTAAATTTATGCACAACTGAATTTTGCAAACTGTACCTTGCATTTATTTACATGATTAATGGCCCCCTGTGAATGATTTTACACAGGCTTTGTACCCCGCGGTGCTCGTGTTTGTTCATACATCGCCTCTCTTTGGTGAATCTTTAGTGAGGTGTCAATCAGTTATTCACTGTTTATTTCATGGACATAATTATTTCCCTTGCTAACTCCTGTCCTGCTTTTGCCACTGTTTTCGTTCCTAATGCATTTCTGCAGCTGTCCAGTGAATATGCTTGTTCTCCAGTCCCAAGTGTTTTTTTTTTTCTCCCTGCCACAGCAGTTTAATATTTTCCCTCAATTAGGAAACGGATGTGATCAGGAGGGCCTCACCTTGTCAGCTCCAGGAGGCTCGAGCACAAACTCCAGCTGCAGGGAAGTGCTAGTAGCTCCCAGGAGAATTCACATTGCCATAGTTTTACTTGGGAGGTCTGAAAGCAGTGGCACAAGCCCCTGGAAACACAAGTGTTTTTTTAAAAAATGCTATTTTATGTGATAACACCCACGTGCTGCTAGAAACATATTGTCTTATGCACATCTGCAAGCAAAGAAATATATGCACACACATATGTATATACAGTGTCATTTTTTTGCCTTGGTGTTTATAGTTTCCATGCAAATTAGGTGATACAAATCTGTGTATTTTGCCAGGATAGACTTGAATTCCCTTCTTTGCAACATACTTTCATCTGCTTTTTTTTCTTTTTTTCTAAAATTTACAGATTTTAATTCATCTGCGAGACGTCCTGGCAAGCGCAGGCCGTGTGTGACATCCCCAAATCAAAATGCAGCCTGTGGTGTATCGGGTAGGCACCTAGCACTGCCTCTTCCACTCGTGCCCATGTGCTAAATGACACTACACTGGAGTTTCATTCCTAGCACTGGCTCCCTCGGTCTGCTGCAGTTCCACACTTTGCAGCCGCTTCACACAGTCCCTCTATATTTTAGCAATTAGTTGGGTCAGAAATACTGCTCTATGCATGAAGTGCGTGTGCTGCTGCTGAGAGCTGCAAATCATAATAATTTGATGCCAAGGGAGGGAGGATTGTAGGAAATACTGAGGTCTGCTCTTTCCCTGAGCCCATGGAGTGGCAACGACCTGCTGGGATAATGTGTATGATAGAGCATATGACAGGGCTGGGTGCTGGTGCACCCACCCTGTAGGGTGTCTCTTCTTGACTCGGTTCCCCTCTTAAACTTCTGTGCTGCAAAGAAGGGTGGCACAGTTATAATTTCATAGCTGTTCTTGGAAAAAAAGTCACAGCCATTGCAGTCCTGTACAACTGTGTAAACTTCGGGAGCTCTGTGGCATCTTCTTCTGATTTATATTCATATCTTACAGAAAAATACTCTCTTCAGGGCACAGCTTTCCCGGGAGCTGCAGTGGAGAAGGGAGAGGAAAAGCCCACGTGCCTGTCTTGCTGTGTCTTTCCAAACCATGTCTGGAGTAACCTGTTTCGTCCCTTTACTTGTGAAAGGTGAGTAGTTATTCTGTTACTCAGAACTGCTCAAATTAATATTGTCAGGAAACAGCAGAAATCAGAACTTCAGCCAGGATTTGGTGTTTGAAAATTGGTTATAATCAGTGATACCCCGACTGCCCATAAAGTCTGGTGAAATCAGTCAAGCCAGGTAGCTGGATTGACTTCGTGGTGGTAGTAACATCCTTGCTGATTGAATTTAAGAAGTCATTAAAAGAAAAAAAAACAACTCATTTGTTAACAAAAAGAGATATTGATGAGAAAATTCCCCCTGATGCTCTCTGCAGCCCTCTTTAATCCTGGTAAATCATTTCTTATTCTCCAATTTGCCCGTGAAGCAGCGGTGCCGGCGTGTGAATGTGAGGGAGGCAGCAGCAGCGAGTTGCTCCTGCTCCAACTGTGTGCGCTCACATTCTCCTGCTGCCTTACTCAGCAGTGGAGGATCCAGATGATGTTACTGTGCAAACCTGTGCCACATAAATCGAGTTGATGTAGCTCCAGCTGGGAAAATGCGCAGAGTTTCATCACAGGCTAAGGATTTGACACCTCACAGGGAGGCAGCTGCAGGATTTTTGTGCTGGTCCAAGAAGGACTGATGCCGGCAGGCTGGTGAAAATGAGGGGCTTGTAGCTGAGCTGTTCCGTGCAGGAAACCACAAAAATATGAGCTATTTTGGAAAGGCTTTTGCAAACAGGAGTAGCTCTAACCGTGACAACACGGTACCTGATGTGCTTGCTGAATGCAGTTTTGTTACCAACAGAGGGGAGGCATGGAGCAGAACATGAGATTGAGCCTGTGTCGTAGCAAAACTGTGTTTTGTAGAAATTAGAGCGTGACTATTCGAGATGGCATCACAAATAGGTAATGCAATGAGGCAGGATTTGGGATTCTAGCTGTTGGAGGGGTAGACTTCACAGTTTGGCTGTGTTTGCAGAGCAGGATGGCAGTGCTGCGTGATTTAGCATCCTGGTATTTTCTCAGGAAAGGAAACACAAATGCCACATAGAAGGCCTAGAGGGAGCAGACTTGCCAGCTCATGAGAGAAGCAGAAATTGGAGGAAGAGTCTGCTCCGAGCAGTCCCGCTTCCATCAGGGGGTCAAAGCCTCCCTTCGAGAATCCTCCCTGGAAGGAGTGTGGACTCCCTGAGAGTCCCAACCAGACTGTGTCCCCTCTGGGTGGACAAGGACTTGTCAGATACAGTGAATCCAGGGTGCTCATGCTCCCTAACGGGTTTAAATCCAATCCTGTATTCAAACATGCAATTCCTGTAATAATATTCCTCTTTCTTAAAAATAAATTTTCAAAATACTGCATTATCGACTGCTACCTAAAATCATCCTCTTTCTGTCTTAGTTTCCTAGTCTGTTGAAAAATGCACCTCCAAGGAGGGGAGGGCAACGTCCTTCAGTCCATCTGCTGCAGGACTGACGCTGCCATCTTCCCCTGACTCTGTTTGCAGCGCACAGATGCCCTGGCCTCCCTCTGCTCTTTCAGGAGATGCAGTTTGGGTTCCTATTGGGAGCTGGCAGAAGTTAGATTGGTCCTGATATCAAAATGCGCAATTCCCTCGGTTCACTGCTTGGGCTGCAGCAAATCCTTCCTTTGTGCTGGTTTGAAGGGAGACGAGCAGGGGCACTGCAACCCAGAGCTCCTTTTTAGTCTCTGAAGTTACTTGCCGAAGAAGTTTGTTTCGTTGATATATAATTTAATAATATGCAACAGGGTGCTACTAGGTGCATATACATTGGATACCGTTACAGCAGCATCTCTGAGAGGGACATTTTGCCCCCCGGTAATCATATCTATGAATGTCAATGAAACCAGTGTGACGTCTGTGGGTCTGTACTTATTTACACTGCTGGCCTTCTCTTTCTGGCTTTTTTTCTTGTTTTGTTTTGTTTTGTTTTCCCCGCAGGTCAGCAGAGAGAGGGCAACTTAGGAAATTTATATAGCCAGTTCCTCTCTTGTCCTCCTTGCTGCTGAACACAGTTTGGATTGGTAGGAGAGGTGGTTTTATCCTTGTTTTCTTCAGTCCTTGATCTCACCGATTTCTTGGATTCCTGGTATTAAAGAACCTGCAGGGACTTTACTCCTAGTGTTACTCCAGAAAGGCTTTTAAAGTTTTACAAAGGTAAATAATGCCAGTGTGATAATTATTTTATGATGATGAGTGAGGAAATTGAGCTTTTTATCTTCTTAAATTCCATCTAAAAGCAATATTTCATTCCCTTTTTATCCAGCAAAATAACTGAAAATGGTTTTGCTTGGAAGGTAGATAAGCAAACGCTTGCGATTGAAGATAACGTTGGCGAAAGTCTGGCAGGGTTTAGTGCATCAATAACCGTGACACATAATTAAAGTAATTGAAAATGCCCTGCATGCCTTCCCTGATAGAAGGCAGTAAAGATCATCAAGGTACCGAAGTTCTCTCACAACACTGGTTATATATTTAAAATCAATCACTTTTATTTTTAATCTCTTGAGTCCTTTAGATATCCATAAAGGCAAACCTAAGCCTGCACTGCTGCCTTCAGCTAGTCCTGTTGTGCTAGAGTGGCTCGTATTTTATTCAGTTCTTTTTTGAGGTCAGCAAAAAAAGACAGTTTCAGCTAAGAAACATGGCCAAGAGGCTCCTCGTGCAGTCCAGAGTTGGCGTAGGGTCCTTCTCCTTTTGCCTGCCTGTTTTCTTCATATCCCCATCTGGAACCCCCTTCCTCGTTTTCTTTTCTTTCTTTTTTTCCAGATTAACCTTCTTGTTCTTCTCCTTTCTGTCTGTACCCTTGCCATAAATGCCAGAAATTAACTGACATATATTTTCCCAGACTTTTTGGGAAAAGCCTACTATTTTGAATATTTCTAGGAAGCGAATTCGGGTTTTAACATCCTTCTGGTTTTAGGTTGCTTTAGGTCTGCTGTGGGCCGCAAACTTGGTTGGCCAAAAATTCTGCGTTACTAAAGATTCAAGCTTTCCAAGAGCATCCTGATTTTACCAGAAGGGACAGAGCAATCCACAGCCTGCAAAGGGCTTCAGCAAACGCACAAGAGGTGCACAAGAGGCTTTGCCACGGCTCTCCCTGGTGGAGAATGCCACGTGATTGAAGCGTTTTGTCTGTGATCAGGAAAAAACAACCACAGCAACTTGTGGAAAAATCCCTTCTTAAAATGAGAAAGGTTTCAATGAAAGAAGTAAATTGCCAGGGTATGTTTTTCTGAAGGATGAGCTACATTGCTAATGAGTTCTGCTGCATTTTATTAAAAAGCCCTCCCATAGTAAGTGGTAAATTTTTCTTAGCTCTTGTGCTAGGAAGCTTTCTCTTGATTTCCAGAGACTCAATTTTTAAAAATGTAAAAAAATACTTAAAAGTGTGAGCGCTTTGAGAATGCCCATGATCCTATAAATGCACAGGGCACAAGTGCTCAGTGCTGGGCAGCTGGCACTGCTGGGCATGTCCATGGGTCCTTGGAGATGTTCTTGCTGGCAGCATCACTAAACATGGGCTCAAAGGGTAGAGCTTTGGGTTCCTGTCGTCCTTTTGCACAGCTGAGCCGATCCGAGTGTTATTCTTGTCTTGGTAGGAAACAATTAAAATTAGTGTGGCTGGAAGTTAAACACAGAGGCAAGAAATTATTTTCTCTACACAAAAATTTAATGCGTTTTCTCTTAATTGGTGTTCGGGGAAAGCAGAGGAAATAATCCACATTTCAGTTAGTTTGGGACTGCATTTGTGAAGATCACTCGAGTTAATTAGCACACAAGTGCTAGAATACATTACTGCAAGACTTGGGATTTGGCATTTCACTTCCAAATCAATGGCCTCCTCTAGGGTTTTGCCTCCAGTCGTGGTAACTTTGAGGGAACATCAGAGTGCACTAGTGCTTGGATTCAGGAAACGGTCTCTGCTGACGTTGGGGGATCCTCAAGTACTGAAATCAAATCACTGCATGTGCTTCAATAGGTGTATTTGGACAGGATAGAATTAAGCATGTAGGGTACAATTTCAAAAAAGTTTTTAAGTTTCAAAAATGCAGCGAAGGACACGAGTGCAGTCTGTTTGCATACCTAGTGCTTGAGGGCACCTTTTATTTGTAGGTATCTAAATACATCTGCAAATGCCTTGGAGCTGAAAGGGTGACCCGCAGGCATTCAGCTTCTCACACGGCTTGTTCTACATGTGCTGTGCGCTGGCTATGAGCTCACTAGTTTCTCGGTGAAGAATAAGCACAGAACTACAAGTCTAAAGAACACTGCGGGTGGTTTAGTGTTGACACTAAGCATCAACAAGACCGAGAGATGAAGTAATGAAAAGAGCGAGACACTCAGCCCATGTTTATATTTGAGTTTTGCTTTTCTTGATAGTCTCATTTTTCAATGAGACCTCTGCCAGTGCTTCCCTACCCACGCTGCGAGAGAGGGTTTTCTTTAACCTGACCAAAATCTCCCTTGCTCTAATTCAAATCTGTTGCTCTTCGAGATTTGCTTCAGCTTTGCCACCTGCTTAAAACAGCCGCCTTCAGGACAAAGCGGGGTTAGCAGAAAGCACGTCGCTTACACCAGGGCTCACCTTATGTGCCAAAGGGGGATGCAACCCGGGAAACAACAGGCTGGTCAACCTCCCTGGAAAGGTGATGGAGCCGCTCATCCTAGAGACCATCTCTAGGTATGTCAAGGAAAAGAAGGTGATCGGGAGTAGTCAGCATGGATTCACGAAGCGAAAGTTGTGTTTGACCAACCTGATAGTCTTCTACGACGGGATTTGGATGGATGGAAGATTAAATTAGGCTTGCATAAGAAAGTCGTATTGGTAAGGTGTGTTTGTGCATCTCCTTGAGAGCAAGTCAGCCAGAGGAGCATGAAATCCTCCTGCAATCTCTTTAACCCTTAAAAACAAGACACTGTTATGGGGACACTGAAGGATTTAAGGTCTTAACCTGAGAAGTCCCACCCGAATTTGTGGGCACGAGCTGGCATAACCCACCAACATTAATGACTCCTTAGCACTTGTTCTCTGACAGCTGCAGCGAGCAGCAAAATAAACCCCCACGGCCTATTATGCAGCAAAGGTAATTGGCTGTTTTGGAGAGCCCTGTGCTAACTGCATGTCATTCTGTCCTGGTGTCAAGCTCTGCCTGGAGGAATTTGATTTGAAAGCTGTCAGCCTAAGGTGCAGCAGCAATAAATGAGGTTATACATGCAGAGTATCTCTCTGAGAGCATAGAAGAAAATGGGAGTGGAGAAGCTGCGGAAGATGGAAACTCCTGCAAGACAAAATATTTGAATCGCATAGCAAAGCCTAATTGGATATACATTTATATAATTTTTCTTTTCAAGAAGTGTTGTGACGGATGCCAGAGAAAACCCTAACAAGTCTGGTGTCCAGACACATTTGTTTCTTATGGCTCCATGTAAAACTCCCATTGACAGCTGGTGTCTGCAGCCGATCCCGGCAAGCAGATGATAGTGGTGACTCAGCAGCGAGGAAATCAGCCTGACAGCCACGAGAGCAACTGTTCCACAGGGCCCTGCGCTCAGCGCAGCTTCCCCTGGGTCCCACTAAACATTCAGGGCAGAAACCTGCGTCCGTCTGGGCAAATAAATTCCCTTGGGCCCCGGTAGCTGTGAGTGCGGCCGAACTGCAGGATGGAGCAAGCTGCTCTGTGGGAGTTTGAGCTGGGGATGGATAATTCATTTGCAGGACAGAGCCTGGACGTTTCTATCACAACCTGATAAATCTGCGTGTGGATGCGTGGGCGGGAGGGAAAGGAGGAAAAAGTGCACGCCCCAAGGGAAGAAAATATCATTTTCCCCAACGAGATGGAGGGGGGAATTGAACACGTTTTATCATTAGTGCCATCCAGCTTCTCCATTAACGAGAGTTAGTGAGAATAATAAGTTGCACGGGGAAAATTAGACCATGGGGAGACTAATAGGAAGAAGAATGAGTGACTGGGATATTGAATTCGGGCAGACCGGTAGGGTAGTGTGATGAGTGATCAGCCCCCTGGTAAAATGCCAGGCATCCTAATGAGGAGCACAGATACGTTCTTGTTTTATTGCAGCTCTGCTCGCTTCCATCCTCCCCTGCCTCAGCCCTGGATATTTGGGAATGTTTCTCACAGGTGGAGAAATTGGACCTTTCTTGTTCTGAGAGAACCCAGTCTAGCTGCTCTATAGCGACTTACTGTCATCTGGTTTCTCTCTGCATTTTCTCCCCTCCCTTCCTATTCTTCACCAGTTTATATGTTCCTATGGCAATTAATTAATGAACCACATTCCTGAGTCTTATTCTTTGGGTACTGACAGAATCTTCCTTTTGCTCCTAGGTACTTTCCCTCATCTCCTGTTTTCCACGGAGCTGGCATCTTTCACTGCACCATCATCCAGAATCATCTTTTATAACTCCAGTGATGTCAAGGGATCAGATTTATCCGGAAGACTGCTCTTCCTGCCCCTGTATTTCTCGAGGTGAGTCTGTATCGCACGCCTGTGCTGCTCGGCAGGTCTTACAGCCCCAGGCCCTTTTGGAAATGCTCTGAGTTTTGCTTCAGGCAGAGGTTCTGCTGTCTCCAGGGACACATTTGTTAGGGAATAGCATGGCAGGGTTCCTGGCAGCACCTTTGCGTGTGGACGACACGGGTTGCACCGCTCTGCTTCAGCCCACTTGGCTTTCACATTGCTCTTGTTTTTATCCTGAGAAAGGCTACTGGTTTGTAGCATTAGCTGAAAATTCTCTCTTGTATCTAAACTGGATGCTGAAGTTTTTCACCGGACACTTAGGTAAAGTAACTGAGTGCAAAAAAGTGCTTTTCAGTACGGTATTGCTACACAAGATACAACCTTGTGTATTGTGCTTATCTTTTGTGTATGCATCCACGGGGGTGCTGTTTCTGGAAAGGATGCCCTTCACCTTTGAAGGCTTAGAGACACTTTGCTGACCGACAGCCACACAGCAAAGGGTATTTTCTTCCTGTATGGAAAGAGTAACCCTTCCTCATTGAGGAGCCACTAATTTGGTTATTAATAAGCTGATAAACCTGCTTTTTCCCCACCTCCAAGTGCAAGATGTAGAGCTAAAAAAGTCAAAACCTTTCTGGGAGAGGGAGAAAGGGGGAGCTGTGGTAGACCAGCTTAGTCAGAAGATGGATGGGGCGGGGGTGGCTCCATATCGATCTCCGCCTGCGAATGAGATGGGCACCGTCTGATAAAACACCCCGGCTTCTCTAGGTGTCATCACACGTTTCCAAAACGTCCTACTTAGCCACCAGCTGTGCCGCCCCGGGAGCGGGGCCTGTGCTGCCTTTATCTGGGCCCTGTTTATCAGACGGGAGACTGAGGCTGTTAGAAGCAGAGCGGCTTTGCAGCTCGGTGAGAGCACGGGTGATTAAAACCTGCTGCCTGCCGCGCCGGGCGCGCGGCTGCCTTGCAGGGAAATGTGCCTGGCTGCGAGTAGCACAGCTCCAAGCTGTGCAGAAACCACCGAGCCGCGGCAGTCCTACCAATATCCCAAAGCAAAGCCGTTCATCCAGAGCGGGAGGCCTGAGCGGTGAACACTCTGCCAGTTTTCTCCTGCCATTTTGCTATTAAGGTGTAATTGCCTTAATTTATACATATCATGAGAACTTACATACTCTTTTTGTAATGATGCTAGATTTAGGCAGCATAGCAAGGGGAAGTTTTTTCTGTGGTTTCTTATTTCTTTTGCTTTTAAAGGAACCTGTTTACTCTCAGCATGACTTGTGTCAAGCCTAGTTAATAACTGGATTAACACGTGTGCTTTGAAGGCTCCTTAGGATGAGGTCCACAGGAATTATAAAGCACCCTAAGGCCTACTCAGCATCTAGGCTGAGAATATCCTATATGTTTAACAGCACATTCTAACTACCTTGGATATTTTATATCGTCAGACCAAGACTGTAGGCCTTGGTTGCCTATTCTCACTTTTATTTTAAAATCTATTCTTAATGTAACAAAATAGTTTCTTTTTCAAAATAAGCATATTTTGCTTTTGTAAGGTGCTTTGATGCCCAAATTGCTTATGTCCTAAAGTGTTATACTTTCTCTGAGACAGGTTTTATTTATGCTGTTAGGTGAGGAGAGTAAAATACATCAAGTCTGGGTTCTTTATTTCGACATGCTTCCTTTTTGCACTGCTAAGTATTGACAGAGGCAATAGCTGTTTGCTCTAAACCTGTGCAGAACTGAACCTCAGCAGGAACTTTGTCCTTTCTCTCCATTTGTGATGCAAATATTGCAAAGGTTTTTCACGGGAACTCCGTGTGTGAATATTCCCATGTGTTTCCTCACAGTAGCAGTCACACTGTTCTACCTCCCTTGACATAGGGGCAATATGCAACTTTAATGTGCACCTTTAGGTTTTATAGCTGGCAATCCAGGCCACCACCACTTTTAATGTTTTACATGAAGGAATGTCCTCATCCTTCTGCTTTTCTTTCTCTTTCTCTTATAATATGACATGGGAAGGCTTGGTCCCTGTTTGCTTCTTGAATTGTCACAATTGGCATGTTAAAGATGATGGATATTTTCTCCAGGAAAATCCTGCTTGCTTTCTTCAAGTTTACCACAGAATTTACACAGCAGAAACATACATCAATGTGATGAATAGGAAAGCTGCTTTCCTTTTCCCTTCTACTAACTGTCTATCTACATGACCAAATTCCTTTACTGGGCAGCAAATTTCCCAGTGGCACCAGTGAGTCTGCTCTCCAGTCTCCCCCGAGTTCCAAGTTACGCATTTCTGTGCTGTAGTAATTTGGAAAAGTCATGTTCATCCCCAGCCCAAGGGGCTTGCATGGTTTTGAGAAAGATTTTTGACCTAAGCAAAGACTAAGCCGTGCACTTAAGTTGTTCATATAGGTTATGCTGTCCGGGGACACTAGGCTTCTGCCAGCAGTGGCACCAATGCTAGAAAGGATGGGCTTTTTATTCAGCGTAATTATTCAAGCAATGATGATTTTTGAAAATATCTTTGAGTTACACCGATTTTATAAGTGTTGAAAACTGTGTTGGCAATAAAAATATTAACTGCTGCTTTTATACATGAAAGAAGACACTTTGTGTTTTGAATTCTGTCGCACAGGAGAAAATGTTCTCGTATTAAACACTTGCCGATTGGTAAGTCTATACTGCCTCTTTGCTGATAACAGACTTTCCCCAAATGCTGATTCATGTTTGCGAGCCTTGAACGCAGATCTGCAGGCAATGAAATCCCTTTGTCCTGTACCAAATTATTCAGAAACTTGGTATTGGATGGAGGACAGCCAAGTCACCCGCCGGAGTTACAAGTAATCCAGGCAGAAACGGTCCTCATGTGGACCTTCCTTATATTAGTGCTGCCAGGAAATAAAATGCTTTGGATTAGCGTTAATATCCAAGAAATCTTTCCAAGATGAAGAAAATGGGACTTGCTTTTCTTCTTTGTTCACTAATCAACGTCACAGTAAATTGGAAAATATGAGCCTAGTCTCAACAATGCAGTGACAAAGTCAAAATATTAATTGAAACAACCAACTCTTGTTACACTAATTAATTGTCATTCATTGCAGCCCTTGCAAAATGAATGCAAAATAAATTAATCCTTGACATCTAATCAGTATTTCTGCATAGACAATTTGTTGAATTATTAAAAATACTGCTACCTGCAAACTAGCATTGGGTTATCCCCAAGCAGGAGGTTAATACTTAATCAAAGCATGTCATATTAGACAAGCCCTCTGTTAATCAGAACTCAAATTGTTTGTAAAGCTGATTGCTTGGTTTTAACACAGTGAAATTTGTTTATTTTACGGGAACATTAGTGTGCTGTTCTTACCATACTAATTGGCTGCAGTTCTGCGGAGATGGTCATGGTGTAGTAAACTGGTTAGAACCGCAGTTGATACTAGCAAATCCAGGATTTGGACTGGTTTCCATTGCTTGAGAAGGCTGGACGCGCTTACATGGCTAATTCTAATAATTTCCATGTTTGCTAATGCTGAGGGTTTCTCTGTTTCTTAAGTCCTAGTGCGAGTGGGATGCAGAGAAGGGGACACAGTGGCGGAGGACAGGAGAGCGGTGCCAATGAGCGCAGCAGCTCTGCTCTGCAGACCCTCCATCTCGGAAGCTCCCCATGAGCTGCTGCATCTCTGTCCTTTGGCATTTGCAACCCCCAGTGCTGCAGTTCGCATCCTCATGACATTTCTTAAGGTTTGGGGTGTGTTCTAGAAGAGTTTTAGGATAGTTCATGGCTTCATTCCCATAAGCGGGAAGCAAACTCCTGGCACATCATTGTGGGGAGATGTGGCTGTTGACCAGCTGTCTGCTGTTGTCTCATCCAGGAAGAGAGATTTAAGCTATAAAAAAATGCAAGAAAAGCAAAAATCTCCCGAAGACGCAGTAACTGCGAGGCAGTGCAGAGCACTGGGAGGATATGTGCATACACAAACACAGGTGGCCATTTATAGGAAATGTCATCTGTGTGGCTATACAAACTGGGCTTCCCCATTCTCACCAGATTTTATTTTAATTACAAGGCTATTTTAGTTTCCTTTGCAGTAAAGAGCCAAGCTGTTTGCTTGGCCACGCGGTGCTTGGAGCAGATTGGCCAGCAGTGCCCCCGTGTGCGCTGCCTGCTGCTCCAGAGGGTGATGTTTTTTAGAAGTCCCCGCACTTCCCTGTATCTTGTAACCGTTTGTAGAGAATATTGTAAATTTAAGGGATGTTTTGAATGACAGAGCCTTTTTTGTTTGGGTAAAGGGTGATTCTTACCTCTCTACAGTTGGAGCAGAAGTAGCTTTTCTTCAAAGTTACCTTTGTTTTACGGGACAAATTATTCCTTCCTTGGATGGTCACTATAAAACAAATCTTTAGACAGCTGCAAAAAAAAAAAGAAGTGATGAGCTTAGAATTAAAACAGATGAGCAATATGACAGGGACGAGGTAGAGGTGCTCCATGTGGGTGCAACGCGTGTCATGATTATCAACCCAGCATCTCTACCCTGGTGCAGTTCAGCCTAGTTCTTAACTACCCCAAATATTGCTAATTACTGTTACAGATAAAGAATAAACAAAATATTTACATTCCCAATGTTGTAGCCACAGGCATGGGTTTAATAAAAGCTCCAGAACGTAGATTTCCAAACTGCAGGTCAAGTTAGCACAGCAAGAGATTCTTAGTGGCGAACGGGGCACCCCTCTGCATCCCAAAGTGACTGGCCATATGTCCCTGGCTCTTGCTATGCTTATTGCCTCCTTGCATTTAGCAAATATATGGTGTCTGGGCTGCAGTAGCAGTTTGGAGTGCAAAAATCTCACTCTCTCCTTTGCTGACTGGATTTGGGGGGAATATGAAGTCTGCAAAAAATAAAAATAAATAATTGCAAAAAAATAGAAGAGGGAAAAGAGGCAAAATCTAAAGTAGTCCTGGTGACTGCAGAGGAAAATCCTGAGCATAAAGTGCGTGTACCATAAAAAGCCCAAGGACAGCCTGTGACTGGTTGTATTAAAAGTCTAATTAGCTGTGGTTAAGAATATAAATGTACCCTCATAATATGAGCTGTCTTCTGCTCTTCCCTGCCTGTGGACTGCATCCTGCAGGATGCAGTCTTTCTTGCCAGGTTTGCACAGACTCGTGGGCCGAACATTGATCTTGTGTTCAGAGCTTTCGATTCAAGAATTGAGTTTTAAAAACGGGCGCTTTAGTAATTGAAACTATTCCGAAGCGGCTCTGATTAATGGCAAGGAAGGGACTGCAGACTGTAGCGCTGCGAGCACACTTTCATCTGCCTTTGCTTTTTCCTCCTCTGATCCCGGTGTGAGTAAATTCCAGCACTAACCTGGAACACTGTTGAAAGTTCCTGGGAATGCTGCATTGTTCCAGGCAGCGCGTTGGGCTCCAGCATTTTGTGTGGTTGGAGGCTTCTCCGATGGGAGCCCCGAGCTGGTCGCAAAGCTACTTTTGTCTGAATGGAAACAGTTGATGGGAACATTTCTTAGAGTGCTGCTTCCAGTGGCCTGTTATCATGGCATTTTGAGACACAAAGAATTAATTTTGCCTTCTGCTTCGGCTATGATTATTGTCACAACTATTAACACGAAATTATTTTACTTTTTCATTTACTGAAAAATCTGAGCTCTTATTTCCAAGACAAAGCAAACTTTGATAATCTTAGTTTCCTCCAGGACGTGATTTTTATTTTGCACCATTTCTGCTCATTAGGCTTTAAACGAATGCTATTTTCAAGCTAGGAAGGCAGATATTAACCCTTGCCAAGGTCTGGATCCCGCGGAAGATGCCGATCTCCACTTCCTGGCTGGAGATGAAGCTAATTAAAGTGCAGCAGCTTCCCAGAAGGAGCAAGTGCTCTTTAATCTGGTGCAGAGAGGCACAGGGAGAGCCGGGGGCTGCAAACGAGCCGGAATTAGTTTCCTGGGTAAGTGAACCCCCTCTTTCCTGCTGTGAGTGAGCAGCCAGGGGATATTTTGGAGCGAAGCCGCAGGCCTGAGCTCGCCGCGGGCAGTCCCGCGTGTCGGGACCTGCTCCGCGCTCCTCGCGGGGAGCCCAGCAGGGCCGCGGGCGCGATTAGCGTCTGCACCGCGATGGGAACCGCGCGCTGCGCCAGGGCAGGGGCCGCCCGAGGTGGAACGGAATCCAAATGACCGTTTGAAGTGACACAGCTCAAATCCTGGGCTTGAAAGGAATTTATATTCTTTTCACAGCTGAAGCCGGGCATAAAAAAATGCAATTTTGCTCCAGTCAGTAAAGAAAAGCAACGTGAGGCCTTATTTCTACATATATTTCTTGCCGTGTTATACATGAAAACTGCTGATTGTCGTATTTATTCCAAGCGGGGACATGCAACAGTCACATTAAGTTTTCCTGCAAACAACGAGCCGCTAATGATCGCGCTAGCAGTGCTTCTACAGCTATTACCGTATATTAGACAAGCTCATTATCAGCATTATGGATGTTAACACGCCGTAATAGCTTCCACCCTTCCCGCGAACAAAGGCGGGAGGCGAGCACACAAAAACCATCGTTTTGCTCGTGGGCGGTTGGGGAAGGCGGTCGTGCGCGTTGCGCCGCGTGCTTGGCAGGTGGATCCCCGCACATAGAATAACTGCAAAAAAGGGGAAAATCCATGCAAGAAAATTCTTGCTGCAGAATCGCTGAAGGCTCGAAGCCTGAAAAACTCGGGAAGGAGTTTTTGAAAGCCCCCCGATCTCCTGCACCTCTTTATTCTCATCTGCTGCCCGCCTTGGTGTTTAGGTTTGGGGCAGCTGCAGAATTCAGTCAAGGCCGTTCCTGCCCCTGCGCTTTGCCCAACTCCTTCCTCTTGATCTTCCCACCGACCAGCAGGCGAGGGAGATTTGGGAAGGAGGGAAAGCCGCAGGGAATATTTCACAAACCTCATCTGCCGGAGAACGAGGGTGAATTTCAGGAAGCAAACGGCTCGGAATAAATATGCAACCGTCGAAGCAGTTCTTTGAGGGCAATTTCACACCGCTGTAATTTCAGTTTTGCCTGGAATTTTTCTGGAATGGTTTTCCAACATCAAAAGCGGAGGCAAAAACGTGGTTATCTCTTTGAATGGGAAGCCTCCCCCCTTGCAGAGGAGGTTGAGGCTGCCATAATTTGATTCTAAATAAGCATGTAATTATTTATTTCAATATTAAGGTGTCTCACAAAAGCACCCGTCTCTCCGAGGAGGGTTTTCTGCCGCTCTGAGCTCTTGCTCGGTGCCTCTCCAGCAGTTACAACTTCAGAGCGAGCCCAAAGACTCGAGCAGAACTGGCTTCGTAAATCATCCCCCGCTCAACTCAGGGCAGGTTTGTCCGGGTTGTTTTCCTCCTTTCCTCGGTGGAGCCCTCGTCGTGTCATTAAACATTTCAGGCAACGCCTGCGTCCCTGCTCAGCCAACGTTCCCTGCTTTGATAAAACGCGTTTAAATCTTCCGGGCCGGCTGACTATCATTGCATGCGTAATGTCGGCTGCGTTCGCCGACCCGTTGCCGCGCGGTGAGGGGAGTGCTTGTAAAATGCTTTGATTACCCTGAATCTGAGAGGAGCCTTAGCATATAAATTCCATTTTTTTCCCCCTGTTGCCCAAAAGCATTATTGAGCCGGAGGAAAACAAGAAATGGTGCCTTTGCACCCAAAGGAGCCTCTTTCCTGCTTTACTTGCAGGCAGCACTAGAAACCCCCAGTAAAGTGGCCACCACTCGGGATGTCACGCTGCGAGCGCATCCATCCTCCTCCCCAGACCCACGGTTCTAAACCGGCCAGGCGCAGCATCAAGCCCTCCCTGCACTCCTTGCACATCTGCTTTCTCGTTGTGCTGAAATTAATCCCCACCTGCATTAATGCTGCCACGCCAGGTAACGTGCTAGGTTTGCCTTATTCGCTTTGGTTTACCAGCACACGCACATAGGGCAAACAGGCTTCGCTCAGGTTTTCAGGGCTTGCTCTGAGGAGTCAACACTTGCTGCTCGTGCTGCAGCATCAGCACCTAAGTAGGGAGGTGCCCGTGTCTCCTTTCACCTCCCTGCCTGCTGCCATATGAATGTTCTTCTATAAGCACTATGTTGTTTTAAGCCTTATGGTGAATGGAAAAAACCCTTGTATTTAATACGTGCAAGACGGCCTAGAAATCCAGGACTTTTGCTTCTCTTTGCAACCCGAAGTTGCAGCAGATTGCTGCAGATAAAATAGTGACAGACAGTAAAACTCCAGCAAAGTAATTGGTGAGGGATAGCTCGCAGTTAGCAAATAATGTTGTCGTAGTATCCAGATACAAACCTGCTCGGCGGGCAGCAGGGAGAAATAAAAAGTACAGCAGAGTAAGTAAAAAAGGTTATTAATGGGGTGAGGAAAACAAAAAGTGTTCACAAACCGGAGGGGAGGGAAAGAGGAGAAAATCAGGGAAAAGACAAATAACTGCATGAGAAAGCTCCAGGAGTATCTCACTGAGGATTGCTCCAGAAGCTGCTAAATGATCAGAGCTTGAGCTTCTAATAGCTGTGTATCCATCCAGATTGGACTCGTGGTAAGGCTTGTTTCGGGTTCAGGCTAGAGGGTGAGCAAAATGGGAGCCCCTAGTGCCCAGCTTGTTCTCTTGGCTCCCTTTATAGGCAGGGAAAGGGGGCAGGTACCTCTGGAAAGAGGTTCTGGGCCAGGCACCCTGCTCATCCTCCTCTGCTGGATGAAGGCTGCGGTGCCAGCCGCTCCTGACAGGAGAACTGCGGATCTGCCCCTCGGAGCTGAGTTGCTTGGAAACTCGAGCAGCTCTGGCAAAATATCCTTGATGTGGAGGCCTCAGTTTAGTCAGGGGAATCATACATGAATCATCCATCGACAAGGGATTGCAGCCAAACACCCCTGCTCAGGCTTTAGGAAGCTGCTCATTTTCTGTGTGTATTTTACTCAGATCCATACCCAGAGTGGCTGGAGGAATTGCACCTAGGTCGGAGAGATGATGGGAGTGTGAAGTATCTACAGGAGAGCCTGAGGTGGCAGTCAGACCTCTCAACAGTATCCAGGGTGGAAAGGAATAAAAGCAGGAACCTGACAGCAAGGGAAAACAATTCTTGGTTCTGGGGCAGTTACATTTTATTGGGTGCTCCGTGGGAAGCAATTCTGCTTGGCCATGATCTGGTGACACGTGCCTTGAAATGCAAACTTGTTTCTTGAAACTCTTTCTTTTAACATAGAAAGGTATGATGGTAAATATTTTACAGTTTGAAGGTTGTTTAAAGTATAACTGAGTAGAAGGGCTGCAGCATAACAAATAGCAAAGGGTCCCAGGCTGCACGAGGCTTCTCGCTATCAAGGGTGCAAAGTGTTTAGAAAGGGGGTCTTCCTTTCTGAGGTTGTTTCTGTAAAACTCAGCACAAGCCTGATGGGACTTGTTGGCAGGAAACCAGAAAATTACCAGGAAGGTATTAGTAAGCTTGACATAAATAAATAATTGGGTTTGCATTTTGAGCATGGAATATTCTTGATTGAGCTATAGGCAGCTTGAGATATTCAGGCCTTTCATATTTATATTTGCGTGTGTCATTCCGTTGTTGCAGATAAACAAGGATGGAGTTCTTTGCATATATAATAACACTATTATCAGCTCTGTGATAAGGCCAAATGAAAGCACTGTCTTTCTCTCCTCCTGATGCAGTTTGGCAGCCAAAACATCCTTTGCTTTAGCAAACCTGAAAATAATTTGCTGCAATACTTTGCAGTGCAACGGAGAAGAAGGAGAGATGAAGGTTGAAAGCTAAAATGATCTTCTCGGTGTGAGAAGAGCTAGAAAAACGCTCGGGTGCTGCTGCTGAGAGCTCAGGGTGCCCCTCACCTAGCAGGGACGCACGGACAGACGCGGACAGCTCCTCAGGTTTTCCCTAACCTTCTCATTGCTTTCCTTATGGAATAGTTTCCCTTATTCCTGCCCAGAAAATGTGATCTTAAACCGAGCTGCTGTCATCTCCCGCTGGTGCTGCCAAGCCAGCCCTGCTTTCCAGTGAGCTGCCGTAAACATCAGAGACAGGAGGAAGGGTTGCGACTTTATAAATCAACAAAATCCGCTAGCCAGCAGCTATTAGCAAACTCAAAAGATGCTTGGAAATCCAAACAACCTCTTATAAAACAATAATAAAAGCCTCCCTGGCACCATAAAGTTTTTGGATGCTCTTACATGTGCTAAAAAGTCTAGAAACCGTGTTTTAAGAAAGTGATGATTCTTGCTTTTTTAGGTGAAAAAATAATAGTGGCTTCATTCCTAATACTGTCTAAAAAATAACTGTGCTTTTTGACAAACTGATTTTTTTCCCCATATCTGTATATTTTCCAAGGGGGAAATGACCTTTATGTAAATAGCAGCTTGCAGAGGCACAGAAGCTTCTGCAGCTAGTAAGGAAGGCAGGAGTTCTTTTGCCACCAAAAATCCAATAGAAATGACTTTTGTGCACGAGACTCCCTTCCTGGGTAGGCAACGACAAGCTAATGCCGTGGGGCTAGAGCTGCCTTAGGATAATTTGCACAGATTTTATGTTGGCCTTAACAGAAGTGATGGGAAGAGTCAGGGGCTATGGGATGTACCCGGCTTGCAATAAATAAAGTGAGGAGCTCCGGAAGAAGCAATTCCCATGGCTTCTGCTTCAAACTCCTCTGTCCTGACTTCTATACACCAGAGCGCTGGTTTCTGCATCACCAGAGCTCACAAATATCGCTCTCTCTTACACTTAGGCTGGATGAGCATTTGTTGTACCATCCTTTCAACGTGTTTGGCCCTTGAAAAAGGAGATAAAACACGGACAAAAAAAAAGATGTAATGGAGGAAGATGATCCTTAACAAAAGCCCACAGGGCAAAAGCAGTAAGACATGCAGAGACCTGGGTCTTAAGATAAAGCAGAAGACTGACGTTGCCGCTTTGATATTTTTCCCTCTCTTGCTTTGACTATGGTTTTCTCAGCAAATTAATCGACTTTTGTAAGTTTAATTAGCGATGAAGTCAATATTTTAAAGCAGAGGGCAAATAGAATTGGTCTCTCTGCAGCACAGCAAAGTTAGAGAAGTAAAGAGGAAACGCTGCTCTCACTCTTTTATGTTGCAGGGGTGATCAGGTCGCAGATCTTGGATCCGGTGCCTTTTTCCGTGGGCTGCCAGGCTGCTTGGCACACACAATTTTAGTTCTGTCTGGTGGAGCGCGGCACAAATGCTTCGAGCAGATGATCCTGTTGCACGTAGAAACACGGCGGTTGTAACGTGTCCTAGCAACGTCTGCATAAACGAAACCTGGAGCCAAAATCAATGTCCGAATTCACAGGCAGTGCTCTACCTGCAGCCCGAGTTAACTGCTTTGTGCAGGATGGAGGAGCTCCTGCCATGATATTTTCAGGCAGTTGGACCAGGCATGGTTGCAGACTGTTGATTTTATTGACTGTTCTTCCAGTATTTCCCCCTCGGCAAGTCCCCTAATTTGTTTATCCATTAAAAGCGGTCGGTGGGCTTGAATGGGTGGGTATAAATGTGCACCTGAAGTTGCAATATATTATATATTGCCCCAGGACTGATATTTTGGAGGTACCAAGTCATCAACATACTGTTATTTCTTTTCTTGTAATGCAGTTTTAAGCTGAAGCTCTTAGGAAGAACAAACTCTATTTGAAGGTAACAGCTCTCTTTATCACGGTAATTCATATCCAGAAGAACACTAAGAGCCTCATTAGACCACATGGCTCACAGATCAATTCTTACAAATTCAAGAAATAAAAAACATCCAATCTCTTAGGACCTGCGAAAGCTGGTAAGTTGAAGATTCCCATAGGCTGGCCTTCTTTTCCAAGTGTTTTAAACAAGTATTTCTCTCATAGTTCTGCTTTCTTTCTAATGCAGGTCCCTGAGATGCTGCAGTACCCATGGTCGTGCAGTCTGTCCCACATGACTTCTTGTGCAGAGCACCCATCCGAAGCCCAACTTAAATGAGCTAGAGTTAATGTGAAGCCATCATTAGCCAGTACCATGGTATCTATAGCATGATGCAAAGCTAAATATGTGTTCTGCAGGCTTTATATTACTCTTGGAATACTGACATACTGAAGGATTGCAACAATTAAAAATGAATTCAAGCACAGGAGATAATGAACTTGCTGAGCTCTTACAGCATGGGAGAAATCAAATCTGATCTCTTTGGAACACTTAAATCTCAAGAAATATCAAATGGACAAGTTTAGATTTCCCTTTAACATCACCAAACTACTACTTTGACTTTTTATTTGTTTCAATGAAGTAACTTTTTCATAGCAAGGATGTTTGAGATGTTCTCAGTCTTGAATGTATCTGGTGCTTAGTCGAATCCGCATCGATACCAGAGAACGTTTCAGATCTACAAAAGGGGGTCATTAATGATGCTTATAATTTTAAAGGATCTTCTGAATATTTTAATCCAACCTTACTATTCTGGACTGTTTTAGCTCCAGCTTTTGTATGTTTGTGTGCAGTTCCTCTAACGGAGATAAGAAAAAAAGCTATGGAAATAAAGTCCCTTTCCAGAATATCAGCCTCCCCAGAGGTAGGTGCTGCTCTACTCCCACCTCTTTCTCTCCACTGGCAAGAGCAAAAGCCAAAAACCGTGGTGTGAACTGACTGCTTTTGCAGGGTTGGAATGAGAGAAGGAGGTGCATCCTGCTGTCCCCCTGACGTGTGCTTCCCAGCCATAAAGAGACATCTCTCTCGGCAAACACAGGCATCTGGATCAGGAAACTTGCCCTTCACTTGCATTTCCAGTTGGGAAGCCCCACGCTTTGGAGTTCTCTGCGATTCTTCCTGGCTCAGTTTTGAGCTCTTAGGGCTTTGCGCTTCCAGCTTCTGCCTCCCTGCCTCGTTCCTCGATGCCGGAGCTGCAGCACATCATTAGCTGTACGATGTATGGCTGTAAACGCTCAAAGAGTGATGGATTTTATTACACTGCCAATCCAGCCATGGTGCAGCGGCTGTTTTTAATATATTATTGATGTTCTAAACCATTATTTTTAATAGCGTTGTGCACTGGGAGAAGAAAAATACCCGCGCAATGGCAGGGTAGGTGAAGCAGATTTCTAAAGCAATAATCCCTTAGGAAGCCAGCGAGTCTCTCCAAAGGGTCTGGCTGGTTCGAACACGGGCACATTTCTGCTTTGAGCCATTAACAGAAGAGTTTTACTGCTGCAAATAGGGAATAACTGGAAGGCCCCTAATTAATCCCCGCACGTGAGGAACTTGTGCGCGGAGGGACCCGTCGTGGTGGATGTTTGTTGTTCTGTCTCGTTTGCCGACACACGTTCCCTGCGGCGCGCGGGCACCAGACGCCGTAGCCACGTGGGCTGCTTTGTTCAAACTGCTGTGACGGCTTTTTATCTTCCTCTGTCGTGTCCAAGTAGGCATCTCTGTAGGCAGGTTCAAATGTAGAGGTAAATGTTGACACCCTGTGCCCGGGGAGGGCAGAGTTTCCAACTTTCAGTTCTCACAGCCGCACATTTCCAGGATTTCTCCTCCTTAGGACGCTGCTTTTACTTGTGCTTCTCCAAGTATGAAATATTAATTGTGTTTTTGAGCCTTCAGTAGTCTAACTTGCTTCAAAGGTAATGAAATATAGCGTCTTTATTGCCCATTCCTCGCTGGTTATTAGGCTGTTTTATACGTTCTGGTGCAACGACTGAATTTTATTCCAGTGAGCCAAAACAAACATGGGGATGACAGAACTTCCCGTTGAATGGAAATCCTCTTTTATGACAAGGCCATGAGAAACTAATGAAGATGTTTGGGAGCCGATTTGTGTAAAAATGTGTGTGTGGAGGCACAGCCCGCGCTGACACCTCGTGCACACGTGAGTATTCTGGCAGTGCCGCCGTGGCGAGGAGGCTGCTGGAAGCCCTTCAGGAACATCCACCCATAACGGTGTTCTCGGAAGGAAGCGCTTTTAGAGAGCTGCCAGGCTCCGTTTAACGGGAGTGATTTAATAATGCGAAGCAAATGGCGAGGCAGCGAAATCAGCAGCGTGCCCAAATTTGTTTCTGCATGCTAAGTGCGTGCCAACCTGAAGATCCCTTAACAATAAGGTTGTTTTTCCAGCTCTGTAAAGCCAATTATTTCATGTATGATGCTGTGCTGAACCCTCACTTGCCAGTGAATGCTACACGTTATGCTCAATGCTTGTATTATCTAAAGACTCGGAAATCTCCTGTAATTTGGGGCCAGAAAAATCAGAGGATATCTGATGGTAGAGAAAGCTTGAAGTTCAGTACTATAGAAAAAAATGTGTGATATATAATAATAGCAAATCCCTACTCCAAACAAGGACAATGAAACAGTGACAAAGTGAGCGCAGCGATAGGCAAAATTTCATCTCGTCTTGTCACAGCAAAAAATTACCTTGCAAAGAAATGAGGCAGATGCAGTGTTATGGAATAAATTGCGTGCATTTGAACTTGTTAGGCTGCTACAATTTGGGGATTAAGGCTGAAGAGAGAACAGGTCCTCGCAGCGTCGGGGAGAAATAAGGTGGCTTTGATGTGCGCGCCGTGCTCGAGATGAGGGGAGGGATGAGAACCCGGCCCTCCGCGTGCAGCGCCAGGGCTGGCAAAGTGCTGCCTTCACCACCCGCGAAATGCAGCGCTTGTTCCCACCTCCCCGTGCGCGAGATTTTAATTAAGACAACAAATTTGCTTGTAGCTTCCGAGGGCCCTTTACAGACGTTTACACCGAAAATGCGCTTGGTTTTGATTTTTTTTTTTTTTTGCTACTGAGTTATCTGTCATTTTTACAAAAATAAGTGGTTTTGCAGCATATCTTTGGGGGAAAGGAATAGGCAGAGAGTGAGTTCAGCCATCAGGCTCTGTATCCTTTCATACGGAGACGGGAGGAGAACCCTTTGCTGGATTTTCTGGCTCCGTTTGTAGGCGCACGCGCAGCGCCGGTCCCCATCGCGGGGACGCCGCGGTGACAAGTAAGGGCAGCGGGTGCACGAAGTCGCCGCTGTGACAGATGAGAGGAGCCCGCTGAGGCGCCCAGGGCCGCCTGTCTGGTCTCTCCCTGCACTTTACACTCCAGTTCTTATCACACTCTACATGCCCAGCGCCGCGGTTCCCCCTCAGCTCCACACCTGCTGACACTGTTTTTAACCTTCCCGAATTTAAATGCTTTTAGGCAGACGCAGTCCCTCAAGGCTGCTTCTCCCCTGTCTACTACACCTGGATTATAACCCCAGACAAAGCTGTCCTCTCTCCTCCTTTTTTTCCCCATTCCAAAGCAGCTCAAGCAGCAGTGCATCCCTAGCAGTGGCTTTACAGCTTAGAGCGATGGTTTTTCATATTTCTGTATGTTTTTCTCTGAAATTCATACCTCCTGACATATTTTTTCTCCTTCTGCAGGCACTTCTGATTATACCTTTGAACTCCACGGATCTTGTAAGTAACATTCCCCCCTTGGAAATATGTTGAGCCCTACTGTTAAGAATTGTATATGGTGTGCGTTTCTGCTGCTCACAGGGCTTTTTTGCTTCCTTGGACAGGCTGTTGTTTGTATCACACGTGGGCTCTCAGCGAGATACTGCTACACACTGGAAGCAAAAAGAAGATGCAAAAAGGAGGAAAAGGTTTGCAGGGAGATTAAAAAAAAAGTATTAGTAAACATTGTACGGGCTGATTCAAAGCATTTTATTAACTGAAGCTAGAAGGTTTGTGCAAACTCTGCTAAAATCCAAATGGAACAGGAACTTTCCTGCTCACAAGCAGAGTGGTTTTCAGTAGTAACACAGCAGTAACCAATCCTAAAGAACATGGTGGATTTTATGATGCAGCTGATGTGATCTCCTGAAGGTATGAATTGTCAGTAGAGATGTGTAAGGTGGAAGAATATTAAGTTGGTGAATCATATATGAAACCAAAATATTGCACATTTGAGCACATTTGTCCACATCTACATCCAGGTCTTCAGCGCTGTACCCATGGAAAAGTTTGTTGTGTCTGATATGTGTCCAGATAATTCCTTGATCTGAAGACCTTCCACGATACCTTTCACAGTTCAGCCTTTCTGTTTCTCCTCTAATCTGTTTATACTCCCAATATGTTTCTTCTGTTATCTTGCTACAACACTAATAATGATATTACATCTTCTATTATACCCCAAGAACAAAAATTATCCTTATCTGCCTGACTTCCTAAGCTGATTTTCCACTTCTGCTTCAAGGATTCTTGAAACTCAAAGCTTGGGAGGTTTGCTCGCAGGCAATTTTAATGTCAGATCATAGACAGAAATACATTGTCATTTCTTGCAGCCTGTAATTTGTAGCGGTTTCGTTTAGCCCTCAGTTTACCTCCCTTGCTAAGCCGGTTGTATAAACGTTGGAGAGATCTCTCTAACATTTCCCCAAATAAAACAACCATAGGCAGATGCTGAGCTGGGGTAGCTGGCACATTCTGTTGGAATGGGTGGATTTAGGCCATATGAGCATTCGGCTCCATTGATCAGCTTAAACAGCGTCTAAACGCTCAGATTCAGTTTCTTGGATGAAAAATTGAGTTCCTGGTAGATGAAATGTTAGTGGCAAAAGTATTCCAAAGAGTATGAATATGAATTGGAGTCTGCTTATATAGACATTTCATAAACCGCTGTGTAAATTACATCTATCTGCTAAGGGAGTGGGCAAGAGGCTGTGTAACCCCAAAGACAGCCCAGGCAGCAAATTACAAAATGAGAGAATTTGGAAGAGTAGTTGTGGTCAAAGAGATTGTTGGCAGTCTGCTGAGATGCGTTCGTGTACAATTTTGACCTAAGGAACGCAGTGAGAAAGTTGTCCCAACTAATTGTCACTAATAGTGTGTTGTTCAATATACTAATAATATGACACGGGATCACAGAATGGTTGAGGTCGGAAGGGACCTCTGTCATTCGGGATGTTTTCAAGACAGGCAAAATTTTAGAATTTACTCCACACTTCAGGAGTCTACAGATAAAGAGGAAAGTGTGTGTAAAAATCTCCAGCTTTCCACCTGGCCATAAAGCTTGCGTTTGCTCCACAAATTCCTGCTGCCGCTGCTGCGGATGCAGCGCAACATAAGCTAAAAGCGGGTCCTCCTGCGGGCTTTCTGGGGAAGAAGAGCAGTTCTTCTGCAGTTCCAGCTGCCTCCAACAGTTTGGGGGAAATTCTGTTGTTTCAATTTTATTTGGAGGCCTCTGGCCACGCTAGGCCTGCCTGTTTTGCCAGTTTTGCCCCGCTATCTGAGTAGGAGAGAACCAAATTATTGGTGAAAACACCAGCCAGTGCCTGGCTGCTAATTTCAATTGGCTTCTTCCTCACGGCAGCTCAGAAATACCATATAGATTAATCAAACCCAGGGGCACAGGGACTTTAAGTAGGCCAAGTTCTTTCATTGAGCTGCCTCTGAACTCAACTTGTAACTTGTGTGTGGGCTACAGCATCTCTTCCCAACGCAGACGTTTGATCCGGTTTCAAACCCTCTGAGTGAGAAACAATCAACACATCCACATGAGGAGGTTTTTCTAGTGCTAGCTCTGCTGCTCATTAAAAAAAAAATAGTTCCTGCTTGTTGCAATTAGATTCAGCCTTCAACAGTTGGTGCTTTTATATTAATTTTACAGGAAAATTACTTCAAATCACAAGGTATTTTCGCGTGTAATGTATTGCAGGCTGCTGTAAACCATAATCAAATCATCTCCTTGAATGAGGACTCCTTTTCTTGACTAAACCAAAATAGACTGAGCTTCTCAAGAGTCTCACCGTGGCGATTGCCAACGCTTGTTTCGTTGGCACACGGCTTTTGTGAGCACTTTCTGGGTTTTCAGGGCCCCTTCTGAAAGGCAGACTCAGCAATGGGCACAGTATTTCATTAATATCCTCCTTATACAGAAGTAATCCCCTTCCTTATGCCTATTTGATATTGCTCTGGTTATTTTTTAAATGACTTCATAGCACCATCCCGCGAGGTTCTTATCGATTCACATCTAGCAAGACTCCTAAGTGCTTGTCCGGGTGAGGATGCTGTTTTACCACCACTGCCTAGTGTGATTTATGATCTTTCTTTTATTAGCACCCAATAAAGTGAAGCCATTCCTAATATTCACTTAACTGCGGACATTTGTCCTCCCAGGTTTTCTTGTGGTTGTTTCTGCTTTATGAAACTTCCTTCAGAGAGGCATGGGCTGGATTAACAAAGAACTTTAGGAATGTGAGTCAGGATATAAAACCAGCATCCGATAACTAACTGGCTCTTTTGGAGGCTACTGCACCCCTGACCCCCCTGACGTGGACGGATGGCAGCTGAGGCTGTCTGGGGCTGAGGTGTCTCCTGCAGAACAGTTAGGAAATTCAGACAGTGAGGGAGTATGGCCAGAATAAGGACAACAAGAAAACAAAAAAAAAGACATAAATATCAGAGGAAATTTCATATTTCTGTTTGGTATGGAAAAAAACTGTCAAAGAAGGGGTTGTTCTGTAGTTCTTAAGTTAAAGGCAGTTGTTGGGCAGAGATGCAGCAGAACATTTGGGTCAGTGGAGCCTTGTTTGTCCTTGTTTCGAGAAATGACATCCTTGCCCAAAGGAAGCAATAGCCTGGACTGCAGGCTCCGGGTCCGGACAGTCTGGAGGATCCAACATTAGGGAATTAGCAAAATCTGGATCAAATATCAGAAAGGGACCACAGCAACTTCTCCTGCTGGAGAAATACTGGGCTAGAAGGGGTCTCCGGATGCTACCGAGTCCATCGCCCTTGGCCAGCTCCAGATCAGCTCTCCCTACCTCACTCATACCCGGGCCTGGAGGGTAAAATTAGTATTTCAAAGGAAAGGTGAGCTAAAAAATCATTGTTCACAATGATTTTTTGAATCATTTTCTTGGGATACTGAAGAGCACTTTCACCTCGCCACTGACTTCTCAGAGCAAAGACATTAAATAATATAGAAGACTTCTAGAAATGCACCTTTATAACTACTTTTGGGGGAATTACTTGCCAGCAGAGGAGTCCCTGGAACCATCAGCTTCTCTGCACTGCGACACATTATTGCACAAAGAAGTCAGCAGGAATGGATAGACTCACTGGTCCAGAAAAGCTATTAGACAAAGAAGATAGCTTGATTATATTCTTCGGCTTCAGTACACCTCTGAAAAACGTTGAAAACAGGAGAAAATGGGATGCTTAGGTTCTTTACATACATTTCTTAAAGGACGCCGGTGGCTGTTGGCGAGTTTCTGATTCTCTCTGTCAGTCTAACCACAGATCTGTTTTCCACAGCTCCCTTAAAATGCAGAGTTACTAGGAGACATCTGTAATTACAAATAGCTGGCAGGTAGGAAATTATGAACTCGGGTGCAAGTGTAATAAGTGACACAAAAATGAAATGACAGTATTTTTTTTTCCGAGAATGAAAGACGGCAGGTTGGCATTGCTGTTTTTTTCCCATAGGTGATAATATTAATTCTCATGGATAATCATCCCCAAAGGTTCTCGTGCTTTAAGTTAAAACTCAGCTGTTCTCTTAACGAAGGATCTTTTTGCTTTCCGATCGACTTAGATTAGTGCGGAAGGAACCTCCATTCCGTTACGAGCTGAAGAGGCAAAGAGAGGGGAAGGAAGCTGAGTAGGGGAAAAAATCTGGAGTTTTGGGGCACCTTGGATGCTGTATCCATATTAGCGATGTCACCTGTGGCTGCTATGCAGAGTTCATCCTAATAGGGGAATGATGAACTGAGCAAGGCAGAAGCAGAATTAATACTGTTCATTACACACAGTTCGCTAGGTGCCACGCAAGCATTGCAAAGCGTTGGAAATGCCACCCTGAGGCTGGGAGAGAAGTAGTGTCTGGCAGGGTTTTTTATTTTCCTCCTGCAATCTGTGATTTATATATTGGGGGGATAAGTATGAATGTTTTCCTTACTCTTGACTAGGAATGCAAGTGGCCCTGGAGTGATGTAGCAGGTCATGGTGCTTCAGGGGCTACTGATGCATTTGCTGTGGCGTGCGAAGCAGACGTTTGTGTTAAACTCTATCGCCAGACCTGGCTTGTACTTTGTGGTTTCCAGGAGCTGGATTTTCTTGGCATAAGCAACTCGGCATTTACTCATGTGAATCTCATCTGGCTTCTCTGCCACGGACTCTGACTTGCATTAAAAGTGTTGTTTTGGGGGTGTAATCCCATAGTCCGCGTGCACATGTACTTATACCAGTGAGAAGGTGCTTTGTGCTCGTGGGGTTTATCTCCTTTACCGGGCAGGAGAGGTTATATCAGTACAGATACTTGAGTGCCGCAGCGGCATGGTAGGTGGGAGGCGATTTTGCTGTTTGGTTAGATTGCAAGTAAAACTTTACAGTGTGGCTAAGCCTTTTCTTGCGAAAAGTTGGAGCGCGCTACTTAGTGTCTTCAGGATACCACATTTACTTTAATAATATTCATCTCGACAGCTTTATAATCTGCATGTGTATACAAATTGCTTCATTTACTGCTGCAACGCTGCCTGGTCCCCTCTGGGGTGACATACAGAAGGAGCCATTTAGTGATTCATGTACAAATCCATAGCGCTGCGACATCCCTCGCAATACGTCTCCATCAGCGGAGGAAGAAATTGCATTAACCGCCTCTCGGAGAGCGCTGCAGTTGCAAGGTCAGATGTTTACAACTTAGCAAGTGTTCGCAGAGCCCCGGCTTGATGTCTCTTATCTCGCGGCGGCGAGATGTCTCCTGTAATTGCACCTGGAGCGTTTTTCCCCACCGGTCTTCGGAGGGCATTAGGAAACAGGAACAACGCTGTAATGGAAGCTGCCGTTCCGCTGCGTGCAGAGAGAAAGCTGCTGCGTGGAAGGGCGTGAAGAGAATGGAAACACTTAATTTCGTAACCAAACGGTGTTTTTTAAAGGGAGAAAATTTCCCTTGTTTCAGATAATCAGATGCTTAGCTTGCCTTAAAATACATTGTTTTCCGTAAGAGCGATTCTGTTTTGATTGAACCTAAACTGACTTTTATTGTTCATATGTTTGCCCTCAAAGCATCAATTGTGCTCAGCACTGATTTTATATCTGTCCATCTGTGTGATATCTTTAAGCTGCGAGCCAAATGAAGGCACCAATACGTGTATCATAAACCACAGTACATTTAGTTCTGCTACTTACTTCCCTTTATTTTCATATATCTGTAGCCCTCTGCAAGCGTTCCGCTTTCTCTCTAATTCAGAGAAAATATTATAAATCTGTTGCAGACCATTTGTGGAAAACAAAGCTTTATAAAGTAATAATGCAAAAAGAGATATATATTTAAAAGCGGCGATATCTCCACAACGACTAATGACCAGGGCTGAGATATTCCCTAGTAAGGAATCCTGCTAAATTTCCTGCAAATTTCTGGCTGCCTTCAGCGTAACGCGCCTGCTTTCGCAAGCTGATATTGCAAGAGCTGCACTGCTTTTCTCCCTGCAACTGTAATTTTTCACTCGGTTCTTCTCCCATGTTTGTGCTGGCTCGGCAGGAAGAGAAGGGAAATGTGGCGGAATTCCATCTTTATTTTCACTAGACTCCACAGATATGTGGGGAGAGCTGCTCGAATGCCTGCGCTGAGACTGCGTCACGTAGCCCTTGCTCAGAGGACCTCATTGCACAATGCGCTAAACGATTGTCTACATAAAATAGGGCACTGTGCTCGTTCTAGACCATTTCTAGGCCATTTCTGCTTTTGGGAATATACGTCTATTTAAGATGCAGTAAACTGTGTAGCTGCTCGTTGTAGTATCCTCCCTGTCTTTTACCACGCTTTTTCCCAAATCTGTTGCTTCTGAGCGTGCTTCCAAGCCTGTAGGAACAGTTACATTGGCAACTTCTGTGTGTACAAATATTCCTCCTCCTATTCCTCCTTGTTTTTCAGAACGATCCAGTTCAGGAAACAGGTGTTTTGGAAAGCTCACGGCTGTGCTCTGAATCCAGTGTGCTCCCTGTCTGCAGATCCCAACTGTGCAGTGCGGTGGAGGTGTTTTGGGAGCGGAACAGCCTCTCAGCCGTGGGATGTGAGCAGCCCGAGAACGCACGCTGCATCTGGCCTGCTCCACACGCTGCAGAAAACCAACTGTGACGCCGCTATTTTTAATAGGAGTGAAAAACAAGGCTTTTTAAGGGTCTGTTGCACACATGGAGACGGTCCTGCCTGCCTGCTGGTTAAGACGTAGATGAGCAAAGTCACCGAAAGCGCCCAGATTTCACAGGAAATGCATCCCGTCGCTAAAGACACAAGGGCAGGTGTGCTCACTTTGATGCCGTTGAGCTCTTGTATTTTTGCTTTAGCCCTTGCTGAGTTTATTAGAGGCAGCCAGCAGTCCTGGCCAAGACCTTTTAAATAACTGAGTTAGAAAAATTATTTATCCTGCTCTCAGCAATGTTGAATTGCTGTTTATATAGAGCAAATTAGATTCAAGGCTTAATCTCTCATCAATATCCTCTCGTGTAGCGTTGTCGGCTCAGGACTGCTTTAATGGTCGCAGTTTCAACAGCCTTTCTCCTGTGGGCGACTGCATTGAATTTGTAAATTGTTCCATTTAAACAGGGCCTCAGTGGATGTCTAGGCTGTTCCCTTCCTCAAACACTGCCCGCTTATTGCTTGAGAAAGTGGAAGGAACGGGTTTGAAGGCACCTTCTTGGATCCTTTCTCCAAGCAACTGTGTAGAGGACACAGAAGTCCAGGCGGACAGAATTCCCAGGAAGTCATTCCAATGGATGTCAAATGACTAGGAACCAGAGGTCTTCCGGATGTGCTTAGGAAGGATCTGTTAGCAAACAAACCAACCCGAAAGGTAGAATTCGCTTACTGATTATCCACCCAGCTCCAGCAGAATGATGCCCCGTGGAGAGAAGCCCAGCTGAGGCATTTGCTGCAGGAGACTTTTTTGATATATTTTGATGTGTCTTGATATATCTCTTAATGGCCTTGCTCTGCAGGTTGCTGCACACAAGACCTCAAGAAAAACAATAGAAGCAGGTGCTGAAATATATACACTAGTTCATGCGGTGGCAGGATTAACAGATTTCCATCAAGTTAATGGTTAATTGTCTGCAATCTTTTGTCCTTTATTTCTTGTAACCGAATGGATTTGTCATTTCTGTTAGTTAATTAGACCAAAAACTCCAGCGCTCTTAGTGCTCGACACGGAGGAACTTCTTCTGGGGCCGCTGCATGGGTCGTGCTGGGACGTGGAGGTTGCTGGCGGTGACATGCGGGGACATTCGCTGCGAGGGAAGCAACAAACCGAGTCAAGAAAACCATTTTTGAAATTAGCCTTTCAAATACGTTTGGGTGACTATTTGCTCATCTTTCTGCGCTGCAGCAGCAGCTTCCACAGCAGCAATTTAGGCAATTATTTCCCAAGGGCAGAGGAGATTGCCCTATACGTCTCTCTCGTTTCCCCTCTCCGCTCCGTGCTGAGGAGGGTTATTTTTCTGGCCAAACCGTGGCAGGGTGCACGCAGTGCCGTGCTGTTTTAATCTTGGACACAGAGCCGAGCGCCTGCCAAGGAGAGGGCAGCGCTCACCTCCCCAGGGCTGGTTCCTGCACATCCTAGAGCAGGGAGACTCCTAGTAAGGCTTTTTGCTCCTCAGCTTACCAAGTACACGGGTACGCTAAGCAACTATGGGTGAGCAGGCTCGTAGTAAGGCATTTTTCTTACTATTTGTATTTATGGCAGCAAAAATGAAATAATCAGAGGTTGTAGCAGCGTGGAAATGACAAGCCTTAGGTAAGGACAGTATTTAGGGTTGTTTAAGGAACTTATAGACCTCTAATTTTCACCTTTTTTTTCCTCTTTTTTTCTAAGGGTTGCCATAAGGAACGTTTGAATAACAATTTTTCCTTCTCGAAATCTGAAAAACCAGAGAAACCTGAGGATGTTTAATGCTTTCCTACAGATGTCTGTCGCAAACGTCTCTCACTGGCAATTAGAGAAGCAATGAGAGGTATGAAAGGCTGAAATGTTAAATAAAACATGCGAATGCGGAGCAGTGTTTGAGCGAAGGAGAGCATAAAGCATGAGCAGAGGAACCCAGGAAATCAGGGAACACGTTTTTGAATCAGTGTTGCGAGAAGAATACATTGCTGTAGTATTGCTGTATTTAGGCATCTTTTTTTAATCAGCTTTATTTTTTTATTGCCTCTTTGCTGGGGGCTGAGGTTTTCTTCCCAGCCCGCTGTGCTCTGGGGGAGCAGTTTCCAGCTCACTTTTGCTGTACCATGTCCACACAACTGTAATTTCTTTGACTTGAGTGGGTTTTCTTGTGACTTATAGTCATGTCAAGTCACACTGAGACCTCGGAGGTTTTGCAAAACAGCTGGAAATAATGGCAAAAGAAGAAAAAAGGTGTCTAACCACATTTATAGCTTTTCATTTCAAGCTCAGGAGTTAATGCTCCCTGAAACCTTTCGTGTTGTGTGCAGCGGGTTTATAGTGCTCGGACTCTTCTCCCGCAGAGAAAAACAAACCCCAGAATTACATAAAAATGAAAAATAATGAGGAGAAAAATATATAGTTCCCACACTCCTTCGGGGAGCTGTCACTTTTGCTGTGGTTCAGGGCGTGCGGCTGTGTCCGTGTCCCGGCCTCGGCTGTCGACTTCAAAATCTGCAAAGAGGTTTGGGACCTTTCAGATGTTCTAGATATGTAAAACATTGTTGTTAAGCTGGTGACAGGTTGCATTCAGATAATGTCTTGCAGGCTGCAAGCTTCCTCGGGCTTGTGCATAAATTGCAGATGAAAAAAGACTTTAGCGCAGCCGAGGCCGATAAAACGAGTCCTGAATTTCTGCACTTTCGATAATGCCACTTTTCATGCTTAGCGCCAACATTTGGAATTTGACTGAAATATGGATGTGCTTTTGGGCTGTAGTAGGTGCCTCTTACAGGGCTTTTCTGTTTTCTCCTAGTGGTGCTGGACAGGAAGTGTCTCTAGGCCATTCCGGATGGAATTTCTGCTGCTCTCCTAACACCTCCTGGACGCGATCCATGTGAAATAAATGACATGGTTCAAAAGGCAACTGCACGTTTACTGGAGCCTGTCTGGCTCTGCCAGGGGGCTGTCATCCCAGCCAATTCCACTGGCCAGAGATGCCGGTTTCGTCTCACAGTCTGTCAGAGGGATGCAGAAACGCCGTACGTGGTAAAGTAATTCCTTAAGCAAACAGAGCTCTGGAAGCTCCCCCTAAAATGCTTGTTTGAAGAGTAAAAGCAGAGATTAACCTCAGAGGTTAATGCTTGAAGTGGGAAAAATGAGATTTGATTTGGTGTCAACGGGATGATTTTGTACGGCACAAAAATCTTCTTTAGGGAAGCGTCGTCTGTGATGGCCTAAATTAGCTGCTGAGGATAACGATCACCTTGTGCTGCGCATACGGATCAGCCGACTGTGAGATTGGAATCATGTTAGTAATAATTAAAAGTATGTACCTGGTTTTGTACTGGAATATACTGTGCTGCCCCCTGATTAAACTGTGCGGTGTGAGGACGCGTATTTTGACTCATTCTAGCAATCATTTATAAGAAAAATGTTGCCTCTAGAAGGTGCCTTCCTGGTTACTCATTACCTTGTCTAATGAAGCAAGTCCATAGCCCTCTTGCTGGCCTACGAAAATAATAAAATCCAATCAAAGCTTCTCATTTACTTATGCTGAAAACTTGGTCACAGAACAGGAAGGATAGAAGCGTGACGGTCAGCTTTGCACCTGTAGCTCTCTTTGTGGGCTTGCTCTTGCATTTCAAATATGGGGCTTTTGCCCCTCACAAGGGGCAAAATTGCCTTGTGACCCTGAGGAAGTTCTGCGTGTTTCGGTGGCAGCGTCACTCCTCGCTTTATTTTAGTGGCAGAGAAGGGATTATGCGTGACGAAGCCCAAGGGCAAAGCAGGCGCTTTGAGGAAAGCTCTCAGTCGCATGTTACGTTCCAGGACGCCCATCCTGCATTATTTACATCCATCTCTCCAACAACGATAACGTGCGCAGCACAGCTCAAAACCTTTCTGAAAGCTGGAGTGTAATTGCCAACTTAAATTGCTACTAGAGCATATTAGCAAGGAGATGGGGCCGTACCCAGCTGTATGACACAGGTATCATCTCGCACACACCCAGAACTTCCTGCTTTTCCCAATCCTCTTTGGGGAAAAATACAGCTCGCTACAAGGCTGTGGTTTATGATCGTGTCTCCTCAGTCCCTGCTCTTTGTGAGATGCAAGGGGCGATGCTGGTGGAAAAATGCCCCTGCACTTAACTGAGGCTCTTTCACATCCAGTGGGTGCTTTGCACTTTGTCAGGTGAGAAATTGAGCCAAAATACCCGTCTATTTTAACACAGTGACTAAACATCTCAGCTACAAAGCTTTTTAATTTCCCATTCCGTGTGTTTTTTGTGCAGTGAGTTATTTTGGGCGCACAGCCTGACTTTTCCTCGGCCTTGTCGGTAACCCCTGTTGTACAGCTGTGTTAGTGCTGCCCTCAGTAGCAGTCGAAGGCGACTCAGCTGCTCTAATAGTTGGAAAATATAGAGGAAGAATTTTAGGATTCAACACAGTTACTTTATAGCTGAAAGTAAGGGCTTTATTATAGGTTTTTCTTTTTTTGAGGGGGAGACTTATTTTTTATTTGAACTGTTCACTGGTTAAGCTGTATTTGAAAATCAATGCTGTGATAACACCTTGAATTCCTGAACCCGCAGGGATGTCATATTCTGTTCTTCAGGAGCACTACAGCTGATCTGGTGCAACAGTGAGTTGTTCCACATGGCTTTGTACAATATTGGGTAAGCCAAAGGGAAGCGGGAGGGCACGAGCAAGGAGGGAAAGCTAGATGTTCGCAGCTGCTAACTAGTTGTTACTGCAGGTTTTTGGTACCGTTGTTCTGGCTGTCCTCGCTGGCTGGGGTGACAGGATGGCACCTGTAGCGTGAAGGCAGAAGTGACTGAGCAAGGTACAGGCGCAACTATGGGACCAGCTGAAATATAGATATTTGTTAGGTAGAAATGTTCATTTTGATATACTGAAATATATGATGAAATACGATATACTAAGTGAATTATTGCACTGTGTCCTCAGTCTGTGTTAACAGGGATTTCACTTGCTAGTTCTCTGGGGTGGATCACTTCGTGCTTCAGGTGCAACTGCTACCTTGAATAGTTATGGATTTTCTTTTTTTCTCCTTTTGGAAATATTTTTGCATATCTTTTCTATTGATACACACAGAACTCGATGAACTATCACATCACCTCCTGCATCCCACCTCCGATCCCAACACAGCTGCTTGTCTATGATCCCTGTACTCCCAGTGAGAGGATCAGTGGAAGTTAGTGTGTCATTACCCGAGAGCAGCCCTGGCACAATTACCTCCTCCGCAGAGGCATTCCAGGTAACTGGCTCTAATTAAATGTGTACCCGCATGCTCGCTTGCTTAATTACTACCAAAACAGCCACTTCCTAACGTGATTGCTTAGCAGTATTTAAGGATTCTCTGGGTCACCATCTGATGTGGTTTTTCGGAGAGCTGCAGTGGGCAGAAAAAGGCAAGCCAGTTGTTTAAGCAGGATAAATAAAGGATATAGGTGGATTTGGGCTTCTCTGAGGAGCTCCTGCTTTGGAGCATCACATCACCTGGCAATTCCTGCTTTGCAAATACCCAGGGAGGTACCCACTGCCTCTCCTGGTCAGTGCACGCTGTTCCGATTTACCGGAGTGTAGGGAATTGTAGGGAAAGCCTCTTTTGGGTTTGTTTTTCAGCTATGGCTTTGAATGCATTGACTGCGCTTAACCCCAAGTGGAAACAAAGATCTCGAAGGCTCTTAAATCCGGGTTGTCATTACCAAAGGCTGCTTTACACTACAAGATATTTAATTGTGTGTTGCACTGAAGTGTTTATCTCTTTACATACTCATTCCAGGCAGTAAATATTGCTGCTGCTCTGATAAATACTTCTTCTGCATGATTTATGCATCTTTGCAAGGGTTTCTGCCTCTGCTTTTGGGGACTGAATAGCGAAGCTCGGCTGATAATTCCTTTTGTTGCTTTTTTTGCCCCGCTCCTTTCAATTTTGAGTCACAATAGTCTCTATTAATATACTTGTAGATCATCTTCTCAGCAGGCTGATTCCTTTTTGTTCCTTTTCTGATGCAAAATATATTATGTTTTCCCATAAATAAGACTTTTATCCCCTGATATTTTGTTAAGCACTCTGAGGTGACTTCTGCAAAGTTTGGGTTTTTTTTTCTGTTTGTCTTTATTTTAATAGCTCGATATAAAAGTCCAATCCTCCTCTTGGTGTTGCTTCAACACAGATTTTTCCATCTGCTGTAACGGCAACACAAAATCCTACTTCTTTAGCAAGAAAGAACAGCAAGAAAATAAAAGGCCAGAAAGGGGCCTGTATGAATTCTGCTTTTGGGTTCATCATAGAGGAGGATGGAGATGATTCCTGTGCCAAAGGCTTCTCTACGGAGGACATCTGAAGGAAAGCCTCAACCTTAAGGCAAACCCCTGCAAGAGGGTATGGAGCAAGGGAACGTGGTGGCAGTGAGGGCTGCAGAGCAGTTGTCTGCCACTGTATTCCATCCTGCTGAGCTCCAAATAGCTCCCCAGAGCTCGGCTTTAATGGAAGAACATTGAAAAAGAGAGAAAAAAAGCACCTATTTGCTTTGCCTTTTGGGGAGGAGGGCACTTTTTTATATGGATATTTGGTGAAGCTGAAAGTCTCCATTTCTCTCTTTGCTGCAGAACGTGGAGAGGCTCTTCCCAGGCTGCCCCTTCCAGAGGCCCCACGCGGGCTGAACAAACACGAGCGGCACCGTCGTCCGCAGCTGGTGGGACTAAACCCTGCCCAAACCCTGTGCATCACGGAGCTGCCCTGGCTTAGGGCACCTGAAGGTGTGAGTCAATATTTAAAACCTGGCTGTTTGCAGCGTTTGTTGGAACAATTCTGGCTAATCTCAGTCATGAAGGGAGCTGGAGAGAGGATGTCTCTTCTGAGAAGGTCCCTGTCCACCTCGCTCTGCAGGCGGATCTTGCTAGGTTAATGCCTGCTAAACGACCTTGTCCATGGGTATTAAATAGCTTGCGTTGAATTTACACTGTGTTTCCTCAAGTGGAGGCTTCAAAGTAGAATTTTCCTTCCCCAGTTTAATGGCTGATGGAGTTGAGAAATCCTCCCACTTCTCTCTTCTCCTAGTAAATGCCAAAGCGAGGTGTCACCCTGCTCTCCTACCACCGAGGCTGCTATTCTAACTTACAGGAAGGTTTTGCCAGAAGAAACTTTAAATAGATTTATTCTGCTGTTTCTTGTAATAGGGGAAATTTTATCACCGTAAGAAATAAGTCATGCTCAGTAAAATGCAATTTCTGTCATTGCTTCCTTTCTGTGCTAGGCCAACTTTTAACGTTAGCAATTAATTGTAAATGTATAAAATGGGGCTTAAAATGTTCCTGTGCATGCAGTCCTGCTCAGCTTGCAGCAATAACTGCCAGCCTCAAGTTCTCCCCTCTGTCGGGCTTAGCAGCTTTGCGGGTGGGCAGACAAAGTGAAATATTGCTCATAGAAATGTAATGGGGACCGATTTGTCAAGTAAGCCCTTGCAAAATGCAGTCAAGAGGAGCAAAATCCTGGATAGTTCTCTTGCTCTCGTAGAGACCATGTACCTTGACATGATTAAAACCTACTTGTTAAAACATAAGGAGATGTTCTTGGTGTTTGAGACGTTTGGAGTCATCGTGCAGCCCTGGGCTGCAGATTGGTAGGTCTGGAGAACTCGTGTCCCGTGTGAAAGGTGCTCCTGTGCGTTCAGATGCTCCAGGGCACAGGCCAGACCCATAAATTCTCCTTCCTCCTGTTTTTACTGCGCAGAGGGTCACCGTTGCTGACACCAGGAGTTACGACTTCTGTGCCTGTCTCTCTCAGAGGCGGCAGTGCAAACCTGGACAAATTACTTGGGAAAATAAAGCCAGCAGGAGGGAGGACAGCGGGAATCGGCGGCCGGATGTGATGGAACCTCCTGCTCCTGGTGCCCGGGATGGCCGGGGTCGTCGAGCGAGGCTCATCCTGACGCTGTCGTCTTGCCAGGTGATGGAGCAGCACTTGGGAGACCTTCGGAGCCTGGTAAGTTAAGACCTTATTGAAAAGATAAAATTTATATGGTAGTTGAGAGGGAAGGAGATAGTCTGATTTATGGAGTACGGGCTGAAAAGATTACAGAGTACTCTCCTCCTATCGCTTAAATCACACTCATTCCTTACCCTGGGATATAACGGCACCGTTACAACGGCGGCAGTAAAAGAAACGCAGAACAAGGAACGATAAAGTAGAAAAAGCTATTTACCTTATAGATTTTTGAACTGCACTGATTCTGTTCGTGAGGAGGAGGACCCCCCACAGGATTTCATACCTCCACGTGCCAGCTACACATGGAGATCTCCTAGCTACAGCTGGGCTTGAGCGCTTTCTAAATTTTTTTTTTTTACTGTCTTTTTAAAGATGAGAATGTTTCGGTGATAAAAACATGCATACACCTGGACTGTATTAAGCAAGTGAAACTTTTGGAAATTCTGTAAACTTTTAGCAGCTGTGACGCCCCGCAGCACAGAGTTCCACCTGACTATGGAGGGCAGTAAAGTTGAATTTCTCGTGTTTTAAATCCAGCTCTTCCTAGTTTAACTGTAGAGTTTCTCACTCTTGGAAAAGAGAGCAGACATTTCTGCTGATATTTGTAAAATCGTTATCGCATAACCTCTCGGTCACTTTTTTCTCCTAGCCTGAAAGGTTGTTGTCTATTCAGTTATTCCTCGTACAAATTGATTGCTGCCTTTGATCAGCCTTGCTGCTTGCCCCTCAACCTTTTCCGAGTCCACAATATCCATTTGGAGATAGCTGCTTCAGAACTGCACACGCTATCCGAGATGCAAGTGCACTGCATTGATATGAGGCGTAATAACAGTTTCTGTTCTCTGCTCCTTTCCTAATAACTCCTAACACTCAATTTGCTTTTACGACCTTTACTGAGCACTGTGCTCAAGCTATCGTGGAGCTGCCTGGTCTCACCCCGCAGCCCGAGTAACAGCTCAAAGCTACCACTGTGTATGTAAATTTGGGATTAGGTTTCCTCATGTGCGTGATATTACTTTTATCTACAGTGAATTTCATCTGCCATTTCTTCGTGTAGTCACTCAATATTGCAAGGTCATGGCATTTCTAATAATCATCCTGCTAGCTGATGTAGATTAGTGTTATCAGCAGACTTCAACACTCCCGTTAGTAATCATCCTCTTTTTCAACTATGTTTTTACATTTATGAACCTGTTGTGCAGCTTCTGCTGACCTCCCACCGTGTGCTCCCACCTCCCCGGTCCTATCAGCCCCTCAATTCCTTATCTATCAGTTCTGTGCAGTTCTTATTATGGGAGTTTGGGCTAAAGACACCGCAGCTGTGGTGTTCTGCTGCTGCGTGCAGCTGTTTTTTATTATGGGGAAAAACCTCTCTGCTCCCTTCCTTTCCTGAGTCTCATATCGTTCAGTTTTAAGCATCTCTGCCTCTAGGAGGAAGCCTCGCGGGCTGGAGCCTGTGTAATTACCGATTATGTTCTCGGCAGAGAAACAGGAGGCAGCCAGGTAAAATAGGGGCCCCAGCAGCGAGGAACCTGCCTTACACAGGCACTTTGCAGTGGTGACACTGAACTGTGGGCTGCTTTTCAGGCCCCTGCCTTCTCTCCACAGGTAGAAACCGCCTGCTCTCTAGTTACAGGTCGCCAGGTTCCCAATTCAGAACGTCAAGGCAAGCAGGATATGAGGCGTCGAGCTAGGAGGGTGTTTGTGTTACCGAATATTTGCCTGCAGTGCGAGTTTCTTTGTGGCATCCCCGAGCTGGTAATGTTGCTTGTAGCTGAGTTATTAAAGAGGGTCGGATAACATTTTTCAGGGTAGTTATGAATTTTGTTGCGGTGGTTTCTCAGTGCAGGATCGCACTGAAAAAATCTGGTGGCAACGAACACGCGACATCGGTTCCACACTCTGTACGTCCCTGTTTTTATATCTCAGCGTGACGCAGAGGTGGGTCCTAATTTAGGAACTTCTCTAACGTGTTCATCACTGGAACTGAACCTGCAGGTTGGCAAGTGAGGACTGCGCACGGGTTCAACCCATGCAAGGAAACAACCTTTCTTACCATCGGTGGCCACTGTTTCCCTTCTAAGGGAAGTGAAGGCACAGATGGAAAAGTCACCTTACACTCTATCACATGAACTGTTAGCTGCCCCAGTGGAAATGCCTTGTTTCAACGGCCTTTAATGGAAAATATTGGAAGTGAGGCAACTGAGAGATGGAAACTGCGGCAACTTTCTCCCAACTAGGTATATAAAATCACAGGCAAATCCTTGATTTCTCTCAAGTCAGATTTTGCTCTCTTTTTTTCTGAGCAAGGAGCTGACACAGCAGGTTTATTTTCAGATAATCTTCAATTTTGCAGTGTGGAATGAGCAGTAATATATCTCATCGAGGGTGATTCTGATAAAGCCAGACACTCCTAAATGTGCCGTATTGGAGATACGAATAGGGAGGAAGGGAGCTGCCAGAGGAGATGTGTGCCGCTTCAACACGAGCTTAGCAAAGGAGTGCGTCCTCCTGAGCTAAGAATATGTCACTGGCAAGTTTTACTCTCCCTGGTTTTCAAACCCTGAGTTACATCTCAACAGTTTTCGCGACCGCTTACAGATGGAACTGTGTCAAACTTGTTTATCGGGGAAGGTTTCTTCTCTAGTGGTTTTGTTTACAAGATTTAAGTTTTTCCCCCTGCTACTATTTCTGTGCTCTGAACCACTTTAGTCCCATATATTTTCATAAACACTTGTGCTCTTCCCTATGCTTAACTCGTCTTTATTCTTTCTGAAAGTCTTTATGAATTACAAGTAGAAGGTATATTGTAATTCAGGATGTTTGCAGGGTAGGAATATTTACTTGAGTGCTGGTATTAGTACTAGACAATTCTGTAACTTTTGATAAAAATAGAGGTTTCAAAAGGATTGTAATAAAAACAGGTTTAAAACATGGAAGAATCATTGCCAGGAAGGTGAGAGATGCGGAAAAATGGAAGAGCAGCCTCTCTGACCCTGAAAATTATGCAAGACCGAGAGCTATTCCTTCTGTATTACCTCTTATTGTCCTTTTCATGGTTCCTTGGGGAGAGCATACTTACTCTTTTTATATAAAGGTTCCTCTGAAGGTGCAAGCAAATAAAAAGTCCTATAAATTAAGGTACTTGCATATCCAGAGAGGCACAAAATGCTCTGTTTTAAAGCGCCCCGTGCCCTCCTCAGATGTGCAGCTATATTTGCATCAGAAAAAGGCAGATTGAAATGCTGGTAGCTCAATACACGAATGGCCGAGAAGTCGCATTGTGAGCAGGGCCGGGCAGCAGCTGCAAAGCCCTTGTTGCAAAGGAAGGAGCTTGTTGCAAAGGAGGGAGCTTGTAAAACTTGGGATCTTAATAGTTTCTGCAGATAGAGCATGTCTTTAAATACTAAGATACCTCATGAGTTCCATTTTACTCGTTCCCTTGTTGCCTTGACCAAATGCTGGCTCTGTGCCATGTCTTTAGCTCCATAATTGGTCTTAGTTACAGTGAAAAACTTGATTTGAGGAGTCATATTCAGCTTAAGTCAGTCTAACATGAAAATAACCACAATTGGTTTCTCTTTATGTACTTGCTTATTCATTTTCAGGGAAATTATGTGGACATGCAAATCTAAGTGAGGCATCTGAGAGCTTCTGCCTCCTAATTTATATCTGCCTTCTGGACCAGTTTTGTGCAGTGTTGTGGCCCAGGAGGTTAACACTTAATGCAGATGAAATGCATAGACCTGGAACATTTGACTTCAAAGTGGGAATATAATATGGATTTTCCCAGGTACTGTATGTGCAGACACATCCTGTGCAAGCATAAATGATATGAATCCATCGGCGGGTCAGGAAGGAAAGACAGGGTCAGGCAAATCTGTTGTTTCACTCATCAGTTTTCCGAGGAGCTGGGGCGAAGGGTCTGCTTTGTTTCTTGCAGCCAGAGCCATCAGCGAGGCAGCAGCCAGGAAGAAATGCAAGAAAAGCATCTACGAGGCAATATATTAATGCACCTGCAAGGAAAGCTGCCGATCCTGCAGTTTCTGTGCACTGCTCAGGGAGCAGAGCATATACAGGGAAATGCAGAGAGGAAAAGCGAGGCAAGTTTTCCTCTAAAAGGATAGTGCTCAAAAAATTGTAAAGATATTAAGAGCTTTATATAAAACCCTTACCTACTAAGCGGGCAATATTCTTCAAGCAAAAGCACACGGTGCTTTGCAGCAAGTGTATTGCCTGAAACTTTAATGGCGTAATGATATTTTACTGTTAAATAAGACATTTTCATTTGTCTTCACTGCCAGGGTCTCTTGACAGACGAGAAAATGAGAGAGAAAAGAAGTAATTTCTATTTCAGTAACAATTGCCAGCGTTTTTCCTGCTTTTTTATTCTCAATATCTCTCTGCAGCAAAATATGAGCTTTTTTTGTATTTCAGTGGGTTTTTTCTTCAGGATTGAGGCTGAATACTTTACATCCCATATCAACTTTTTTTGTAGATTAATTCTAGTCAGAAGCATTACAGAGGATAAGGTCTTTATACTGTCATTTTATACTGACTTACTACTCCAGGGAAAGCGGCATATGAGTACAGAATATCAGCATTATTTCAAAATGGTTGTGATACCGTGCAGTAATATGGGCTATATAGCTTTTAAACCTTTATTTGCAAGAAAATAAAGAATATGAAAAGAGGGGAACTTCATAAATACCAGTGAGTATAAAATGAGGGAACACTGGGAAGATTTAAAATATACAGATTTATTGGTCTGAATAGAAATAAGACTATATAAACACTAATAAATGGAGAAAACTGGGTAGTTCAGCTGTCCCCCTGTTCATCATTATCTCTAAAAATACTGGGAAACTTGAGGACCTGGAGGACTGAGAAAAGGCAAGGGAATATTACTTTTCAGTAAGAATTAAAAAGGAAAAAAATCAAGAAGAAAAGAAGCCTGATTGTTTATTTTATAATATAATTACTTCTCTAACTAATTAGTTGTATTATTTATATTGCTTTCATAACTAATTGCTTAGCGCTGCTCGGTGTGAGCTGAAGGAGCCGGGGGTGCGGCCGGGGGGGTAGAGCCCTGCCGGTGCCGGCTGTGCCGAGGCCCGGGGAAGCCCCAGGATTGAAGCAGTCCTGCGAACACGAGTAAAATCTCTTGATTTGAGTTTAGGAAAGCCAGCGAGCTCTGTAACAAACACCCACGCGCCATTTACTGCTACAGGAGTGGATTAAGCTAAAAGCAAGTGTTTCCAGGGCATTTCCTTTCCCTCCAACGTTTCCTTCTGAATACTAAGTGTCCCAGATAGCTTCTGCCTCTGATACACCACACAGCACGGAGGAGCTAGTAAATGTCTCGTTCTCCTTTAATTATTTATCTATTTATTTATTTTCTTTTCCAGCAGCCTGGTCTGTGTTGACCTTGGCCATAAATGATGGCCATTTTTTTCACCATAATCATCAGTATTTTTCTAGGGTTTCTGCTGGCACCACATAGTGCTCTGTGAGGCTGATTTTTGTTGTTGGCTATGAAGATCTTCTCTTCCTACAATACAAGGAGAAGTGTCTCTTCAAAAACAGGATTTCTGCTCTCTTTATTTAGTACTAAATGCAAACACACTTATTTGGTGGGAACTAACTTTAAATGGCTTCATCTTCTCTGAATTCAGGACTTCTTATGTGCAATGAGCAGGTAGGACTTCAGGCAGGGGAGGCTCTTTGCTCCCACACGGTGTAACCAGTTCTAGCTGCTACAAATTAAGCCTAGGGAAATGTAATTTAGGGTTTAGGTACTAAATATTTGCAGATAAAGTTCCTAAGTAATATATTTTTGTAAGAAATACAGTAGGTTCTCTGCAAGCCAAAGTTTCCACTGTGACATTTTGCATTCTTTTTCTAACATAGTACTTTAGACTAACCAGAAACGAAAACTGTTATGTGTCTGTCTGGGGAGAAGTTGTATGATTTGGGGTGACGTGGGTGCTGGTTTTGAGACCTACAAGTGATATTCTAGAGCTCTTAATAATAAAGCCCCTGTTGACTTGGGCACTACCCAAGATTTCATTTGGAATCCAGAATATTGGCCAGGCTCACATGCACAATGTGCCAGGAGGTGAAGCATTCATTTGCCACCTTCATGTAAGCAGAGCAATTGTTGCATTATGAATTTATTTGCGAAACTTCTATTTATAGCGGTTTGAAAGCAAAAGGAGCAAGCAGTACTCTTTAATACTGGCATTTTTGAAGATTTTAATAGCTTCTGCAACCATCTTCAATTAACTTTGGCTCTCCTCTTGTACAATTGATTTTGGACAATAACTATAAAATCAGTTTTCATTCAGGAAACAATTGGGCTCACCACATCTTGACCTCCTGTGCATCTGGGTAACTTTAATGAAGTCTGAACTGAATTTTATTAAGGGTGAGACCAGTGCATGGGAGAGCAGAGCCTTTATCTCTTCTGCACACAATTGTGCTGAGAGTGGTGGTGGTGAAACTAGAAGATAGTTATGGAAAACAAGTGTTTTTGTTCTTGTTGGCTTCTATTTCACAATAACATGCACAGATGCTAGCAGAGACTGAAGTATTTTGAGGCATTTAAAGCCATAAACCACTATGTTGTCCCTTACTGCAGTAACTGAGGATCAACACAGTTTCCATAGGTATATGTATACTATAGGTCTCTAAAATGTGCAGTTAATGATAGTTTGAGTACACTATTTTATTGCAGTTGCTTTTGTTCTCCTTGCTGAAGCTTTGAACTTTCCTTGAATTTATTTTGAAGAAAAATCTCGGCTGCTGGGGAAGTTAATTCTTTATGTGCAATGCTTTAAAAAAAAAAAAGTATCCTTAGCTGTGATTGAGTTTTGGAGAGCCATTTTGCATCTGGGACCATTATATTTGTTCCAACTGCACGCAAGTTTCAGGTTTTTTATGCTTTCTAAACGTGGTGGTGGGACACATGTCCATGGAATGTGTAGCTCCCGAGGCTGCTTGAGGCTCTTCTCTTCCCCCTGGCTATCCACGTTCATCTTCACGTTGGGAAGGGAAGGTGTTAAAAGTGTCCAGCGAATTGTAATTCCTCTATTAGAAGAGACCGCGTAGGTGTCAATGAGACTGTGATCTGTACAGTGTTTATTGCTGGTGTGAAGAGAAAGCCTGCAGCTTCTCTAATGGGAACACAGTGTGTTCAAAGAGCTGCAAGGTGGCGAGAAAAAGGATGCTTGGTTGCAAGGCAAGCAAGTTAAAAGGAAATTGGGGAAATTTTGAACACTGCAATGCTATATTTAGAGTCAATTTATAAATGCATTGAGAATTTAAAAGTCTGGATATATTTTGAGGTTCTTGTGTGTGGTTTTATTTATTTATTCATTTATTTCTCTCTCTCTGCTCTGTCCATAGCATTGTCCTGCCTTCTGGTATGGCTTAGAGATTTCTAGCCAGTTCAAATACAAAATACTCTGTATAAAGAGTGAACTCTAGGAAAGCATTTGACCATAAGGTTCCTGAAAAACAACTGACCCAAATGAGGTTTCTCAAAAAGAATGCGATTAGTGTTCACTAAAAAAAGACATGCAGCTGCAAAGAGTTGTATTAATCATGTATCATCAGGCTGGTAAGCCAAAAGGTTTCATTCTTTTCCTTTTTCTTCCTCCTAAAGACTCTCATTTTCCATTTTCTTTGATGATTCTTTTAGTCCAGATGCTTAACTCTGCATTTCGGTTCAAGAGGCACTTTATAAGGATTTTGATTTCCTTTCATCCTACTTGCCAGTTGGTTTCTGTAACATTAAGGCAAATTATTTTAACTAGTGGAGGGTGTGGATTGTTTTATGTGAATGACCTTTACAGTGTTACTTTTCAAAAAATAAACTTTTGTAGAGTAGTTACAGCTTGCAGAACTAGTCTCTAAATAACTACAAAAATACATATATGAATAAAGGAAATAAGCTGCTTGGCTGGTATAATATTGCATATTGTTTACAGAGTGTTCAGGGTGTTTCATAAAAAGAAGAAAGTGAATAACTTAAAATTAAAGCCTTTAGGCTTGCCTGCTCTTTAAAAGACACATAAAGTTGCAGTATGTTCAGTTGCAGATAAATATTTATTTTGTTAATTGACTAAGTGTATCCAAAATTTTGGTTTAAAAAAAGGCAAAACTCTTCCAAGATACTCATAAACACTTGCCAGGAAGACATCTATATTCTTATCTTTCTGTCTGTTGTGCTTTCTGCAAATATTTTGATTATTGCAGTGCCTGGATACTAGTCTTATAAATGTAAATTTTATGCATTAATTAGACAACCCTAAAGATTTCTCCCAAAGCACCCAGGTTAAGCATTTCAATGTACTTTTCTAATTGCATAAAAAAACATCAAGCTGTAAAAATGCCTGGAGTCTGTTCTGTGCAAACACACACACACGCAGCTCTCATTAATGTCGGAGAGAGGTAAATGCAGAGAGGGAGGAAATTAGACCTGAGATAAATGGTATTAAAGTCTGTGTAGGTGTTTAAGCTTGCAGATACAATGATTAGTGGGGAAATGCATTACGGACTGGCTCTGCTCGAGATTCTGGTCAAGATTCAAGCTACAAAATGCTCCCCACATTTCGCCTTTGGAGCGTTTCATCCTGCTTTTCTTTAGAATCATGGAATCCTTAAGAGACCTGTAGGGATCATCTAGTCCAACCTCCCTGCACACGCAGGGTCACCCAGAGCACGCGGCACAGGGCTGCATCCAGGCGGGTCTTGAAGATCTCCGGAGAAGGAGACTCCACAACCTCTCTGGGCAGCCTGTTCCAGTGCTCTGTCACCCTCA
>JAWLRI010000705.1:0-26600 GCA_034781795.1 Crypturellus tataupa | reverse complement strand
CCGCCGCAGCTGGCCCCTGCTCGGGGCTCGGCTGCTCTGCCCCGCCCGAGGCGGGGCCGTCTCTCGGAGCGCGTCCGAGGGCTCGGCTCCTCTGCCCCCCGCCCCGCAGCATGAAGCGTTTTTTCGGCTTCGGGAAGAAGAGGAAAGGGCCGCCCGGCGGCGATTCCCCGCTCTGCAATCCTGGTGCTTACGAGCTCCGCGAGAAGGAGCTGAGCAAGCTGCATCGAGCGGCCGCCAGCGGCGACCTGGCTGCGGTGCGGCAGGCGCTGAGGAAACACGGCCTCGACGAGCCGGACAAGGCGCAGAGGTGAGGAGCAGGGAGGCTCCACAACGGGGCCCTGCTGGGAAGAGTCTGGGAGTCCCTTGGGAGCGGGTGGCCTTGCGCCAGCGGGATCCCCCAGTGCTGCCCTGAGTGTGAGGGTTGTCCCAGCCCCCTGCTAGGCGGGGGATGGACCCTCCTCGCCAGCCCTTGAGGTCCAGCCGAGGTGCAGAGTGCTGGGTTGGTAGCAGAGCTGAGTGGTTGCAGGGCCTCCAAAGAGAATAGCTGCAGGAGAGGCAAGCATTGCAGCTGGGAAGGAGTTACAGCGCAGAATAACCGTGCTGTGTATCGAAGCTTCGGGCAAAGTTGCCTGCTGTTTTTTGTGATTGTGATCCCAAAGCTGACAGCCTGTCTTGGGGTGACGGTTACCCGTTCTTTTTTTTCACTGAGGCTTTAGTACTCCTGATCAATGCCTGTTTTGAGCATTTAGGTAGTAACCCACGAAAGATCCTGTTGCTTTTGACAGGTGCTATGATGTTGGTGTTTGAAACAAGCAGAGAAAATATATTGTAATGGTATCCCAAATAAAGACTTGGGTTGCAATATAGGTCCAACTGGTACATCATAAGCATAATGCAATCAGCCCCATGTTGAAACTTTTGGACCTTGTGTGTTAATACAAATCATTAGTGCTTTCTCTGGAATCAGAGAATCAAAATGTTCATGCAAAAATGCTTTTCTTATTGGAGTCGTTTGGTATAAGAAGACACATCAGTCCCATAACTACTCAACTGTCAAGTTAGCACTTGAGTCCATAAACAGTCTCATGAAGTAAACAGTCTCATATCTTGATTTTGAAAAAATATGACATAGCTCCTTTGCTTGAAAGCATAGAATATCTCTTTCTGTGTGGGATCAGTCTTATTCTGAGGAGCTTGGGAAAACATTTTGTCTGTGTGCTCTTGTGTGCATCAGTTGTGCATGACGACCGCTTCATGCATTGCTCCCAACCTGGTTGTTGTGCAGAGGTGAGTGACTGGTTGCATGAACGTGACGTCCCTGTTTAAAAGCCCATGTGTGGCTGGGAGCCCCTTTTCCATTCAAGCAGGCAGTGCTGCGGGGCCAGCACGGCAGCAGCTGCCCAGTGCCCCACTCCTGAAAAGTGTCTTCTCCTCTGTACTTGATACTGTGCCTAATCAGGATCATCTAATCTAGCATAAGCTGAGCAAAGCCCCTTCCAGACAGGGCACACATAAGAGTTCCTCGTAGTGGATTTGGTACATGTGCCACTGTGTGGCAGTGGAGAAAGGTATGGGAATTAAAGTATAAAGTATTTTCTATCTTCTGGGACAAAGTGCTTCCTGGAGGCTAGCACCAAACCTGGTTATGGGTCAAGTGCCTGCAAGAAGAAAAGGTAAGAGATAGAGAGGACACATGAGAGGAATTTTCAGCACCCGAGATTTGTACATAATTCAGGAGATTGGCTGATGGCTAGATTGTCTATCATAAAGACTAGACTTTTGTCACTTAGTTAATCTCTTGCACTGAAACACCTAGATTTCCAGCAGATGCAAGGAAGAACATTGAAACATACAGGTTTTTGGAGTGGGTTTGTAACGGAGTGTTGCCAGCCAGTATTTATTTGATAAGTGATGTTATGTAAGGTGGACTTTTGCCTGCTTTACCTGACTGTGCCATTCATCCTGTCTTGTGCCAAATGGCATTTGTAGAAAATAGGTACTGATTTTTTTCTTCTAGCTCTCTGTTCTTTCACAATGGCTGACTCAGTCATCAGGACTGAAGTTTATGCTTGGATAGTTTTAGCATTTTCAGTTTATCTTTGGAAGAAAGCTTTGCTTTTCCTGGAAAAACAAAATTCATTTTGTGTATCATGCTGTGGTCAGTTGTATAACTGGGCAAATAAAGTGACACAATGTAAAGGTCAAGAAAACAGAAAGTGGAATGGAGCAATGTGATGCTTTTAAATGGCATAAAAATACTGGTGCTTGAACGCTGTAAAACAGAAAGATTTTGGGAGTGGTTCAGTGGACAGTCCTGTCTGCTGGAGCAACTTACGAACACTATGAAAGTTTTAGACCCACTTTCTCCCTGTTAGTTAGTTGTCGGTGTGATATGTATTCTAAGTGACCACCTAAGACAGTCGTATTTCCTGTTCTCTAGGGACAGGAAACATTCACAGCACTGGAAATTGTTGTGAAGAATAGGAAACGTGTGTAGTAAAAGCAGAAATACATACATTCTTCAAGTAAAAAATCATTTTGCTGCTAAGCACTTCCAGAAGCAAGGTGCCCTACCATGTTTGGCATTCCTTGGACATGGAACTGAAGGCTCTGATGCTGCCTGCCAAATTGTTCCTTGTGAATCTTCTGTGAAACTCTAGCAGACCCTTGCTCCAAACAGAGAGTTCTCCTTTTCTTTTGACAGACTGAGAGGCTTGGTTGAAGAGGGCCAATGTAAAAGAATGAAAATCAAATGAGATTGACATTATTGAGAGTTTTCTGTTTTGTAAAGCCAACAGTGGCTTTCTTAGGAGCGTTGCACTGGCAGAAGTGGTTTTCAGAAGATCATGTGTTCCTTCACAGTTGCATTGCCTGTCCAGCTGCATCAGCTGCACTGGTTGACATTCGTCCGTGTGAACTGCTTGCAGTGAACTGCTAGCATGCTGTGCTGGTTAGCTTACATGTAATCACAGCCTGATATTTACGCAGAGATGAGGGGTGCTCTGTATTCACAAGAGCGTTTCTAGGTAAGTGGTTGTAATCACTCTTGAGTGACCTTGTCCTGGGTGATGCTGTTGGTTCCCTCTGTCTAGAAAGATATCACAAGTTTTGTGTGTTTTCCTTGTCTCTATCCTTGTTCCACTGTTGGTGGAGAGCCAAGAGGAGGCTCTTCAGCTGACAGAAAATATCCCCATTGCAACTGTCTGAATTTTTGCATTATGTATCACTGTTTTTGTGCATCTACCTTTCCATCCTCAACTAATCAGTGAGTCCTTGTAGGCATGCCTCTAGGCAGGACGCAGAAATAATTGTAAGATTAGTTGAGTTTTCCTAAACTGAAAGAAGTTACTGATCCGCAGCTGTGCAATTCCAAAATGGTACACTTGGCCCCCGGAGAACTATGGGCTTATTATTGTGTGTCTGTAAAGGGTGTCTTGCCTGTTGTGTAGTGAATCTTCTGCCCTGCTGGGGCAGGGGTGCCACAAAGCAGTAAGCATCATGCCTTGTTCACAGAGTCCAGCATGTGGTTCCCTCCATCTGTGACAGAGGATGAAACGTGTGCAGGGTGGCAGGGCTTGCTGGGTGACTGTTTCTTTCAATGCAAGCAGGCTGGATAATTGCCACCAAAACTAAGATGTTTAGCAGTCTGAAGGACCACCTTTCTTCCAGGCAAGGTTTTGACTTGAAGAAAAAAATCAGTGCTATTTTCTTCTACTGATGGCAGCTGGTGTAAAGGCAGTCCTGCTACCTTGGAGAGAGCTTCCTCCCTGGGACCTTTGTCTTGCTGACAATTGTAGCTTCCCTTCTCAGGCAGAGTACTCCTTTGTTGCTGTCACCATGACAGTGTTGAGGGGGAAGGTTTCTGCTGTCAGGTTTGTTGGGGGTTAGCGAGGGCCCTTTGGAGGGAGCAGGTCCTCAAGTCTGCTGCAAGTGGAAGCTCAGGCAAAGTGCAGAAATCCCCCACAAGCACCACCCAGGGCTGCTGTGCTGATATTGGAAAGGCCACGTCCCTGGCGTGTGGCACTCTGTGGCCACGCAAGTGATACTGGCGCAGACTCAAGGGTGGCTTGACGAAGGCTGGAGGTGCCCAAACCAAACCTTGGTGGTCCTTGCTGGGCAGAGTGGGTGGTGGCGTTGGAGGCGGCGGGCGGTTGCGTGGGCATAAGAATCTGAACAGATTTACCACTGCCGCTGGAAAAGTGTATTCTTAACGTAGCTATGCTCTTAAAGGTTTTCTACAAGTCGGTCTCAGGCTTACGGTATGAAACTGCTACAATTGGTAATGTAAAAAGAAATCTTCTTTAGGTTTGTTTTTTCAAAGCAAAAGTTATGGCCCTTTTATGTAACCTAGACAGAAACAATCTCTTCAATTATGTGTCATGTTAATGTAATATATTTAATTTTTAGGACAGCTCTGCATCTTGCTTCTGCTAATGGACATTCGGAGGTTGTTTCATACTTAGTAGAAAACAAGTGCAAGCTAAATCTTTGTGATACTGATGGCAGAACACCTTTGATGAAGGTACGAGATAACTTATCCTGCCATAATCAATGCTTATGAATCACTGACTAAATGCATGATTTGTTACCTCTCGCATGGTTTGTTACCTAGATATGTGTAATTGTTTTGTGATAAGCCGTTGAATAGACATGTATTTCCTAATCTTTGAACACACTGTTATTCGTCCAACGGTGTCAAAATGTGGGAATTCTGTTGGAGAGGAAATGTAATTGTTGAAAAGAACATTTCCCCTTTCCTGTGTTGCTTGCAGGCAGTGCAGTGCCAGCAAAAAGAATGTGTTGCTATTCTGCTGGCATGTGGCGCCAACCCTGATGTTGCCGATGCTGCTGGTAACACTGCGCTTCACCTGGCTGCCCTTGCTCCAAACACATCTCTAGCAGGGCAGCTACTGGAGCATAGTGCCCTTATTGATGCAAGAAATGAGGTACGTTTTGAGTATTATTCAAGATAATTTATTAAAAATATGTATTTTGTTTTGTTTTTTTACATCTGAGTTACTTGTTCTTTCAGGAGGGATGCACACCCCTTTCTCTTGCTGTGTCTGAGCATCAGGAAGAGATGGTGGAATTTCTCCTTAACAAAGGAGCTGATGTGCATGCTAGAGATAAGTCTGCAAGGTGAAGGGCTTGTCCAAAGAGGGTGTGGGTCTTGGGTCTCCTGGGTCTTTTTCAAGTTTGACTTGAAAATGGAGAGGGGTGGGCATGAGCCTCTAAAAGGCGTAACTGCTTCTGTGGGCCTACTTACTCCTTGTGACTTTTGAAAAGTGATATGCTGTAGTGCCTCCCTGCATGGCTTCTGCCCTCAGGATTGCCAGGAAGGCTTGTGTGTGGTGGCCACAAGTCAGGGAAACTGTTGTTAGTCCTGCAGCGTTAGTGTTTAGGCAGGAATGGGTTTTTAGAACCCGACTGTTGTTTTGATGTAAATAACTTCATCCAAAAACTGCATATTTAATTGTTTTGACTCCCTCTTCTCTTTTAATGTTCATGTAAATGCTCAATAAAGTTTACCTTTCTTTCCCTCGTTTTAGCATAAAAGAGGAAATAATTGTTTTAAGAGCAAGTAGGGGTGAAAATAATGCCAGAAATACCTGTCTCAAATGATACATTTCCTGTCATCTTTGGGATGCTTTAGGATCCCCCTTATGACAGCTGCTTCTGGTGGGCAGTTGAATTTAATAAAACTTCTTCTTCGATATGGTGCTGATGTATCTCATAAGGACGTTAATGGATGGACAGCTGAGGATTATGCTGTTATTCATGGATATTCTAGGTAAATGTTTAACTTTCTTCTTAGAGTTGCTAAGTTTTCTGTTGTCAGAATTGCTAATTTGTCCAGTATGAATGGCTCTGAGTAGGTGTATGCTGTTAGTATTGTAGTAAGTGGTGTGTAAAGGATGTTGTTTCTAGTGACAGTATTTCCTTTTTTCCTGCGTATAGTGTTGTTGAACACCTGGCAGATTGCACAGACGTTGAAAATGCAGAAGCTTCTGCGGGAGGTACAAAAGGCTTGTCCGTGCTTAGCACTCCTTGCAAGGCAGGAGCTGCTGATTTTACGTTGGGAGCACCTGCTCTGGACAGAGGAGGTAGGAGGCTTAACCATGGAGAAGCTGAGGAGGGAAATCCCTACAGGCTTTTCTTCTGGTGGCTTTTGTTCTTGAAGCTCATCATGTTCACCACTGACTTTAGTGGAGGCTTCAGATGGAGTAGCATGCAAAGTTTGTAAGTGCACTTCAGTGGTGCCAATGGGACACGTGTCTTCCAAGGCTGTGAAGGCACTTCTAATTAATGTGTCAGCGGTTCACCTGGAGGGCTGTTGCCTTCCGCCTATTGGATTCCCAGTGTCTATAGGTTTTTCTTCTCTGACTCTGCACTGGGGGAAAAGGAGGAGTGGTACAGGGAAGGAATCAGTGTCTATAGTATTTTTGTTTTCAGGTGTGTGCTTTTACTTACTGTTGCTCAGATTATGAAAATCCAGTTACAAAAGCTCTGTGTTTGTCCTTGGTAGTTAGGTTTTGTCTTTCTGATGTAGAGAGTCAACAGGCAAATTTCCATGGAGGTGCTTTAAAAAGTAAACTTAAAAAATCCACGTAATCATTTGATCTGGAAGAAGAATTAAGTTGCCATGTGATTAAAGAATGAACTCCTTCAGTGGATTTGGAAGAAGAAGGGAAAAAATGCAAGTCTGTGCTTTCAAGTTGCCCTGAAAGTATAATAAAAATTACTGTTACAGAATACATATTTTTTTCCTTTACGTTTCATATCCTACAGTAGGTTTTATTCTGTTTGTATTAAGGATCTTATATTGTCATTATGTGGCATATGTACATCAGACAGGTTTTTAACACAATTTATTAAAATGTATCAAGAACTATCAGTAAAAGGAAAGATATTTTCCCCCACCTTGACTTTTCCCATCTGCAAGAATTTAATCTAAAGATGAACTTTATCTTTGACTTCAGACCAGGAGCTTTGATCCAGCCAGAGATTTCTCAATTTTCCCAGTTGAAGATTTTGTAGAAGGCTTAGTATAGAGAGTTTAATCATCAAAATGTTGCTTCTGGCTAAAAAATGTTCCCTGCTACTGCATTCTGTGCAGGTTGATATAATCACTGTGGTAGTGCATTTCAGTGTTGTTTGGCAGATGTTGTTTGAACATACAGATTTCAACAGGTGTTGCTGTTGAAATACAGATGAGAGAACTCCCATCCAACCAGGACCAGGAAAAGGTGTTCTGTTTTAAGAAAACTGAGAAATGGAGGAGAAGGGATGAGAAAACCTCTGCAGCCCTTTCTTAACTGTTCTGTAAATGTGTGTTTTTGATAGCAGGAGTCCTTTTGCTGAATTGATTCCCTGTATTTGTGGTAAAATCGGTGTAAACATAACTACCTTCTGTTCAAACTGAGACAGAAGTTAAGGCCCTGTCAGAGAGGAATTTGGTATGGAGCAGCTGCAATATCATAACTATAACTACATCCCACGATAAGATATAAAATGTATTAACTGAGTGGGCTGATAGAGCAGGTGGATAGTGTTTTCTATTATAGAGTATTTCTATTCTAGTCCATTAAGACGTCTGCCCTGTGACACACATGCACACCCGTTCCTTTCTGATCCACTCGGAACCTGCACCACAACCTTGCATGAACAGGGAATTCTGGCTAGCTGGTCACTGTGTCCTGATCCCTGGTCACAAATTCTGGCTAGCACCATAGTTCTTTGGTCAGATAGTTCAACATGGTAAAATACAAGCAGGACTTCCCTATGGCAAACCAAGACAGGTATGGCCTATATTTGCATCACATACTGGCTGAGATCACATTTTAAACCACACTGGTTTAAATAAATAGCTTTACTGGTGAGAATGAGAATCATACTTGAAACTATATCACTTGAAATTGGTTGAATATAAATAGAATAGTAGGTGAAAATTATGTGGCAACGTGAGTATTGAGAGCTCTGCAATCCGTGTTCTGCAAGATTTCTGGACACGATTATCTTGAGGGCTTTCTTTTTGCCATCTGAAACACCTCCGGGATGCTCAGAGGGAGGGATACTGGGTGTTCTATAAAGAGTTCCAAATACGTAGGAATTGCATTTGCTTTGATGGATGAGGCCTAATCAAGCTGAGAGAAGAAGGAAGTAGAGATTAGAGCTGGTAGTAAATATCTGATAATCTGTTTCAGTATTTGTCATGGAACAAGTGTTGGGGGAGAGAGGTGAGTGACACAATGCACTTCACTCGTGGGAAAGAAATGGTGATAGGTTTTATTGATAATAACAATGGTTTCACAAGGTTCTGTGGCAAATTCACTTATTATTTACTGCACGGAGGTTCAAGATGCACACAGAATTATCCTGTTGGGTCATGAGGCTCAGATTGGACCCCCTTGCTTTCCAAGCTCCTGAGAGGAGTCTGGTTGAGGCTGGATCCAATCCTAGTCGCAGACCTGGTCAACGGTTTATGTCTAGGAGATTTGTGCACAGTTACACAGGAGAGTTTACAAGTTCAAAAAGAGAAAGGTGTGCTATAGTCACTTACAATGAATCTGTAGGGGGAAAGATCTCTTAACCCTGAGCAGTATCCTTGAGAGGCATCCGTGCTCAAGGGGAGATCCCGACATGCAGCCCACTGCCGTGCAAGGAGAGCTCAATGGACTCTCGGGCTGTCCCCATATTTATGGGATAAGATGATGGACATATAGTCATTCTTTCAATTCAGAAATGACTGTTGGCTGGTGTACTCACAGTTAACCTTATCTCCCCATCAGGATACCGCCATCAGGACTGTTATTGATAGTTCATGTCCAAGTGGGGGCAGAAATCAGGGAGGCAACTCCCAGGGTCAGATAATGTGGTAGTTAACACCTGAATAGGGCTACATGTGAGAAGTCAGGTTGAGCTGGGGAAGGAGCATATCTGTTACAGTATTTCAAAATATGGAATATAGGTAAATTAAACTGAACAAATAAAAATTAAGATGTTTGACATTTTTCCTTGAGAGTAGAGTTCTGTGGATTATGATTCTTCTTGTATCTAGCACCTTTCTGACTGTGGACTAAGAGTCTTGATACATTCTCCAACTGCTCTAGCTTTGTCCATTTTTTTTTTTTTTTTTCCAAATCTGTGATTTCAATTTTATTCTGATGTTATTATTTCATCTGTCCTTTCCATGCCTTTTCCTAAATGGATATAGGAATGCAACAGTCTCCCAACCAGAAATCAAGAACAAGAGAAACGGGGAAAGGTATTCTGTACAATAGTCTTTCAGAGATAAAACATATAATACAATATACAAACCTTTATGTTGCTTATTATTTTGGAGTCCCTCTTTTAATAGTTTTGGGTTTATAAATTATACATTTGTGTGTGTGGTGGTGCTGGTAGAATATTCATTTGCATGTTTTGCATGAGTCCTGTATTACTGTATTCAAATTTTACTCAGTTTTCTCACTAGTAAAAGTGCCTTTTTAAAAATCTGCTGATGTGCTTTTGCTTCAGAATAGAAATGGGCCTGAAATAAAGTGGAAACGAGCCCTCTCCCTGGCTATTCTTTTAGATTATTGTGAGACATCAAGGCCCACAATATTGTGGGGCTATGGTTTTGTTCTGGCTAGTTTTTCTGTGTCACCAACTTCTCTTCCTGTCTTCTAAAAATGGAAATGCGACCTGATTTTGATCATAGCCTATAATTTTACATATCTAGAAGTGAAAGTTCAAATAACTTAGAATTAATTGAAACAGCTGACCAGTTGAAGATATTACTGAAAAGCCCTATCAGCAAGTTGTAAGTGTTCTAGCATAACTGCCCATTCGTAAGAGACAGGTTTCTACCCAGGAAGGTTAGCAGGTAAATTAGACTGCTGACACTGAATATTTAGTTTTACACACAGCACTTCTGTATAGCAACAGGTTATTGCAATTTTTCTATAATTAGGAAACATTAAAAATAAAAGAGTGTGCTTGCATTTTATTTTTTTTAGCTTGTTATCTCATGGGAAGTTCCAGCTTTTAAGTTTTGTATGAGACTCTGTAGAATATGTGCACTACATTTTGTTGTCTGAAAGCCCTGTGCAGATCGGGAGGCATAATCATCAAGGCTCTCACATAAACCCTGCCTTCATAGAAGACATAACTTCCATGCTCATTTAGTTTTTGCCTGTTGTAGAGGAGATGTATCTTGACAAGTGAGGATGTATTTTTGGAGTTTTTTACTTAGCTGTTTTATCTATTTTTTTTTGTCTTTGAAAGTCTCCAGTGTAACAGCTTCATTTGGACACACTAGTTAATATTTATACATCAAGAATTTCAGGAACCCTGAAATAGCTTCTGTATGTAGGGTATATTTGTTTTCTGTGTCTTTCTTTTGTTTTTCCCCCTTCAATCTTGGGAATCAAAGAACCCTTTTATTTTATCTTAGTTGTTGATAGGTGAGGTGTTTTAGTAGTTTGTGGAAGAGGAGGGCCTCATAAGGCCTCTTGATATCTTGTGACCCTATGTGCAGGTTACCTTCATCCCACTACAGAAAACTTGGGAGTGTAGTAGAGCATGGGATGATTACAACTCTCTTGTCTGCTCAGTACCCCACTTTGACACTCTGCAGAGAACTGCTGGTGATTTCTCTACATGGGAATAGACTTCAGTTTTGGATTATGCATTTCAATATTTCTGAAGATGTACAGGACAATTTATTACTGGGTAGAAAAGTAAATATTATATGTGGTATTTAAAGCACACACTGTTTAAAATAATAAAATTTTGGCAAGTGATGTGTACTCAGGTGTGTTGTATGAATACTTTAGTGGTTCATTTACTTATTGTAGTGTTAAACTGCCACCATTTTAAAATTGTCTACTAACATAACATATTTATAGCATACTGTTATTTTAAAGTTGCTTCCTAAATTTGTAGATGTAAAAGACTTAAGGAAATATAGTTGTTAGTGTTTTTTTTTTTTTTTTATGATTTGAAAAATCAATTGTTTTAAGAAATATTTTCATTTATGATATCTTGGATTGGTTAACTATCTCAGGTTTCATTCTGACTTGTAGAGTTATCCATGTTAAATATTTGAGTGTATTGTTGAAATTAGAAGACTTGACATGCTAAAAATTAATCATGTTGATTAATATTTGAACAGGAATAGATGACTTTTCCCATGGAGACTCAATAAGGTGAGCTTGGAACAATGCCTAGCATTTACCTGAACATTGGTTTGAGAGGGACAATACTTACTTTGCTTTCTTTTCAAGAAGTTCTGAGAAAGAAGATAGTTATGACACTTGGCCTACTTCTGAAGAAGAAGAACTTGATTTTACTCCCAAGGTAGAGTGCCTTGTAGGAAAAAAATCCCATAAAATGACTTATTTAAAGGCAGATTTTCTATGGAATTGAGCAAAACTGTATTTCTAGGCAGGGTTGTTTCCTCCTGCATAATGGTCTCTTGCCTGCCACCATTTTTGCTGCTGTGAACATTCTCCTCAAAAACTCGTAGCTGTAGTAGAGTAGAGTAGAGTACGCAATAGTCTTATAGGTGAGTGTGGAAGAGCACTAGGTGGCACTGAAAGGATTGACATTTTCTTAATTCTGGTTCTTTTGAGTCAGATTTCTAGATCACAAAAGCTGGTCAACTCCTATATTACCCGCTTTTGTGTCCTCCAAACTTTGCTCTTTGTCTCAGGTAGCTTTGATGATAGAATTATGACTGATATGGAAAAAGAGCAGTTATTAATCAAGATCTGCTGAAATGCTTCATCCCCTGGCTGTCCTGCACTCCTTGTCAGATTTCTCAAAAGTGCTTGCGGGGAGGCAGTTGCTCAAGCAGGTCTCTCCTGTATATCGGCATCCTGTGCTTGGAAGTGATCTAACCCTGCATGCGTCATGGTATTCCTTCTAGCACCTGTGCACTCTCACACACTTCTTACTGAAGTTCTGAAGGAGAGGTCTGGTGAATTGGGATTACGTTGTGATGAAGAATTTGTGTGTGTGATGGTGGATCCCACACTGTAATGCTGTAATTTAATTAATTTATTTATAGTGGTCAAAATGGAAATGATCCATGTTTCTAGCATCATATTGAAACATCTAGGGAAGTCATTTTAACAGTTTAGCAATGTAACAGTTACTTGGATCACTTGTAAATGTTTAAAAGTAAGCATCCTGCAAGTGTAACCCTAAAAACAGATTAATTTTAGTCAATTATTACAGGTAAAAACAATTGAATTCTAATTTATAATTGCTCATATAACTCAGAAACAGATTTTGTAGAGTTGTGATGCATGTAGACATTTTAGAAATTATTTGGAAATAAAAGGACAGCCTTCTCATACTTATTGTTCAAGATTTGGTACAAACAGAGGATTTGTTATTTTTCTTTTTTAAATAAATAGATAATCCTGCTTAAAGCTGTTTTTATTTACAGAAGCCACAGAAGCCAAACTTGGCACTGCTAATGAATGCTTCCCAACAGCTGAGGAAAAATCGTGAGTTTCTTGGAAAAATTTTATAATATACTGCACAAATGTAGACATGCTAAGTGTCATATTTTTGTTTTTTTTGTTTTGGCTATAGTAAAAGAGAAAAGTAGCATTATGAAAAAAGAACATGTAGTCATTTCAGAGAAAAAAAAGTCAGACTGTGAAGATGAAGATATTGAATCCCCTTCTAAGCCTTTGTCCCTGGTCAAGTCCTTCCCCCATTCTGCCCATCCCTCACCTGGCTCCTTTTCCAGACATTCCCAGATGACTCATCTCCTATGCTTTAAGCAGGTAACATGCCCATTATCATTTTATAACTCCTTTTGTTTGTTTATATATATTTTTCCTTTCCTCATGCTCTAAGATGGTGATGGTTCTAGAATTGAAAGCCCTAAATCACCAAAGGAAAACCTCAAACAAGTAACACCATCAGACACAAACCTCAGCAAAGGAGTATGTGAAGAATCAAATCAGGATGTTTCAGATGCAAGCCACCTGGAGGAAGAAGAATCAGAGCAAGAGGAGGAGGAAGAAGAAGAGGAAGAAGATGAAAATGATGATGGTGAGGATGTTGAAGATGATGAAGAGGATGAGGAAGAAGACCTTACTTCAGATGAAAAGGAGGAGGAAGATTTGGAAGATGAAGAAGAAACCCAATCTAATGACCTAATAGAAGAAGAGCAGGGGAAAAAAACAGAAGCTAAGGGGGGAATAAATAATGAATTGGGGCATTTCAGTAGTTCTAGATATGAAGAGGAAGCTCAGTTTGGAACGGGAAATGTCTGTGCTGAAGAACTTGATGAGAAAATGGAGGAACTGGACACTCCCGTGTCTTTTATAGATGGGTGTTTTGAAAATATACAGGAAAGTGCAATGACTCTGTCTCCTCCATTAATGAATAATGAAATATCTTACAAGTCAGTAAGAGAAGCAGTTTTCCAGAATCTAAATAATTTGCAAAATGGAGAAGAAAGCTGGAAAATGAAATGTGTTATTCAGGAAGATTTTCACAAAAATACTGACTCCTGCTTTGCAGATTCTGAAATGACAGACCACAAAAAAGAGACAGCTTTGCCTCTTTCAGAGAGGTCTGGTCTTGGAGAGAAAAAATCAATCTTCAATGATGTCTTTGAAAGTAGTAATAATTCTTGTTCAGAAGCAGAAAAAACAAAACTTGAAAGTAAAAGGGAGAATTCTGTCGTTCTGAAATGTGTGGATGCTAAAGAGGAGCAGTGTGAAGAAATAGATAATAAAGTCTGTGAAACACTGCAACGAGAAAGTGAAAGCTTTAGCTTAAATACCTGTGAAGAAAAACTAAGACCGGCATTTCTCTTGAGCACCAAAGTAAGTATACAAGGATAATTCAATCACAAGAGTATTTTCTAAAGGTGTAATAAGAAATAGGTGGCAAACTTGATTTTGTTAATATTTGTTCTTTACATATATATTTTTTTGGGGTCATCTTTTTCTGGTATTAGAAAATATCTCACTAAAAACATACTTCCTACACAAAGCAATTTATTTGGTTAAAGATTATTATCAGATAGTATTTTTATTTTATTTTTATATGTGGTTAGAGTTGTCTTGGTAGGGGAAGAATAGACAATAGATTTTTTTTTTTCTGTAATCAATAAAATTTCTATCAGACAGGAGGATGTACAAATATTGTTAAAGAGCTGCTGCAGTCCAGTAAGAGTTATGCTGTGAAGGGTGAAAGTGAGGAAGAAAAAAATGGTTTTGCTGGGGTTCTTTGGGGGTGAGGGAACTGGTGGTTTTAATAGAGCAAAGAAGAGAGTCAGGGGAAGCTATGCTCCTGAATACTGTAGTCTAGGTGAAGCTAGACTCACTAGGTGACCTGTGAAATGTTAGGAATGGAGCTGGCCAGGCACTACCCGGTGCAGCTCCAGGCCCTGGGCGGAGGGGCACCCATCTGCTCTCCTTGAGGCAACCTTCACTACTTGTGAGACAGACACTAGACTCTCAGTTCACTTGTGTTACTTCACAAAATGTATTTTTTTTATATATTGATTGCATGTCTGTTTTGGGGGAATTTAGGAAGAATCGTCTGAATGGGATGAAAAGGAAGAGGAGGATGGTAAAGAGGACCTGCAAGGTGCCAGTGCTGAAGGTGTGAAAAATTTTGTTACTGATGAAAGTCCTCAAGTCCCGAATCCTTCAGAAGACCATACTGCTGTGAGAAGTAAGCTAATAAATATTGATCCAGTTCATTTCTCTGTGATATTTGCTCACAGTAAATCAATTAAATTACTAATCAACTTCTGACCTATTATCTATTTTTCCAATGGCTTGCGCTCTAACAAGGAAAAAGAAAGCTTTTCTTTCTTTTCAGTCTTGGAGATCTAAAACTGTGATGTTAGATTCCAAATTAGGTTATATTAAACAAGTCTTGCTTTTCTTGCCACATTTTCCATGAAAAAGGCTATTGGATGACAGAGAGAGAGGCCTGTAGTGTCTGGGGCGTGATAATAGTAACTGCCTTCTTGACCATATTGTCAGGTTCAAAAGCTGTGACTACTCTTGACTGAAGCCTTAGGAAGACTTTTGAGTGAAGCTGAGAGGAAATGATCCCAATCCAGTCCCTCAGCTTGTTCAGGTTTAAGATACGGAATGTCTTTAACACCCATGAGTGCTTGGGCCTTGCAAGAGTTGAGTAGTTTGGTACCTCAAATCCAACACAGGAAGAGAAACGATCATAAGCATTGCCTATTTCTGGAAGAATCATGATCCAGTGTTACCAGAGCCTGTGTAGCTGATGAAATGGCACACAGAATAGGCAGCCTAAGCTGCCTATGTGCTTTTCTGTCATCAAACATTTTACTTTCAGCATGCATTTGACCAAATGTAAGTAGTCAGAGCAAAGGCTGAAACTAATGATTCCTTTTTTTGAGTGTGGGTGCTGCTTTACCCTGGGACTCTTCCCTGCTTTTCTGTGTGCCTGTCTCTGAGTGGTTCTTCAGTCTTTTACAGAATGGGTTATCTTAAAACAGCTGGCCTATACTCTGGCCAAGTAGGCTGGTGAGACTGAGATGTAGGCTCAACAAGAGGTAGTGATAATACTATGGTGTGTACCTGGGAATTAAGATATCCTTTAATGACACTGCTTTGTTTTTTCCTATGTAGAAATCTTTGTAGCAGAATCATTATATCGTGTCTGCAAGGCCTGGCTGATGGAGGAGCGCAGCAGAGTGAAATAAGTACTCATGGTGTGCCATTTCTTGTCTCCCTTGTAGATGTTACATTGCCAGAAGGAACGGAGCAGGAAGATAGTGACTCTCCCTGGGATTCCGAGGTGCTTTCTGTGGATGGGCCCAGTGGGGTCTGTGTGGGGGGATCCTTTTGGGAGCTTGTTTTGGGCCCAGCACAGAGGAGGCTTAGCAACTTTGACTACTTCTGCCTAGTTCCTGTGAACTAGGGTTATCAGGGTGAGATGTTGGGATAATTTAGATGATTAACATCTGAGTTAAATTTTTTTTTGAAAATATCCGTGCTATGGCCAATATGCTATGCACTAAATGTTCTTGACAGAGATTTGTTGTTGTTTTAATGGAAAATGAGTTTGTATCAGTTTTCACATTGCATCTTTTTAAATCGAACAGCCTGAACCTGAAAGTCGAAGAAATCTATCAGTCAGTGGGCTGCTGCTGCCTGCAGAGAGCCGTGGAACATCCTTGCAGAGCATTTCAAGAGAGCAAGACAACGGTAATTTCCTGCCTGAACAAGAGTTTATACTCCTGTAACCTTTTATAGAATCAGCTAAACAGTTATTTGTGTATTAATTGGAAGAGCTGCTACCCTGTGGGTATGCTCAATACCAATGGACAAGTACTTGGTAAATGTTAACTAACTTCAGGTGGGATGGCATTTCCTGCCCTGTTTGCTTGGGAGATTGCCCCTTAGCTAAGGAGATTGTTCTGCATCCATTATATGTGTTGCTTAAGAGTGATAATGTACATAGTTTAGAATGGACCCATTCTGAACATTGATGATAAGGCATTTTGGTCTACTGTGGCAGGAGAGGAAAAGCTTTGATTTGGCCATGCTTTTTTTTTTTTTTTTTTTTTTTTTTTCCCTCTCCCTTCTCCTAGCTGAGTTTTGGGTAGGTTTCTGTTGTACTTTGCTGCTAAGGTAGGGTTTCTACCTTCTGCTTTGTATGCATCTCTTTAATAGGAAGGCAAAGAAGTTTTGCAGCTAGGGTAGTACTCTCTTCTGAGGAATTTCTCTTTTAAAGAGTGATTTGTCACTCCTGCTTGGAATGTGGATATTACTGTGCAGCTAAAGAAGCCCACTCAGTCTTGTCTCATTATGCTAGAAGCAACATTTTCTAAGTACCTGAGGGCTTAAAATCAGCTTACTGAATTGTCATGGAAGTCATTTGGTTTGCATGCTTCTGGATAAGTAAAAATAGACTGAAAAGGTAGTAAAAGATAATGACGGTCATCTTCCTCAGATATTTCCATACTGTTGGATCACCAAGTTGCTGGGATCAAAAACCTTTTATTTTGTTTTGGTAATTCTATTTGAATGGAGCTCTTAGTAACATTTTTCATTCCTCTTTCATAAGAGAAACTATGAGATGTCTGAAGTGGAGAATTCAGGAAATTAAGACAAGCCAAGAGGTTTTGTACGTGTGGGAATGATTTAATGTAGGAAAAAATTTTTAAAACCCACACTATTGTTTGAAATTAAGCTGTAAATGAATGTTACAGCCAAATAGTGTTTGCTTTTGTTTGTTTCTTGAAAGCTAAACCAGAATAATCTATTCAGAAGCAGATTGATGTTAGATCTTAGAATGGTGAAACCAGAAACACCTATACCCATACCTTTGCGCTTCCATATACATTGAGTTCTGCTATCCCATCAATGGAAAGGAAAATACAATCAGTGTTCAAGCACTTGCCCAGTAATCACAGTCATGGCGCTGTTTGCAATCATTCAGTACAGCAGACTGACCTTATTTTTGAAGTGGCCCATTGGCAGAGCAGAATCCTGCTTTCTAAAAGGGTAAAGGTTTTGTTCTTACTGTTGATGAACGTGACCTTATTATTTCACATGAATTGGTCTAGTTCTTTGGGGTTTTGGTGTGTTTGTTTTAATCCAAAGTGCATGATAGGAATATGTATTGTGCATTTTCTGTATAGTAATGCTGCATTATAAGGTAATTAAATGTTAGTATCTTTCAATAAAATAATACTTCCAATTAGCACCTGGGTGTAGAAACTACTGATACTGCATGGAGTAGAAGATAAATTGCATAAAATATAATAATATTTCCTTAAACAATTTTCATCTCCAGGTTTGTCAGAGAAGCCCATTGAATCCCAGGTAAATATTTGTTCATGTCAGACTATTTGTCGTGCTTGTTAAATAGTATGTAGCTCTTTTTTTAAAAAAATTGTATTTAATGGATTGTGTCTTTCACAGCAGAAAATCTCTGAATCAGTTCTAGAAACAACTGAAACCTTTCTTAGAAGTGGAAGGCAAAAATTAGGTAATGTTCACTTCGTATGTCACTAGGATAAGCTCCATAATTTTCCCAGATAACAATGCTGAATAGGCATCTGGCTTGTTTAGTTTGTAGGTATAATGGGGGAATTTGGTTTAGGTTTTGCAAAGGATATTGAAGATATTTGTAACATTCCTTTTGTCGTGCTTTCGTTAGTGTTTTATTATATTTTGTAGAATAATACATTGAAAAAATACGCACACCTAATTTTCTGATCTTATGTTATTTTATTAACAGATAAATTGTATTTGCTAATTCTTTCCTAACATTAAAGCAATGACTCTAGCAAGGTGTTCCATGAGCACATGAACTGTGGAAGTAGACCTCTGTCCTGTGGGTGCTCTGTCTGCTAGTCTGCCATTTGCTGTTGCAGATGCCTGTCATGATGCAGGCTCCCTCCACCACACCTGCTGTCACTTTTCCTCCTGTTTGCTTTCCTTTCAGTTTCTCAAAATGTCCTTTCTGGTATTCCTAGCTGTCTTCTGAGTTTACCAATTCCCAGAGGGGCAATAAGGAGTCTGCACTGTGGGTATTTTAGCTGTAATGCCCAGGAGCAGCTGGCGAGACAGAAGGGGTAATTTCTTGGGCTCATACTGTAGCTGCTCTTAGCAGGAGTCTTACTTGACTTGCTTTTCTCTGCTATCTGCCTGTTGTTTTACATTATGTAGCAACAAATACATTCATCTGAAGCCTTCCACTGTTGTGTTAGCTTGAATATGTCTGACAGGTTCAGAGTGAGAGGAAGGAAGCAGGGAAGAAAGGTAGGGTAGAAGATGGGATGCCAGGCTTAAAAATAAAACTTTTAGCTGGCCCACTATATCTTAGAGAGGAGATATGTGACCTTAATGGTTCTCCATACTTGTAACTTGCAAATATAATATCCAAATAGTTTCAAGTTGTTCTTCATCCTTCTCATTTAGGAAAAATATACTGTTTCTGTTCATGCTAAAAGAGGTTAAGCTTAACAGAAGTTAAGCTTCTCTCTAGAAACTGTGTATGTATTCACAGCATGTAAGCCACAGGAACCCTTCTCTTGCACTTCATTTTGCAGTGATAGTGTGTTCTTTCATAAGCATAAAGGGCAGTGAAATTTGCTTAATGAGAACACAAAAGTTGTTTTTATCTGTATTACTAGGGTAGTATGAAATGGAGCTCAAGTAATGGATCAGTACTTTATAGTGCTGCGAACAGAGAAAGGAAAGATAGTATTGTCATAGCTCTGTTTACTTTGCAACTTATGGAAAAAAAAAACCCACGTGAAATATTTTTCCCTCATGTGAAAATTTCTCTCAGACTTTTTAATTTGAACTTGGTGTGCAGTATGACTATGCTAACATATTGTATACATGTATATTTCATGTATCATTATATAATAGAGAGATAGTTTTTCTCTTTAGGATTTTGTGAGTTGGGGGGATATATTAGTCTGTATTCAGGTTTTTCTTATAAATATGATGATTCAGGATGCACTCTAGGCATAAATAAACTGTATTAGCTCATGTTTATTATTTTAAAAATGTGTTTTTTACTGTAGGTGAGTACTCAGAACCTACCTTTTATATGTCATTCTCAGCTGGAGAAAAGGAAGCCATCAAGGATCCTATTGAAAACTATGAAAGGCAGGTATGTAAAACCAAATATTTTAAATTGGAGTCTGAATTGAACAATTTTATTAAACATTATGTCAAAGGAAAACTTACCAGTCCATGAAAAATTGAGGAAGAACTTTACACATGAAATTTTATTATAATCTGAAGCCAAATTGACTGCAATCTTGCTATGGTTGTATAAAATGCTTACTATTATGATGGATTCATACCATTATATTATTCTCTTTCCAGCTGATTTACCTAATTTTGGTCAATGTTTTTCTTTAAGTGTGCAGTGCTGAGGAACACCACCATTGAATATAATCCATTTTTCATGCAAAGTGCACACTTGAGTGTTTGTTTGTGAGATTTTTCCATCTTTTACCTGCTAATCTTTCAGATAAAAATTCTCTAGACCTTCCTGTTTATATGAGGAGAAGTTAAACAAAAACTTCAAAATTTGGTGACCAACAAGATGCTTTCTCTGCCTCCAAATGTACCCTCCCTTTCTCAAATTAAATGTTGAAAAAGAGATTATTTTCAAGGTACCATAATCCCTGGAATCTGAGGCAGACCTTCTGCTTGCACTAGGCATACTTGTCAGGTCTGGGTAGAGGGGAGGTCTTCAGTGAGTGTTTGGAGTCTTCTGTAATGCCTGAATGGGTAGTGGAGCAAGCAATTTCTGCCCCATACGTGGGCACCATGAAGCACGAACAGGCTTCATTTTAGAGGACATGGTGATTAAGTCAGTCTAAGTAATCAGACTTACTGGAAAGTGCTGACAGTTGGACAAAGAGATTGGGAAGGGCTGAGAGAGGCTGTGACTGGCTTATATGTTGCTGTCCCATTGCAAAAGGAGGAATTGTTGTGAAGCTAAAATGTGGAGGAAGAAAAGAGCCTGGCAAACCAGAAAGTAGAGAAGGATTTGGGAGATTTTGTCCCTTTGGGACACCAGGGTTGCAGGCCCTGTTTCCAAAGGGGAGTTTGAGCTGAGGAGGCATATGGGTAGGAGCACTTGAGGGTATAGTGACAGAAGATATGAGAAACCAGAACTATTGAGCAATGGAGCATGGGGTGAGGGAAGTAAGGAGATTGTGGAGAAGAGCTGGTGGATAGGGATGAAACCTGATACGGTTTTAAGAAGCTTGGGCTTCTGATTTTGTGGTGGGTGAGGGAAGGGGCAGGTTGGCCAATAAATGCTTTTCTTTGGAGCTTGGAATGGAGTTAAATTTTCTGAGTGTCAGGTGAAAAATCCAGTTCGGCCAGTTCTCCCTTTGGTGGACTTCAAAAAAAAAAAAATGTTAAGGTTATTTTTAGTATATTAGGATCAGCAAAATGTCAGGTGGTAGAGAGCAAAGGAGAGAGAAAGATGGGGAAACCTGAGCAGTTGTAAGGAATATCAGTGAAACATGAATAAAATAAGTATTCACAGTGCTGTGAAGATAAAAGTAACCCTCATGTCTAGACAAATCTAATTCAAGGAAGACCTATGTCTCTAAGTGGTTGTTTTGGGTTTTGCTTGCTTGTTTATTTTAAGAAAATGGTGGTTCAGTGTAGCTTGAATTTACTTTTCCCTGTTTTGAATATAAAAAATTGTTTTCAACATCATTGAATATGATGAATTTGCAACATAAATTATTTAGATTAACTGTATCTTCCTTTCTCTTGGTATTTTTTTTTTGTCTGTAACTACTTAAGGGTAAATATATTTTAGAAACTACCAACTTGATAGAGAAAACAACACATGAAAATCAGACTGGCAAAGCAGAAATTTCACATCAGGAAGCCCTATCACAAAATAAGGACTTGCACAATACTGACAAGCAGTTAAATCCAAAAACTTGGGAAGAAAGATATGAAAGAATATGGGTTGAAAATGAGAAAAGGGAACTGAAAATCAACTTTAAAAACATTACAGCAGAGCTGAAGCAGATATTCGGTGAAGTTAGTGAAACCGATAAAACTACTTCATTTGTGGGAGAAATGTCTGAGGATGACTTCAATGAAGAATTGAAGAGTTTTCATGCAGTTTCACCTCATGTGTCAGAAACAAGTAATAAGATAGAAAGTAAAGATGAATTTGGAGATGTGAAACTTGTGCTAGGCCTAAAACAGCCCAAAATTCCAAGTCCTGGTGTTCTTCCTGATGAAAGTAACTTGAAAACAAACATGGAAGATACCTGCAGTAAAAATGAAGAAGATTGCAGTTATGGTACAGATAATATGGAAATACATATGGCAAAAGGAGAGGGAAAGCGAATACCTACTGTGGAGATGGAAGAGAATGAGAATGGAAGCAGTAGAAGTGTAGAAGCAAGTCCTGAATACTCTCTGAGACGTTACTTAAAAACATGCATTTTGGATGATGTTAATGTTTTTCCTAAGGCAAGACCTGTTTCTACAAATGATGAAAATTCACTTTGTATTGGAACAGCAATGCAATTTGGAAAAGACTCCTGTGTTAATGATGATGTTTCCAGAGACTACCTTTTCAATAATCATAAAATAGCAGAAACAGAAATAGAACATCTTTTTGAAAATACTCAGCAGTCTTGTGGCATACTGGAAAGGAATGTGGATAAAGAACTAGAGAAAGATATGGAAAGATTTAAGAGTAAGGTAGGAATGCTGCAAATAGTATTCCTGGCTTTGGAGAAAGAGAAGGTACAGCTTCAAAAAGAGGTAGAAGTTCACCTGCTCCTCCTCATTCTTTAATCTTTCTCCATGCCAGTGGTCCTGTTCACTTTAGCTATTCATTGTTAAGAAAAGCTGCTTTGTGCAAATTGAGTTTTGATTCAATGTAGGTACTTCAAAAAAGAATAGGGAGAGAGATGGAGAGTTGTCTTCTTTCTCATTGTGTAATTAGAAGGTTCTGAGTAAATCTAGAATTTACTAGAATCTAGTAAATCTAGTTTTACAACAGGTGGCATTGTCAGTTCCAGTGTAAGTAATTATTAGTTCATTGCCGTAAAAAGAAATGCACACAGTAACACTAGTTCCTATTCTGCATTAAAGAATGAAAATAGCTTCTGAACAGGGTCTTGATTCATCTCTGTGTTTGCTATGAACTGTGTGTGGTGTGCCTTCACTGAAATTCTTGTTTGCAGTGAAACCATTCCTGCTTGAGGATTTTTTGGTGTTTTATTGCTTTTATTGTTTTGTTTCGTTTTCCATTAAGGAAATAGTAGCCCAGCACACTTTGACTCTTTTTCTACTGTATTTTTAAACTAACATTGTGCATTCCTTCTAACCTGCCATCAGTAATGCCTTCACTTTTCCATTGTTCATGTTCAAGATGCACTATTGTTTCCTTTCTAAGGCCATGTAAATCCCAAGTATTTCCACTGAATCGATATAATTTGTAGTATAATTTTATGAAAGTATCTTTCAAAAAATGAAAATGTTTCAATTCACATTACATGACTTTAGAAATAGACTGAATTATTCAGTTTTGGGTATGATATTTCTCTCAGTGATAGTAAGAAACAAGCAGAAATATGTAAAGCTTAACTTTTCGTTTTGTAGGTTGAGGAGGAAAAAAGAAAGCAAGCTTGTTTTGAAAAGCGGATGGTGGCAAAACAAGACGACCTTGGGAAATTAAACATATTGCCAGGCAATGTTACTAATCAGCAAATGAAACAAAGGCTTCCTCTAGAAGAGGACTGTCTTAGAACAGAGAATGAAGAAACAGAAGAAGAAAAACCTCAAAAGATTTTTTCAACCAAGAAAAGATCAAAATTAATTGAAATGCCATTGAAAAGGTAAACTAATAAACTCTAATTCTTATTTGTAAAATTATCTTTTTTTTTAATTGCTCTCCAAAGTAGTTGCCTAAATACAGAAGGCCCTACAGACATTGCTTCCCGAATATTTAAGAAAAAAACACTGTTTTTAGGAAGAACTAAGTTCACAATAGACTCTCAAATTTATTGCTTTCTTTGTCAATACTGAGGCTAAACATATCTTCAAAGAAGGAGAGAAAAAATAGCTGTTTTCTATGAGGAAATAGCCATCCTGGGAAATAAAAATGATAGAGGCTTGCAGTTTACTTTGCTTTCTCCCTTTTCTAGGTGACTTTAACGATCTCCATGCAACTGGTGTTTTTATTAAGTTCAGGCCCTGTGAAAAGGGAAAAATCATATTACCAAATTAATCCCAAAAGCTTGAAGAAAGCACAAATGGAGTCTTTGCTCTCTTATCTACTTTATACAGCAATTTGAAAGATCAGGATATAGTGCCCTCATAAATAGAGAGCTAGTTCAAGAAAACAGAGCTAGTCATCCATGCTAATTCACTTACTGTAGCTGTGACATTTCTGTATTCACGGCCAATATCAAAATCCTCCCCCCCCCCCCAAAAAAAAAAAAAAAACTCATTAGCAAAGTCCTGAAATAATAAATTAGCAGTCCTTAGAATTGCCTCAGCAATAAATTGAACTTTTGTGGAACTTAAGTCTGTAACTGAGCTTCAGCCAAGCATTTAGGCCTTTATTTGATGCATCGTAATGGAACTTAAATGAGAATATTTGTGGGGGCTGCTGCCTTTTTTTTTTTTTTTTTTTTTTTTCTCTCTCTATCTTGGACTCTGACAATCAGCTCTGGTAGTCCAAGCCAGATGTGCTCCTGAGGAGAAAGACAAGTGCCTCTGTGAAAAAAACATGAAATCTTGTAGTACAGAAGTACCTTTGTAACCTCTATAAACATAATTACATAATTACAGACATAATTGCCTATATAGAAGTGTTGGTTTACTTTTTTTGGTAAGGCAATGTTCAATTTATACAATACTTCCAAATGTTCCCTAGTTCATAGAAAGGAGTAATTTTACCCAGTTCCTCACCTCTGAAATATGGAATGATGGAAAGATAATTCTTGTGTGCGGGAGCATCACCACTTGAGCACAGTCTCACTGATGGAAACCTGCTTTGTGTTTACACCTTTACTCCTGTCTCCTGATTCCACATTTCCCCTCTATTTCTAGAATGAGGAGTTCTAATAGCTGGTATCCTTCAGCATCTTTGGAGACAAGTCTGTATTTTATCACAGACATAGTTCTAAGTAGTTTCTGAGCATCATCCAAAGTGTGACTGTTTCATAGAAATGTGTTACTCAAACAGCGATTTTTTTTTTTTTTTCTTCCTGTTTAATGTAGTGAATCTGCCCAGGCAACAAAAGGAGCAAAGAAAAATGGGAGCAAAAAACAGACTTCAAAACATAAGGCTAATCAGCAGATGAGTTCTTCCAGTAGAATCCAAGAATCAGATGATAGTACTTTCAGTGAAGTATCCCAAGATGAAGAAAGGTATTGAGTATAAGGAATACTAGAAATAAAAAATAGTTTAAAACTGACCTGAAAACTAAAGGAAAAAAAAATGTAGGAATGTTACTTGTTCTTTCATGTGAGCAGTGTTATCCGATGCCCTTTGGGTTGCAAAATATTTTCTTTTTGTTTAGAATGTTTCCAATGTGCTAGTCAAACTAAGGGTAAGGATGAATGTACATACTGCTAAATAACCTGCGTGTGTCTGTATATGTATATGCATTTATATATGTTTGTGCATGTTTAACTATATATATTTCCCATTTAAAGGGGCATGGGAGATGCACGAGATGAATGAAAATGCAAATATTCTTCATTGCAGACCTCTACTTTTTTAATCCTCTTATTTACATATTCCTTATTCTAAGACCTAGAGAGAAGGTTAACTAACCCCTTTATAATGCAACTCCAAGATAGCTGTCTACTCTTTGGAACTAGTGTTTGTATCTCTATAATTGACTGTGCATGCTGTGTGAAGAAGAACTTTCTTTGAATTAGCTCAGGGCTCTCTAACTTACATGCTATATACAACACAATGCTAAAATGCATGCAGTGGCAAGAAGGAAGGAAGGAAAAACAGGCTAGAGCTTCTGAACACAGGTTAAAGACAGTTACTTATTGCTGAAAATTTGGTTTTCCTGAAGAGTCTTTTTTTTTTTTTTTTTTTTTAAGTTCTGTTTTGCTTGCCTGAAACTACCTGAAATGGAGCAATGTCATAAAGCTGGCAGTGATGCTGTCCTTACTACAGAACCCAAAATTACGAAGCTTTGACTTGCTAGGCAAGGATTCTCAGTGTTGAAAACGGAGCTAAAGCTCTAGTTTTAAACAAGCATTATGGATAATTCACTGGTGTAAGCATCTGTGTGGCTGTGTGACTCCTATCATTTAGAACAAAGGGCAGTTTTCAGAGTCATGGTCATTTCAACTTTTTGCTGAAGATTTTGTGATTAAAGTATCCTCCACTATGAGTAGTAAGATTTTTTCAGTTTCCATATATAACAAAATTCTTCTATTAAATTTTAGTTTAACTCACTTATAAAATTAAGCTGTCAGAGCAATTTTAGATATTACTCGTCATGCAATATGAGCATTCTAATACCAAAATCTATTTCTATTTTTTAGATCGGCAACAAAAAGAGGGAATAAAAAGAACAAGGTACTGTAAAATAGCTTTCTTGATTTAAGTGGCTAAAAGCTAATAAAAATATTAAATAGGAATAGCATTTGTATAGAAGTCCACCTGATGCGTAAATTGCTGTTTGTGTGCAACTTAATCATATTTGAGCCAAGTCTACAGGAAGTGGATGAGAGAAAAAATCATTTTTGCATTTGTAATAATCTATAGTTCTATACTGCTATATACATAATATACTGTATTGTTTGTAGGTCAGCATACAAATGGATGTCACTGACCTTGACTTAACTCAGTCATCTGACACAACTACAGAGGATGCTGAATTGCCAATGTCCGCCTACCAAGAAGCTATGTTGGTGATAGAACAGCTGAGTGTAGATCATGCAGGTAAGTTTTCATATCATTTTGTCTGTTTCTTTCTCTCTCTCTTTCTCTCTTTCTCTCTTTCTCTCTCTCTCTCTTTCTCTCTCTCTCTCTCTCTCTCTTTCTCTCTTTCTCTCTTTCTCTCTTTCTCTCTTTCTCTCTTTCTCTCTTTCTCT
>JAWLRI010000703.1:0-17444 GCA_034781795.1 Crypturellus tataupa | reverse complement strand
TCTGGGCCTCGATTCTCTCCTTTTCTGACTTTCGGAGGTAGGGAGCTGCCTCCCCAAAGGCAGCCATCTCAGCATCTCCAGAAGCCATACCTGCCGTTTACTGAAAGCACGTCAGCAGAGGATCCTGTGTGGGAAGAGAAATGTTGTATTTGAGGGTCAAAAATATTCTGTGTTAGCAAGGCTACATCTTACAAAGCTCTAAGATGAAGTCTGAAATCTCTACTAAAAATAAGTTTCTTATTATCTAATAATTGGAAGCCAAAAGAGAAATATACTATATTCAAACCTGAATAATAGGAAGGATTTTTTTTTAATTGATTTAGTTTGTGTCTTGTGGCATTGGACAGATTGTACAATTAGTGTAAGTTCAAAAAAAAAAAAAAGGCATCTTGTCATTGCAATGTAAAATTAAAAAAAATAATTTTAATTAAAAATATTATGACTCCTTGACTGTAGATTGAAAGACTGATTTGGAAGCCTATTGCTGCGGTAAGAATACACTGCATAAATATGCAATAAAGGGGGATGCCTGATTTAACAAATTTCCAGACACAGCACACTTACCTTGAAACTTTTTCTGGAGACGGGGCAGAGCGCTCCAAAGAGGCTTATATAGTCTGTGATGCAGATGCTCTGGATTTCTCCTCTTTCTTCGGTCAAAACATTTTTTGGCAAACTTTCTTTGGCAAAGTATTGTCTGGCAAACTGAAGTAAGGGTATAATTGTCATTTGATTTGACCAGATATATTTAGAAATGTTTTATATCTTACCAGTGATGTTAAAATATCTACTATAAGTAATTTGACAAGAGTCTTAAGGAGAGAATCTCTGTTAGTCAAGGCACTTAGAGAACTTGGATGTAGGACTTATGGATTTTACTGCTGACTTTTCCAGTGACTTATTTCTTGACCCAGCTCAGATTTTATGGCATATCCCTGCTGCACGGCGCAGAAAACAGCTATCTTTTTTTTCAATATCTCCCTGGCTATCAAAAGAAACAAAATCTGTGAAAGTATCTACACTTAATATCTTGCAAAAATTGCCTAATTCAACAGGTACATACTAGAGGAATGTTTGGTTACAGTTGTAGTAGTGTAGTGTAGGCATTCTGCAGGAAAATAGCTGAACATGCAGAAGTAACCTAGGTCAGGGAATAACTTCACCCCAAAATATGTGGTTCTCTGCAATACACAAAAACACACTCTACAGTATCTAGCACATCTCAATGTGCAGCAATTTCCATTTCCTTGGAAATAAGCAGCCTTTACCCAGGTTAGGTCTGTGTCTCAGGTATGTATGTGCCCACTAACAACATCATACATCAACCAATGGCCTCAGTCAAGGCTCCCTTGCCTGGGTACAGCTTCCCACAGCACCTGCTCCACACCAGCCATACCTGTACACACAATCACACACATGCATTCAGCCCCACATGCCCTGCCTTCCAAAACAGCCTCAGTCCAATAGCCCCAACTCATCACAGGTATCTCTCACACCTACACATTCTCACAGGCCCAGCAAAAAGTGTTAGAAACACAGGATGCTTGTCCCAGAGCCCTAGAGGTGGTAAACAGTACGATGCTGATACCCTGAGAAAGGGGGAATTGGCTGGTAGTCCTGATCCCAGTTACTCGCCTGGTAGTCCTAGCAAGTAACTGATCTAGTTTTAGTGAAAGGGCACTGTCACTTGAGCTGTTTTAAATCCTGTCTGCTCAAAACATGTTCATCTCTTGGTCATGGCATTTGGTTCTTAGAAGTTCAGTGAATAACATGGACACATGGTCAGAAAATGATGTGTGGGATCCAAGGTAGTAATCCAGCATCAGGCCCTGTGCATTAAGAGCCTGTTCTGAGAGGTTCTCTGGCTCTGCAGCACCCACATTTTGGGGTGTCCTGGACCCAGCCTGGAGCTGAAACCCAGAGCCCCCCGCTGAAATCCCTGGAAAAGCTCATGGAAACCCCATGACTGCCCAGGAAAGAGCCCTCAGCCAGTCACCAGGAAATGACAAGCACAGGAATGTGTCTGAAGTCCTGGCTCTCTGAGTAGTATCTGAACCCCACGCACATACAAATGAAAACAATTCCAAGAGAAGATCACCTGTAGGTGAAGAGAAAAATAGGAAGTCTTCAAAAAAAAATGCAGAAAACTGCTGACAGTCTCATAGCCTCGTGCTTCCAGGTGCTGAACAAGAAGGGAAAGGGGACAGGAGGCCCTTGGCAACTGAGAGTGCAGGATGGCTTTAGGCGAATTGTGGAAAAGGAGAACTGTGCCCAGTACCTGAGGAAAGCAGCCAATATTTCACTTTACCCCTCACTCTGACCTTGGAGGACACCAGAAGGAAAATCCAGATGACAAAATATAGTTCTAGCGATGGTTCTGCCCCTCTCAGACTGGAGCTGTTTTCTGAGACTGCAGGCCCCAATCTCTGCCAGGCCAGGCACACACTATCTGTTCCTTCAATTTGTTCCTTCCTCTCAATCCTTCCTCTCAATCTGTTCCTTCAAGGGCACATCCTCCATGGTTCCCACTGGCAAGCTTTTTTCCAGGTGGAGCCCAACTGAGGAGGGGGAGCCAAAGAGTGCCTACAGAGGAAATCTATGACCAACTAAGCCCATTTCCTCTGTTTCTTGTGCAATGCATGAAACATTTTCACTTTCCTTCTCTGGAGATATTCAAAACGCTCTTGGATGTACTCCTGTGCAACATGCGCTAGGTGACCCTGTGGGTGCAGGGGGGTTGGATTAGATGATCTCTAAAGGTCCCTTCCAACCTCTATGATTCTGTGATCCCAGGTAACCCGTGAGCCTCCTGTGAGAGGCTCTTTTTAATAGAGACCCCTTTGCATTCCAGCTAGACAGTTCTCATGGGCAATGGCAGAAAGGTCTGTGTTGCTTGACTTGTGCTCAGGTTGGAAGCCTTCTCTTGTGCATAGATATTCCTGAAACTGATGAGTGGGCTCAGCTGCCCACTCACATACCAGTTTTTCCTCTGGCAAAAGGGAGAAAATCAGGACAGTCTGGGGAAAGGAAGGAGAGAGAATGAGGGGCAAGCAATGGCTTGAGGATGAGGAAAATATCAAGAAGGTGTGATCTGCAAGAGACCAAAACCTTGGGAGAGAGCAGTGAGGTTGGAGAACTTGAGCTAGAGCTCTGAAGGAAAGGCAGTGAGCCCTTATATACAATGTGGTGCACAGAAGCAAAGCACTTACCACCTAGCTGGTCTGTGGAGGTTCCCAGTGCACCACGACTAGGCAAAGGGCAGCCGTTCACATGACAGAAATGCAAGGTTGAGCTTGGCTTCCCACAGCACATTCATGCTGTTGCTGAGAATGCTGCAAAGGGGAAAGTGCCCAGACAGCACCAAGTTCAGAGCAGAGCACAAAAGCCCCAGCTACCTCCTCTCCAAAACAAAGCCTGCGCCACCACTATCCATCTGCCGCTAAGCAGTGGACAGGGCAGAGCATTTGCCCAGGAGGTTAGACCTCTGAGTTTGTCGCCCTCCTCAGCACAGGAGGCATACGCATGTTCTGTGCCCTTTACTTGCCTCAAGTTGAGTAAAATGTCTAGGCCAAGGTGAGTTCAGAGGCCAGGGCAAGGCCTGTCCTTCAGATGAGTCACAGAGGCCAGGCCCTACATGGCCACAGATTTGGTAGTCCCCGGTGCTTGGCTCAGGGCTCTATAAGGCCTGAGTTTGCCATCAGGGAGCTGCAGAGACCAGCTGCTCCCTAGAGAAGAGGCACCTGGCAGTGAAGGGGGATAACATACCAAGCAGACTTTGCTGGCCAGTGTCAACTTCCATTGTACCCAAGCAAGGCAAGCAAGGCAGGCCTGGAGATGTGGCCAGGTCCAACTCAGGGTCTAGATCATGAGGCAATAGAATGGTAATGAGGAAGGGCCAAGGTTAGGCCAGTTGGGGTCCAGATCAGCGCGGTCCACATCCAGGCAGTTGTACGATTGTGGCTGAGCTGGATCCTGGCGGTCCTCCAGGGTAGCTGGGACAGGGACCAAGGGCTCAGGCTGAGCTGAAATGGGGCTCCTGAGCCCAAGGGAGGACTGTGTGGGCAGAGGCCCAAGGTGAGGCTACTCACAGCCATTTAACCCTGTTATTGCAGTCAGGGCCCTGACACGTAGTTTGAAGAGTCGTGCCTGCACACAACAGGAAAATTTTATTCACATTCTGAAACACCAGTCCTTTTAAAGGGCATGTCCCCAGTACAAACTGCAACACACTCACAAACATATGGCTTACTGTCCTTCTCCCAGCAGTAAAGCGTATGGCTGTCACTGAAGAGAAAAGTGTCTCACAGCCTTACGTGCTGGAGGAGGCACTTCCAGAAGACACCTTCCTCCCAGAACTGGACAGTATGAGATCCAAGCCCAGCCCTTTGAGGCTTGACGGAAGACATTTCTTTGCCCTAGGCCCCTTTTGTTTCCTGGATTCCATATTTTGTAAATTGTTTCACACTAGATGTCATACCCACAGGGTTAACGGTATGCTCACTCTCAGGGATGTTGTTATATGGCACTTCTTAAGTGAATAAAATAAAGCCATCATAATCCTCCAGTCAGTTAATGGAATGGGACTGCATTTAGTCATCGCAACAAAGTACTTGCATTGAAATAATCTCTGAGAAGAACACTGAAGTGAGCATTCCCAGTATAGGCAGAGACAAAGGACATTAATGTTAGAAAACATTCACTACAAGATGTGCAGCTTTCCAATGATGTTGTCAGTTTTGCTGCAAATATCTGTAAGGCATACTGAGAGACGCCAGTAGACCCTGATGGGCAGTCTGACAGGGAATGCCCAGTGTCCATTGCAGCAGCATTTCTGCAGCCATCTGTGTAAACTGAGAGCTCCCAAGAATGTTAGCACAAGCTAAAGAGAAATGCAGGCACGCCGATGATTCTGTGGAGGAAAATTCCTCTTCCCTGCTCTCCTGCTGGGCACTGGCCCCTGGAGATGGTAAGGATGGACTTTCCTCATTCATATATTTGTTTATTCTGCTGATGGGCACTGAGCCACATCTAAGTGTGAGGAGTCTTATCTCTGTTCCAGACATAACATGCCAGGCCATGTAGGGTTTTGTGGGTTATCTGAATAAGATATGTCCTATCTGAGGCGAACCATGAAGATTACAGAACAATCTCTACAGGTCTTCTGTGACCTCACAGTGGGGAAAAGGGAATGGAATGCATTTCTCATGGTGTCAATCTGGACAGTCATGTCTTCTCTTTCCAGTGATGATACTCTTGCATGGCTTCCCACTGCCTGGAAATGACTGAGCATCTCACTGAAGAAGGACCAGCTTGGCTCACTGGAAGGTAAGCAGAGAGGCAGGTAGGACAGACCAGTGATTAGAGGATGGCCTGTACTTGAATGAGTGTCAGAGTTGCACAGTTATGCAGGCTTCTCTTATGGTCTCAGCTAATATCAAGGAAAAGCTCACTGCTGGGTAGAGTCCTAGCTGAGGAATGACTTTCCAAATGCCCTTTTCATCACCCACAAAAGCAGCTAGAGGCTGCTTAGTTGGGGAAGCAGCCAGTACACTTCTGCATAAGAACAGGGAAAGAAGTGGATGAGAAATAAAGCATTAGCAGCAGGAAGCAACTGGGTCTGAAAAAAAGGGAAGTGCTACGTTCCTTTGCTGGGAAGTCCCACTGCAGCTGTAGATAGGCTTTTCTGTCTGATGCCTGGAGGCGGGGTAGGAATATTGGTTTGGCTTGAACTTCATCATCGCTGCATGCTGCTGTGTGCCAGCTCCTCGTCCCAGCAAAAAATGGAGGCAGAAGTGGGACTATATCAGCAGTTCAGGCATGCATCTGGTATGATGGTATGATGGCATGACGGTATGACTAGGCCTGCTGCCGCCATTTTCTCCTTGTTACCCCTGTGACTTGCCAATAGGAAATGTCCTGATTGTCCTAATAGGAGGAACCATAGAGCCAGAAGCTCTGGCAGATGCTTGTCTACATTTCACATGGGCTTGCCTGGGCCTTTCAGGATCTTGTTAGACTCTGTCTCATTTTTATACAAGTACCTCTTACCTCTGTGAAATGAGCCAAAGTGCAGCAAAGAGTGATGCAGGTGGATGCTGGATGGAAGCACATCTCTCTCCCTGATTAGAATTCTAAGGCTGTAGTAGAAGGGTTTGTGTACAAGATGGGCTGGAATTTAAAGATAACTCTCAGTTCAGCAGATCAGAGCCTATGTTCCCCAGCCCACCAGACCATTTCCACTCCCATTCGTTGGTGCCATGCACTGGTGCTTAGTACTTAGTGCATGAATCAGCTCCTGCTTCAGATAGCTGTTTACATGGCAGGAGTAGAAAGAGGTACAAGATCACAAACATTCAACATCAACATATACCCAGGCCTCCACTTCCAAATGTGCTTTTTGTTTCCCTTCCATGCCAGCTGCTCTTCTCTCCATGGTTTCTTCTGACCCACTATCTGGTTCACAGAGGTCTCACCCAGTGCTCCTTCAGTCTTTGTTGTTTATGAGGAAATCCTGTAAGGTTTTCTGGTCTTCCTAAAGATTAGTGACAGAAGTTACTTGGAAGCATACAGTTGTTCATGCTACAGAAATATCAGTTGAGGCAGACATCTCTGTGCACATCTATATTTTAACCTACCTTGACACTTTGTGTCTTTCACCTGGACTAGACACAAACTGTAATGTGCCAGAATACTTCAGTTGAGCCAGCTAAAAGAGCACGTGAAAATTCAGAGCTAGACAGCCCACGAAGCCTCTTCTGTTCAGAATACACCTGAATGACAGAAAAAAAATATTTGCTAATACTCCGCTTTCTCTCGCCCTCCACCACAAACTATAAACAAAATGTGGCTCATGAAGGGAACATGATCTCTGCGCGGTGCTGGAGCCATGAGCCATAGGTGTAAAGAGTAGTATCCAGTCCAAGGTAAGAAAGAATGAATGACTATGAGGTACCAAGGAAATGCCACAACAGAATTCTAAATTGAGTCTCTTAAATAGCCATTCCCATAGCAAGAAAAGTATATTATGATATAAACTTTCATATATTTCAAGGTGCTCCTTTATGCACCAACACCAGCCCTATGCACCCTAACCTCCAGCTTCTGGATATGCTTCTTGCCTCCTTTCAGTGCCAGCTGCTCAGCTTCATCCAGGTGGTGCTGCAGGTCTTTCACTGTCTGGTCCAAGTTCTTCTTCATCCTCTCCGGGTAGGCACTTGTGTTCTGCTCCTTCTTCAGCTCTTCTGAAGATGGAGCTACCTGCAGAGCAAGACCACTTGCAGAGCAAAGGAACAGCATCAGTTTGAGATAGGACACATCCTATCCATCCTCTAGCAGGATCCGTTCTCCACTGACAGTGAAAGGAGTTTCCAGTTCACATCTGTGAGGGCCTTCTTGGCCTTCTCTTCAGCATTACGGGCTTCCTGGATTGTATCTTCCTTTTCTCCCTGATTGTGCATGATGTCTGTTTCTAGCTTCTTGATGTTGATCAAGCTAGTGTTCTGTGCAACAGAAAGAACATGATTTCTACAGTTAGAACTGACTCTGAAAATTTAAGTATAGTATTTATTGAAGTCTTTAACACAGTCTTTAGAGCTGTATTTACAACCTGGTGACTAGCACATAAGTTTATTTTACAGTAATCATTTTTCTGTTCTTTGTTATTTTTCATCATCCCTTCTTTATGGGAGTCATTTCCAGCAAAGTCCCTCACTTGGGTAGGGAGCAGCTGTGCACATTCCGTTGCATCCAGCAACCTGTTCAGTCACTTTCTTTGACCGCTCTGTCTACTCTATGGTTGACCGTAGCTCCTGTTGAATAGCACTGGGCCCAGTACTGACCCCTGTGAGACACCACTGGCCAAGGTCTCCAACCAGACTCGGCCTCATTTATCACCACCCTCTGAGCTCTGCCATCCAGCCAGTCCTCAATCCACCTCACTGTCCACTCACCCTGTCCACACTTCGGGAGCTTTCCTATGAGGATGTTATGGGAGACTGTGCTGACTGTGCTGCCAAGATTGACAACATCCATGACTTTTCCATCGTTCATCCAGCTGGTCATCCCATCATAGAAGGCTATCAAGTTTGTTAAACACCATTCCCCCTTGGTAAATCCATGCCGACCACACCTGATCACCTTCTTTTCCTTGACATGCCTAGAGATGGTCTCTAGCATGAGCTGTTCCATTACCTTTCCAGGGATGAAGGTGAGTTGACCATGAGCCAGTATTGTGACCTTGTGGCCAGGAAGGCCAATGGCATTCTGAGTTGAATTTGGAAAAGCATTTCCAGCAGTTCAAGGGATATAATCATCCCCTTCTACTCAGCCCTGGTGAGGCCACATCTGGAGTCTTGGGTCCAGTTATGGGCTCCCCAATACAAGGACACAGGGCTACTGGAATGAGTCCAGCAAAGGGGTGCTACAATGATTTAATGTCTGAAGAATCTCTCATATGAGGAAAGGCTGAGAGAGCTGGGCCTGTTGATCCTGGGAAAGAAAAGACCAAGAAGGAATTTGAGCATGGCTGGAACAATCACCAGTATATGAATAGGTGTTTCTGGGGTAGTCCTCAGTTGTCAGCAGAGTTTGCATTGACAACATTTGCCATCTTGCATAGTGTAGGAACTTTATATCATATTAATCAAAACTGTCTCGCAATTAGACGTTTCAAAAAAATGAAGTCCTGATTTGTGATTTAAGCTTACAGGAGAGAGGGAGAACACAGGACCTGGTACATGTGTTGAGTGAGATGTCAGTAACCTCAGCATAAAACTAAGGAATTAATCAGATGTATAGTAATATAAGGATGTTTGACATTTTCTGGAATTATTTAATATCAGCACATACCACCCTATAGCTCAACCGTATGGCTTGACAGGAATTTTCAGGATTTTTTTTTTTGTGTGTGTGTGTGTGTTTTGACCTGCCATCACAAAAGGTGGATATTTTCCATCCATTATCTTTGCCCTTGTACTACAGCTTACGGAATCTAGTCATAGATAAGAAAGGCCTCCACTTTCAATTGATCTGTTTACTGCTTGTTCTATCTGACTATTGCAACTACAAAGTACATCCAAAGTAAGTTTGAATAACACAATGCAGTCACATTATTACTCAGTGGTATACAAGCTTTGCTGTATAACTGAGAGTTTAAAATACCATGGAAAGAAATTGGTATTAATTTACATTCAGGGAAATTACTGAAATTTAACAAGATTCACCCTGTGGTTGTATACTTAGGGGTATACCCACAAAAGTAGGTGCAAAAGTGCACCCACTTTTGAGCTCTCCTTTCAAAGACCTAATGGTCTTGCCTATCTTTGTGCTTGCTAGGCTGCAGTATTAAGGATGATGATGATTTTTCAGACTTAGCAGGGATATAGGGATTCAGTCTTGAAGAGTAAACTGTTCAATGCTCAGCATGAAACAATCTAATGAAAATAAAATGAATGCCAGTATAATTCCAGTAAGTCAGGCTAGAACAGGAATTAAAACGCTTTTTAAAGCACCTAAAATTTAATTTGAAAATTGCAATATCATATATTTTTCTTTTCCTGATTCTTATCAACCAGAAATATTGAAAGGGAAATTCTCTGCTTTTCCATGGATAATATTAAAATATATGTATTTTAAGCAAGAAAAAGTGATTGATGGTAATGGCAGCTGCGACATAGCATGAGTGTGGTCACAAGATGAACATCAATTCTCAGTACAGATTTAGAGAGGAAAAGCCTTTCTCACTTAGATTAGATTTGAAGAAGTTGGCAAAGAAAAAGAGGTCAGAGAAAATACATGTAAAAAAACTAAAAGGAAAATTATATAAGTTCATTGCTTTTATGTCAGTGAGGATGACTTTATGGTAATCATTTGTAGACATATCCTCTAACTGTTCTTTCTAGAAAGTAAAGATGATATTAATGAAAGCTTGCAGGCAGGATATACTTGAAAGTTCCTGTTCCATACAATGAAAACAGCAAAAGAGAGATATAATTTCCATCCTGCAAAAACAGCAAAGAGAGATATAATGTTTAATCATCTGCTTATTCTTATGAGTGTTTGTGAAAGGTCTCTGGCCATTTGTTTTGGCTTTACTGTTTCTTGAACAGTGACTTCCATCTAATGAAGAGCAGCTATTTGAGTGCTAGTCCTTGGGAAAAGATCTGCTGATAGAGTCAGCGATACCTTGATATGAAAAGGAAAAGGATTTAGATTTTGCTAGCCATTAACTTTCAATCCTGTTCCTGTCTCTGCAGGGCTGAACTACACTAGGACTGGGAAGAAACCACAGTACAGTGAAAAGAGAAGCTACAGAATTAGCAGTCCCTGGATACAGAATGTCCTGCACAGCAATGTGGTGTGGGCAAGGTGCTGGAATGCTGACATTCCCCACAGAGAAGGGACAAGAGTCAGGCATGATGAAAATAGATGCATCTTGAGAAAAGGATTAGACAGCTGCCTCAATTGCTACCAGCCCTTAAGATACAACTTCTCTTCCCTCAGGTCTTGGGCTAGCAGAAAAAAAGACAGAATGCTAAAGAACATATCACAGTTAAAATGTGGATGCAGACCCAGATCCTCAGTCCACTGCAAGGCAGAAGATCACATTGAGCTTTTCTTGAAGGTTTACATTGTGAATTGGAAACTTCCTTTATAATATACCAACATGGAAGCTAATTGCACACCCTGAAATTGAGATACTTGCTTCATTGCTCTAATCCAGTAATTTCAGTGTTATTCTCACTGGAAGAAACTTCATGGCCCTTGCTCAGGTGACAGAACTTCCTGCTCAAATTAAACATTTGAAGAAGTGATCGGAATCCTCAGATCTTTTTGCAGGACCCACTCATTTTAATTTACAAAACTGAAGAGGAACTCTGTTGGTAAGTTATATTCATTTAGAAAAGTCTTTGCATTTCTTTAGCCAAAAACTTACTATAAACGTGTTGCCCTGTGGCATACACTTTTGCAGCCTAGATGTGTGCCTGTTCCATGCTCTTCTGAGCACTCTACTAGACCTCTAATCTCTGAAAGATCAAAGAAAAATTCTAATCTCTCTTTCTCACCTCTATTCTCCCATCCACTCTGGAAGGTACCTCCCCATCTTCCTATTCTGTTTAGCTGCTGTCAGATAGGTCCTCTCTTCCGAAGAGAGGACTGAACCTGAACTCAGTGCAGCAGATAGGATAAGGCTTTCCCCATCTGCTACCCAGACAATGCCATCTACTATGGACCAAAAACATAAAGCAAAAAGACAGATAACTCCGCAGATGGCAAGATGGAAGAGAACTAATAAAAATCTTTTGTAAAGTTAAGGATCAGAATGTGTCAGGTTTTCTATAGGCAGTGTAATATTTCATCAGTGCTAAGGTTTTGGAGGTACATTACAATCAAATATAGCCTTTGCTTTTCAGAAATGAAACACAAAAGTAGACAATACAATTCGACTTTATAACTAAGATCTTTACATTATTCATTCAGCATGGGCCCTCACAAAGATATCCAAGTGAAACATATGCTATTCTTTCTTCATTATATCCTGTGATTACTTGTATAACTAAAAGTGGCCCATTTGCACAGTAGTATTGTTTGTTGGGTAGAGCTAATGTTTAGCCAAAAAGTTGTATCTGTCACAGATGAGAGCTCAGTAACAAACAGCTTTAATCCAAGTCAAGCAACGTGTGAACTGACCAATCCTTGGCCAGGGGTATGTCCACGTCTTTCCTATGTTAGAGTCCTGATCGTAAGACAAGGGTGAGGAGGTACAATTTCTTTATCAAGATTTCAGCAGAATTAGATCCTATATTATTTTGCATTCAGGATGTTTGCTGAATCCTAACAATTTCAAATGGGACCATTTAAGAAAGTTGATTAATTTCCACTGAAGGAAGCAACAAGTCTAGGATTCACCATAAAAAAAAATCCACAGAATTTATTGTAGGATTTGAGTAACTAAAAGGATGAAAATATAGAGTAGTATTCTTTCCTGCATAGAAAGATGATCTGCTTCCATTATGATTAGAGAGCATGGAGTCAAATTTTTCAAGTTCCTATTATTTTAATGTGGATAATGCTTCCTCTGATGATGGAGAACCCAGGAGTACTGCACAGGATCGACTCATGTTTCATTCTCCACTGAGGCAAGTTTCTGTCTCTGAATCTTGACAAAAAAAAAAAAAAAAAAAGGTCATCTACTCAGAAAAATCAAGCAAATTCCAGGTGATGTATGAGTAGATTCCTACTACTGATATGTGTCCTGGAGAATCACTGCTTGACAGCATAAAACAGGTTTTCTCCAAACTTTCCACAGATTTTCTTTGTGCCTTTAGCACTTTCAGATCGAAAACCTCTCTGTGTAATATAGGGAAAATTCCCAAGATGTGAATATTTTAGTACATACTCTCAATTTAACAGTAGAAGTAGTTTTGATTCAATAGACTGAACTCAGCAACAAAGCTTAGACAAATGATATTGCTGGAAAACACATTTCTTCTCCTTCATGCCAAAATGTGTTATTTAACATGGTCATTTATGAAATAAACTTAGCAGCCATAGGATTACTAGAATAATTATTTTGAGAATTAGAGGGCTAGGATAGAGTGAGATATGGCAGATAAAGGAATCAAAATATAAATCTGTAACAAAATAGGTTGTCTCATAATGCTGAAGTACTCATAGAGCATAAGGTTAAAACACCCATATTTCCTGATTAAATTGAAAGATAAGCAGCATTTTTACTACTTTGTGCTAATTTTTACATTAATCTTGAAAATCATTCCAGGTAGGATTTGCAGCTTGCAAATGCTCTTCTCAGCTATGCTGTCAATATTTATAGAACATGCCAAGAGTGATCTTTGTGCCTGTGAAGTCATAATGAACTGAGTCTGACTAGGAATGTGTGGCCTCATGCTGAAGATCTCTGCATAAAATAAGACCTCTCAGGAATGCTGGCATAAGACAAAGAGAAATGCCGGAATCATAATTCCTTGGTGCACAGCTTCTCATCCTTACACTTCTACTAAGATGTGGCTGTACACTGGTCCCTGGAGATGGTAAGAACATTTTCCACATAAAAAACTCTTTGTTCTCCTCATGAGTAGGGGTTTTGTCAAATTACCTTGAATATGATGAGTGCATTCTTTGTTTCCAGCATAGCTTGTCCAGTGTAGATATTTGTTTGTGGTTATCTTGATAAGGTGTGTTCTTTGGGGATTTACACTGTCATTTCAGATTAGCAGTCCTAGAGAGGATGGAGCAGAAAAAGAGTTGGGAATGATTTCTAGGGAAAACTGTATGATGAATCTAACAAATTAAAGACTTGGACTAATCTGATCATGTGGAAGGCATCTCGGGCCAGTTATTGGTTTGGCTACGACAAAGAGAAATGCATTCCTGCAACTAAGTGAGCTGAGCTTTGAGCATATTGCCCGTGAGGGTATCTCAGGCTATCTATGAATGGACTGTGCCTTGCTATAGCCTAATCTCGTTCCTCCATTTGACAACAATTTATGAAATGATTAATATAGTTGTTATCTGAACTAGCAAAAAGAAGAACAACTTCTGTTTCAGAAATTTGGCTGGTAGATTTTATAAACACAAATGTCTGCTTTTCTCTGATGACATATAGGTAGTTGCACACAGAGTAGCAGTGACATAAGCTCAAGAAGTAAAGGAAAAAGGAAGGGCAAAAATCAGATAGAGATTAGAGAGATACTTAACACACAGAAATGAGATTTAAAGAGGAACAGCTCTTGCACATGCATCAGATTTCTATGGTTACTCAAATTCCTCTTATCTCCACAGCAAATGTCAGTGAAAGATACGTCCGCAGTGGGTCACAGCCAAGGAGGTGACATTCAGAATGCCCTTTCAATCACAGACCAAAGCAGCTGAACAGCTCCAGTTACAAAGCAGGTGAGTGGGTTGGACAGGCTTCAACAGGCTTCCAAGGGAAAGCAAAAGGAGTTGGAGAATAACATGAAAGGAGAAGAAATTGCTAATGATAGCAATATAAATTAGAATTACAGGATACTTACAAAAAAAAGACTAAGAAAATAATAACTGGTTGATCTACTTGCTTACTCTCAAATGTAAGAGATGCAGAGACAAATGCACTGTGGAGATAGATTTGTGTAGATTTTATGACTATCTTATTGCTGTTATAAACCAACAATAAGGCAGTGGTGTCCCCAAGGATCAGTACTGGGCCCAGTGCTGTTCATCAACATGTTCATCAGTGACTTGGATGAGGGCACAGAACTCAGCAAGTGCGCAGATGATACAAAACTGGGTAGAGTGGCTGTGCTGCCATTCAGAGGGACCTTGACAGGTTGGAGAGTTGGGCAGAGAGGAACATCATGAGGTTCAACAAGGACAAGTGCAGGGTCCTGCACCTGGGGAGGAATAATCCCAGGCACCAGTAGAGATTAGGGATTGACCTGCTGGAAAGCAGCTCTGGTTCACAACAAGTTAACCATGGGTCAGCAAAGTGCCTTTGTGGCCAAGAAGGCCAATGGGATCCTGGCTGCATCAGGAAGAGTGTTGCCAACAGGTCGAGGGAGGGGATCCTGCCCCTCTACTCGGCTCTGGTGAGGACACACCTCGAGTATTGGGTGCAGTTCTGGGCTCCCCAGTATAACAGGGATGTGGAATTTCTAGAGAGCAACAAAGATGATTAAGGGACTGGAACATCTACCTTATGAGGGAAGACTAAGCAAGCTAAGCCTGTTTAGCTTGGAAAACAGAAGATGGAGATGAGATTTTAATCAACATGTACAAATACCTGAAGGGAGAATGTGGGGAGGATGGGGCCAAACTCTTCTCAGTGGTGGTTAGTGATAGGACAAGGGGTAATGGGTACAAGTTGAAACACAGGAAGTTCCATCTCCATATGAAGAAGAACTTTACTGTTAGGGTGACAGAGCACTGGAACAGAGCATCCAGAGAGGTTGTGGAATCTCCTTCTCTGGAGATCTTTAAAACCTGCCTGGATGTGAACCTGTGCAACATGCTCTAGGTATCCCTGCTTGGGCAGGAGGGGTTGAACTAGATAATCTCTAGATGTCCCTTCCAACCTCAGCCATTCTGTGATTCTGTGATAAGAGGACAATTATATTCAAAATATTAATATGCCTTCTTCATTAAAAAAAAATCAATTAAAACTTAAATTACCAAAGTCCTTCTCAAAGGACTTGAGCATTGCAGTATTGATATAATGTAGGATATTTTTACTGGTACTTTCCATATCAAATTTTTATATAAAAAAAAAGAATCCTGCAAATTTTCTTCATTTTGGACACTAATCTACAGTGTAATACCTCTCAGTGGAATACAAATTATATTGCTGTTGTAGAGAAAAAATCTTCAACTGCAATGCAGAAGGAAAGTTCAAGCTCCTTCTTCCCTGAAAAACAAACCAGGTGCAGACAGCAGAATATCCTCAGTAGTGGGATCCTGCCGGAGATGGAGGTAATGGAGATATGCCACCAAAGAATCAGCAGTCAGAGCTTCAGGGGTCTCATGCAGGAGACTAACAGTTAGGGGAGGTCAAACCACACTTGCATCCTGTGTCCTGAGGAGATTCTCAACTCACCACGCTACAAGGCTAAGGGCTACCAGGCACAGATTACTGCAAAGTACTTGGCAAGGTATGAGTTTGGCTTCACATAAAAGGGGATATTTAGATCTCAGCAAGAGCTGTAGTTTGGGAAAATGTAGTCTACAACCTCTGCAGTTCTAGGTTCACTGTTAACTTTGCTCACTCACTGCTTTTGTCAAGCAACACAGGTGTATGTTACTTTTCTTCCAAATCAGAGTCTTCAGCTCCCCGAGAAGTTTCTACAGTAGACTTGTATCTTCCTGGAGCAGAATGCTTCATTGGATCATTGAGAAGATCCATCTCATGAACCTGAACTAATATCTGCCTCACACATTCACCTCTTTGTGCCCCATCTCCCAAGCCTCCATGCATACTGAATTGTAATTTCTGCCAACAGGACTGTCCTGACTTCAGGTGTGCTGCTGGCATGGTGGTCTGCTCCCCAGAAGGTATAAGGGCACTGACATGAAATGCTAGCGGCAAGGCTCAGTGATGGGGAACGCATCTCCACTTGTGGAGCTGGCAGTGTTTCTGGGGTTCTAGCAGAGCGATTCATCAATTTTCAAAAAAGTAACAACTGAATTTGGCTTTCCTGATAAAGAATATCTGAAGAGAAATGTTTTCAAATGTTTGCACTTCTATTACTGAAATGATGCTTTTGGTCTCAGTTCACATAGCATAGAAGTTCACTTTGAAGAAATTAGCTGCATCTATTTTTTGAGATCTTCCTTTGCAGCTAATAGGAACTGATTGTTTTCTTAAGACCTTTGCAGTCACATGCACTGTTAGTGCAATTAACCTCTTACATCCAAGTATAGCACAAAAAAAAAAACACAGTCAAGAAATATTAAACTTTTCTTTCTTACTGGTGTTCAGCTTAAGTCCTAATGAAAGAGGTCTTCAGTAGAGGTAATTACCTCCAGTAGAGGTAATCAAGCATAGGACAATATTTAAGACTAATCATTCTAAAAATGCCTTTAGGAACAGCTCACCTTGACTAAGATGTTTAGTTAGATGGAAAATTTCAGCATTTATAGTTGAAGTGGATCTTGCAAGAATGATGACACATTAAAATCCTATCACAATTCTCAAATAAGCCAGATCATATATATCAGATACCAATAATTTGTGATATATTTATGATTTTAAGATATATTCTCCAAATTACAGTTTGTGCTTTTCTTAATTACCAATATGATACAATGATGAATAGTTACCTACTACTGAACATTTTAGGTTTGCAAGAATAGTATGCAAACACCAACTCAGAAAAACAACAACAAAATCAAAGGAACAAAAATCCCCCAGTAGACCTTTTATGTAGCTGTAACACAACCTTAACTTGGGGTCATTACAGGCCCCTTTTTCTTTCCTCCTCACCTCAACTACTATTCCATAAGCATTTCTCTGTCTTATTTGATCTTCCCATTCTCTTCATTAAATTTCTACCTCAAAAATTAAGAAGGTTTCTCGATTCTTCCCAAGCTCCTTTTAACTCTGATCCCTGAGTTTCTGCCGAAGTGTGTTGATCACACACTTTGGCATAACGCCCAGGACTGAGGCCCTTCACAAAGCCTTCCATGTGGAAGTTCCTCCCAAGGGAACTGGAGCAGGTGATCCCTATTACACAGTGAAAAGGGCCCCTCCCACAGCAGTGATACTGGGTAGGTCACTACTGCAGCACTGAACACCCCTATATTATATTTTATAAACCAGAATAGGATGCCAAAGTGCTCTTTAATGGCGTTTGTGATGGCATCCAGACCAGGAACATTGAGGAGGTTTAAAAGCACCCACTCCGAAGCAAGGCCTGGTTGCAGGTCTCCAGCAGTCAGGCTGCCCAGAGCAG
>JAWLRI010000700.1:3417651-3549177 GCA_034781795.1 Crypturellus tataupa | reverse complement strand
GCCCCCCCCCCCCCCCCCCCCCCCACACACACACACACACTCTTTGATACTGTTAATTAAGGGAAAAAAACACAAAAGATTGTAGATTTTACTGTTATTTTTAGGTTTGTACAGATCAATATATCAGTGGCTTAAGATATTTTTTCTATTCTCAGTTTGGGTTCTCCATTTGCTCTATTGTGATCAGAAGTGATTGTGCTTTCGCATTTCCAGCAGTTTTCCCACAGTAGCTGGTGTAATCTCGAGTATAGCCTTCACAGTGACAAAGTTCTAAACTTGCTGCAAAATGTCACATTCTCCTGAGATTCTGTGACTCTGCTCAGAAAGTTTTCACTTTGTCAGCTAGGACCTGTGCAGTCACTGCCTCTGAATTAACTAAAGACACTGTGTGTCAAGCAAACCCATTGACAAATCTTGCAAAAAAAAACAACAAAGGCACCTGGAGGAGGACACATAAGCATAGCAGTAGTAGACATGTGACTTGATGCCATTGAAATTGTTGCCATAGTGTCATCCACACTAGCCATAAAACTTCACCATACTGTTTGTACCTTAACTGTCTTTTTGCGTAATTAGGAAAAAAGGAATTGTCAACTGCCTCTTGAAGTGAGTTAGAAATTAAAATGTTGTTTTCTACTTTTATTTTTTATTTAAGGCATTGGACCAAACCAGCAGCATGAGCTTGTAGATGCTGCTGCAGTCCAAATATTGTTCAAATTTTCCTTTCTGCGTAAAAGTAGTAAAAATAGTAAAAAATCCTCTTAAAGAGCAACTTCTAAGGTAGTGTGGCAGGGTCTTTATTTCCAGAGCATAAATTGCTGTGTCAGCCTTAAAGTGCGTTTGTGTTTGTATGTGAAAAATCAGAGCAATACAAATGCAAAAAAAAAAAGTGAAGGTATTGCAGTATGCTCAGGTGTAATCTGTCTTTCTCAAAATAAAATGTCTATTTTTATTTTCCTTGGGTCCTGCTATGAAAAAATGTGTGAGCATTTTTGTACTTTCAGATTCAACATGGGGTGAAACATTGATAAGAAGCTTTTTTTTTTTTTTTTTTTATATCAGTATAAGCAATTATTCCTTAAAGACCTATGCTGTACCACAAAACCTTTTAGGCACCTTTTCGGAGTTAGGTGATTTAATGAGGAGGAAATAACCCAAAAGATGGAGTTTTTGTGTTTCTTGTGTTAAGGTTAAGCTTCTGATAATGTGTATAGAATATTGATTAAATTAACAATTCCAAGAGGTAAAATTTAATTTACACCGACTGTTTATTATGCTAGCAACTTCACCTGGATATGCTTACACAGAACAAGTCCTGTAGCATTTTGAACTTGTGATTTTTGTGGCCTGATATGTGATTATTAATTGAATTTTTGTAAATCTTTTTTTAATAGATTTGATTGAAGCAAAGTTAATAGGTGTGCTAGATATTTTGGATGAAGAAAATCGTCTTCCCCAACCAAGCGACCAGCATTTTACTTCAGCTGTGCACCAAAAGCACAAGGACCATTTCAGACTCTCTGTAAGTTTATTCATTATGTTTGTGTTTAATTTAGTTCTCAGAACATTTGATAGTAAAACTTCAATTTAATGAAAACCTTTTCTAAGATATTCCAGCCACATCATTTTCCACAACTTATATTATTTGTCAAGGACGAGTTTAGATAGAAGGTTCGTTGAAAAGTTCACTAAAGGCTTGCTGATCTTAACATATTCTGATATCCTGCTGAAACTCATGTCATTCGTTTTCATCTGTATTTGATGGTAGTGAGGGGAAATTCAACTAGCTGGTCTTTGCGGTCTTGGTGAGTTTTATTTTGAATTTTGCCTCATTCAGATTTGAGATAGCTAAGCATATGAACTGGGAATGAGAACAGCAGGAAGTGTCATTTTAACACATAGCACTCCTGGCAAAAGCTTGGTGTTGTCCTTGTAATACATTCTCCTCACTGTACAATGTAATTCTTCTTTGTAATTTTTAATTACAGATTCCGAGAAAGTCTAAATTGGCTGTTCACAGAAACATCAGAGATGATGAAGGCTTTATTATCCGGCATTTTGCAGGAGCAGTATGCTATGAGACGGTAATCTGCCTCAGACTAACTTTAGTATGCTAGAAAGCCAGAAGGTAGTCTTGTTTTTTGAGTATGGAGGCTGTAAAGTATTTTGCATTGTAAGAGAAATTAAAAACGTGATTTCTGTTCTAGCTTTGAGTTTAAATTTCATGATTCATCACAGAAGGCAGGTTTTTTTAAATCTTTTTGACAATTATGCATTAAGTGAATGAATACCTGCAAATGAATGTTCATAGTTGACCAAATCACTATTAAAATTGCACCAAAAACTAATAAGATTTTTTTCATGTAAAATTTGATACTGGTTTCTTGATCTCTAAAGTTCAATTTAATGTTTTGCTACTGAGTTTTAAAATTTAGCTGATTAAAATAAACAAAAGAGGTAAGGTTTGTAAGAAGGGGCTGATGCCTTTTATTATAGCAGCTATCTTAAATAGTTGTAATATAACAGTACTACTAAAATAATCATTATTTTTCATTTCATTTGCCAAAACTCTAGATTCACCAGTCACAGTGTTCAGGTTAGTTCTTGTTTCACAGGGAATTTTAAATGGCTTTACAAGTGATAAAGAATTAAGCTTCCCAGTAGTCCCAAGTGATGAGATCTTAAGAGCTGGAAATAGAGATGGCAAAAGCACAGCTGATTTCTTAAACTTAACACTAGGCCTTGCTGTGGGTCTCATGGTTCCATCAGCATCCTTCAAATTTAAGAATGTATTTTCTCTGTTGTCATTAGTATTTTACATGTCCTGTTGAAAAGTCATTTGAAATAATGTACAATTATTTATTCCTCAATTTTCACTGACTTTGAATTAAGCATATAACTTTGTTTTAAGCATATAACTTTGTTTTTCTTTCAATTTTCTTTATGATATGTCGACTTAGGGTTGTGAAACAAATTATTTCTTGGGTTGTCTTTTCAGACGCAGTTTGTGGAGAAAAATAATGATGCTCTGCACATGTCCCTTGAATCTCTTATATGCGAGTCCAAGGACAAGTTCGTTCGACAGCTATTTGAATCTAACACCACCAACAACAAGGATCCCAAACAGAAAGCAGGGAAACTTAATTTCATCAGTGTGGGAAACAAATTCAAGGTAACACAGTACAACAAAGAATCTATTTTCTTCTGAAATATGCCACTCCTAAATTATCTGAAATAAGTAAAACCCAAGGATGGGAGAACTAGTGGTAAGTTGAGATTCATACAAAGAAAACTCTCCTAAATAGACATTTTTCTTATCAAAGTGTAAGAAATCAACATATTCAAGTTAAATGCTACTTATTTCTCTCAAGAAGACTTTTGAAAATAGTCCTTGCAGAGATTTTTCAGTAGTTCAGAAGTTGTAATTTTGCAAGGACAAAAGGAAATCTTGATTCTGAAGGTCTAAATTTTGAAAGCCATCAAAAAAACATTTTGATGGCTTCTGTGGCCTCTGAGAGGTTCTGTACTTGACAAAAAGAGTTCTTCCATCCTGTCTTAATTTGTACTATAGGAGATGCATCAATTGGGGTACCGTTAGCCATTCTCAGAATTCGACAGATGACCTAACCACTGTACTTGGTCTTTAGAAATATTAAGATAATAATTGCTTTCACAGAAGTATATTCATTGTGCTGAACAGTTCCTTTCTCAATACCTGAATCTCATGCTTCTCCTCATTTTCTCCTTTCTTCTGCTTGTTGTAAAGCTGACCTTCAAACCTTGTCTTCTCCAATTGTTTTCTGCATCCTTTTCTCATTCAGCAGTTTTATTTTAGCTGGACTATTCCAGCTCAGGATGGCTAGAAAAGAGAACTATAGGGGAATTGTGAGAGGAAAAGCTGGCACAACCATGTGCTGCAGGTAAATTTTTCAATCTCGTGGACTTATTATTGATAGAGTTGCTGAAATTTCAGCAAAAGTTCTTCTCAGCACATCTGGGCCAGATCCAATGAAGGATTTAGATGCCTTCAAATCAGGTGCTGCAACATTTTGGTTTGCTGCTTTAGCTAAGGTACCTACAAACCCCAAATTGAATTTCTAGACAACTGCTGGGGTTCTCGGTTGGGGAAAGCAAGTCAATCCAAAAAGACACAAGCAGAGTGATTAATAACAGACTATTTCTTCATTCCTGCTCCTTCTCAAGGAGCCTGAATCAGGGCTATGAGATTTCTTCGTTCAGAATCATATCTGCTGACTTAGTGTTTACAGTGGTTCTATAAAAATTCAGAGTCTGGAAGAAAAAGAAAGGTATGTTACCAGCACTTGTTTTACATGTAGCAGCTGTATTCTCTTTCAGTATTAAGTGTTTTATCTCCAGGATATTTTCCTTAGCAAAAAGCTATTGACTATTCTGTCGGAGGTGTGATATGTCTCATTCCCTCTGGAGCTGAGCTGTTATGTGGCAAAAAATAAAATCTAGATGAGACTGGGAAGAGTCTAAGAGTCGTAGTGCAGTGTCTTTAGTTTTTACTGGGAATTGGACAACCTTTTCTCTGAGTTTTGCTCTTGGGATTATTTCTTCCTCCTTCTCTTCCTTACAATTAAGTGGTTGTAGAAGTATCCTGTAGCCATTGGTTTAATACAAAATGCGTGAGCAGAAGGCAGACTGAAAACAGAAATGCATACAGATACCCTGCTTCCTGAACAAGACCTGCAGCCCTGCTATGTCTGTTTTAAGGGAAGCTGGGTAGTGTCCATAGATTTTATTACTGCACTTTGGAAGTGCGAACAACTGCAGGAGCTGCGAGATGATTTCTACTTGGTTCCCTTTGGATTCTCAGTTTGTTTAGGGTTGAACTCTGCACATCAGTTGCTATGGACAGATGAATGGATGCTGTTTCTGAAGGAAGGGGTAGAGCAAAAAGGAGAGTTCTTATGTTAAGCAGCAACTGAGTGGGAGACTTTCTGAATTGCATTCTGGACTCCAGTGTTCACCTCTGTACCTAGAACATGACTAAAGTCCTTTTTGGATCTGGCCCACCAATCTATAATTCTTTGAATGTTTTCAACTTCCATGGCATTTTGAATGTCTGTGTTACTTCCAATAATTCATTTAGTGTTACCTTCCCAGAAAAGCACTACTGATGAACACTAATAGCCTTGAAATTTTCACTTCAGATGGCATAAGAATACATTCTCTTATCTGCATGGAAGTTTCAGCTCTTTAAGATCTTTTTTTTAAATGTATCAATATGTGTCAGTCTTGAACTCCTCTAACTGTATCACCTATTAGATGATGTTGCAGATACTTCTCTTTGCAAAATCCTTAACAACATCCTTTCCTTATAACTAATTAAAATTAATTCATGTAAGCCAGTTAAGGAAATGATGAACTAATTTACCACATCTATTCAAGAATTTGGGCTATAATTTTACCCTAATATGGTAATGATGGATTAAATTGCAATAATTCAGAGCAGCAGTAGCTTCAGTAATATGCCTTATTCATATAAACATTTCATATTGAAACTAATTAGTGACTCTGACTTATTTCTTGTCAAATTACGAGCATCCAGAGAATATAAGGAGGCATATTTTGCTCTAGCCAGAACTATCTTTCCATGGAACCATCACTTCATGGAAGTGGAAAATAAGACATTTCATTTTGTGGAAATTAGACTGTTTCTTCAAATACAAAGCAGCAGAAATTTCAGGAAGCATGAAAATTACATGCAAAGTAGATATAAAAGTATTTACCAGTGAGAACTGAGGAGGTTATCAGTGTTTATCATGTCTCTTATGGCACTCTATCTCTCTTTCTAACCATATACATGAAAAATATATTTAAAAAAACACATTTTTATCCACTGGAAGGAAGACTGGCAGCTCTAGATGCAGCATATCTGCTGGTATAAATCTGGCTTCTGGGATTCAAGGTAATTGAAAAATCTGGTCACACACAGAAAAAAGTCAAAAGTCTCATATTTTTGATTTGGTTCTAATGTAGAAAATGAAGATTATATTAAGATATTTAGAATTCTGTCTTACATCAATCTACACACTTGATTTTTTTGAGTAAACTAGGAAGACTGTTATGACAGTAGTCTGTATGGTACAACAGGCATATCAGTAAAGTATAACTCCTGTTTTTGATATGGTTTAAGCCCTTCCCCATATATGTTCAAGAGCAACTCTCTTCTCCTCGCAGTCTTAAATCTGTAATGATACTATACTGTTTTTCCCGACAATCTTCTTCTGTCTTCTGTCATCACAATTTAAGTCTAGCCTGAGTAAATATAGTTTAAAATTAGGACAATACTCTGTTGAATTTCTCATCAAAGGAGTTTGGAATAAAAGTAAATAAATAATGGGCAATTACCTGTAAAGGAAATTGAACATATCTGTTAACTGTGTAAATTATTTAAAGTAAAGGTATATCTTTTCTATAGGTTAAATTTGGGTTTTCAAAAATTTAATGACTTTTTCTATCACTGCTGGTCAGTCTCATTTCCTATAAAACTTTTTTTTTGATTTTTTAAAAATATATATTATTTCCTTTATTTTTCCCGAATGAGTTTCCACTTTTTTTTTGTTAGCCAGATTTCAGTCATAAACATGGTATTGTTGTTAAATTCAACACAAGCTCTTTCCTCAAGATCATTCATGCACTCTTGCATGATTTTGTCTGTAAAAGATTTGTGAACATTTGATTTATCAGTTCTGTCTGATCTACTAACAATAAACATGCATGTGGTAATGCTGTATCACTGTACTGTTTGTCTGGTTTCTTAGTTATCATGCAAGATGTTCCATGGCAGTTTTTAGAAATACCTATTTTCTTTTGCAGACTCAGTTAAATTTGCTTCTTGAGAAGCTTCACAGTACTGTAAGTATAAATGCAGATGCAGGTTCATTATTTTCTCTTCCCGGTGCTTCTCACATAAGTTGTAATCAATCATCTCAACAATATGGCTTCAACTAGCTGTCTAGTAATAAAATATAACTTTAGAGTTTGCACTTATGTGGCACATCTGAATGTCTTGCTGTGCAGCTAATGAGTACCAATTTTTTTTTTTCAGAGAGATGGAAATTTTCTTTTTGAACAAAAGTTACCCAGTTTAAGTTAGCACTATCATATTCTACTTAAATCCATCCAGGCTGCAGTGTCCTTTTCTGTTAGTTTCAGTTTCTTCCTTTCACTGCTTATTATTGATGACTAATCCACAGAAGATTTAGAGTTGTATTTAAAAGATAGGCAGTATATTAATAACTTTTGATTTTATATTCCATAATGTAGCTTAAGATGTTTCAAGCCCTGATGTTCCTTACATCAGGATATTGTAAGCATGTTCCCTGTAGTGTGAACTGTGGAGAACTGAAGCATTCAGCTTATACGGCTGTGAAGATAATGAGTGTAGTAGAAAATGGAGTGGTAGATCATAATTTTTCTCTTTTTAGGAATATGTTATTTTACTTTTTTTTCTTCACTATTTCTTAAGTAACTGTTACACATTTTAAAACCTCCTGGAATAGATTCTGCTAACCTGTTTTTTGACAATAGGGGTCAAGCTTTATTCGCTGCATCAAACCCAATTTAAAGATGACAAGTCACCATTTTGAAGGAGGACAGATCCTTTCTCAACTTCAGTGTTCAGGTAATGTATTCATGTGATATTCCTCCCCTTTCTCCCACTCTCACTTATTATTTCAAGTGTTTTAGTTTGACCTAAATTTGGAATATGTGAAATGAAAACAGTATGTTTACTTACTTGAACTGTTGCTGTCCAGATGGTAAATTATTTAGGTCTTTCAAACTGATTTTGATTCTCAATAGCTGAGGGTCCCATTTTAGTCGAAGCAAATGTAGTTAATGCAGCCTAAGAAGTGATTCCTATGAGCAGCCATAAGACTTCTCATTTGCCAGGAGAGTTTCCTTAAACTCTATCAGCTGTTTTCCTACTGATTTTTGAGAGTATAGATGTTTGGTACACAATATTAGGCCATGTATTGATATTTAAATTTAGATTTACTGATCTGGAGCTGAATCTGTTGTTTCAGTGCTTGCACCACAATGTTACTAGGTCAGCAGCTCAGTTCAGAACCACAGAACTCCTTTGAGTTCCTTTGGCAACTGAAGCGTTAGAAATTCACGTATGTACTTAGAGACTGTAGGTATTAGCTCAGGTATGTAAAACAAGCAGATCAGTTTTCTTCCATTTGCCTCAAAAATAGAAGTGAATTAAGTTTTACTTTTTCAAAATTACTTTATACCATTATTAAATGGATTTAGAACTAAACTTTCAACAGTGGCACTGCAGTGTTGTCTTTCCTGTTATTTTATGTGGTACAGTGTTATTGTGATGCTGCATTTTCCTTATACCTGAAATGCTAAGTACTTTCAAATTTTATAAGACATTTCCAGGTTTTGCAGCTGGTGCTTTGGCAAGGCACCATGTATTTATCATGTTATATTACAGTCACAAATGCTTAACAATTTTCAGCAATTAGGATTACATTAGCATTATTATCAGTAGGTTTCTCAGGTTACTTTTTTATTTTCCATTATAACAATTGTAATGTTTTATAATAATCTTACAAGTTTAGTTTTCTTGGTGTACTACTTTAGCTCCTGTTTAAATGAATTCAGTGTAGTAAAGAAAAAAACCTAGTGTTTTAAAAGCATAGTAACGAACAGTCTAAAAAATGTAACAAACAAACATAAAAAAGGCAATAACAAAAAAAAAAAACCTCTGCAAATGGTAAGATGTAGAAGTGTTTAGGAAATTAAAATTGCATCTTGCCAGTTGATACCTAGAACAGCCTACTACACGTGCTGAAAGTGCACTTGCATTAGGCACTCTGATAGAGATGACATCATGAAGGAATGCTAGAGGCTTGGGTGATTCTTTGATGAATTGGGTTTTGAACAATATTTGTGAGGCTTTGTCATGAAGTACTGATTATCATAAAAATCATTGCTTTATTTACATTGCTTTATTTGCATTTTACAAGGATCAACTTCTGTGTGTGTATGTTCTTATGAATGTAGGAATGGTGTCTGTTTTGGACTTAATGCAAGGTGGTTTCCCTTCACGAGCTTCATTTCATGAACTATATAATATGTACAAGAAATACTTGCCTGAAAAATTGGCTCGGCTGGATCCTAGACTGTTCTGCAAGGTAAGTTAGAAATTAATTCTTCTGACATACCATCAAGGTCAGGAAATATATTTGTGTATCTTTTGCGGGGGAGGGATTTTTGGAAGAGAAAGATAACAAAGCCTGTTTTTTTTTTTTTTCTCTTCTCCTCTCCCTTTGTTTCAGGCACTATTTAAAGCCTTAGGATTGAATGAGAATGATTACAAATTTGGGTTAACCAAGGTGTTTTTTAGACCTGGCAAGGTAATATGTCTCTTTCTTCTTTTATTTAGAGTTTATGAATGTGAATCAAAGAACAATTAACATTGGAAAGGACCTCTGAAGGTTACTTGGTCAACACTTTTCTTAAAGTAGGGCCAACTTAAATAATGTTGTTCAGAGCCTTTTGTAAATGTTGATAAATTCCTATGGATAAAAAAAAGGAACTCCTCATAGTTTTGTGGCTAGTAGTCCTGTATTTTTAAAGCAATATTTGTTGCTTTGTATTTCACAAGTTTCTCCCATGTTCCATAAGTCACTAAGGAGTATATTTAGAACTACTAAAAAGAGCAAGTCAGAAGAAGAAAATAAACACTTTCCACTTAAATGAATTTATAACTGGAATCTCTTCCTATGACCATGAGTAGTGCTATTGCTAGGACAGAGAAAGAAGAAGTAGGGAGCGATTGCGACTGGAAGGTAAACTCAGTTACAGGCACAGAACAGTGTTCTTACTGTCATGATTATCTATAAGTAGAAATGCAGGATTTTTCGAAAAGTTTGCCTTTAGTGGGACTTATACATGAGGATTTAAAAAATTAAGCAAATTAAGTTTGCAAGGCTTTCATTTTTCACTAAATGCAGAATTTGGGTTATTTTAAAATTATGGAACTCCAGAGTGATTACTTAGAAAGTAGAAAAAGAAATCATTCTTTAAAATATGGAATTCCAGAGTGATTATTTATAAAGTAGAAAAACATGTCATTCCTTAAAATAGTCAGTAAATTTTGTTTTTTAATGATGAAGTGTTTGAATTATTCAGAATATTAAACTTTTCACATCAATTAAAAAAATAAAACAGCCAATTCTGTTATTATTAGAGTTACAACTGATGGTATTCCAGACACATAGCTGCTTGTCTGAATTAATTTAGTGGATAGAATGGTAATGTACAGTTCATTGTTCTATTTGCATTAAAAATACCTTAGCTTGCTTTTAAATAATGTCTAGCGCTTTCTGTTCTCATTTTTAAAACTGATTTTGTATTTAGTTTGCAGAGTTTGATCAAATAATGAAGTCAGATCCGGATCATTTAGCAGAGCTAGTTAAAAGAGTCAATCACTGGCTTATCTGCAGTCGCTGGAAAAAAGTTCAGTGGTGTTCTCTCTCAGTGATAAAATGTATGTATTTTATATTTTAATAGTTGCTATCGATATAGCAAAGCAGTTAGCAATAGCAGTTAGCAATACAGCAGTCAGCAGTTATTATGTTAGGTAAATATAGGAGGGCTTAAAGCAGAGGTTTGTAAAAGTGGTGATGGTTGAGCTGTATCTTCCAACCTCCCCTCCCGTGTCCAGGCTGATCTGTGAAGCCTGGCAAACACATGCATGGAAATAGCAATTAAAGTCCTTGGGGAGGCATCTTGACATTGGCAGAAAGGAGCAGCAGGTTCAACTCCAAGCTGACAATATAGAGTGATTTAGCTGAGCTTCAGGGAACTGACTGCATAGAAATTGTTAATGTCCAGGCAGTAACAGCACATTCAGAATCACTGACATGACTCATGGGGCAAATGTCTCAGTTCCAGGAGTTATTGTGGATTAACAAGTGCAAATCACTATTGATGTGCTCTTTGCAAGTGCTCAACCTGCCCTGCTCAGTGTGCAGAGGCAGCAAGGCGGTGTGGAATAGCTTGGTACTGCTGACATGGGCCCTTAGATTGCTTGACTCAGACTTGTGAATTCTGTTGTCTACTGTGACTTAACTCAAGTACAGATTGTCTACATACAGGTTAGAGCTGTTGAGTTGTGAGCAATACAGAAAATATAGGAATTTATTGTATTGTTTAAGCTATTGAGACGCAGTCAATCTTTTTGTGTTACAGTGAAAAACAAGATAAAATATCGAGCTGGTGCCTGCATTAAAATACAAAAGACTATTCGAATGTGGCTTTGCAAGAGAAAGCACAAGCCACGGTAAGAGATTATTCACTTGGTTCTCTTGCTGTAGAAAATGTCTATTTTAAAACAGATTCTTCTGAATGTAATAGATTTACTATGCCTAACCAAATGTATCCAAAGTCACAGAATGATATATGAGTGTGAGGCTTTGAGGAGTGCTGCCTTCTACTTGTGTTGGCCAAGGGCAAATCAACTGAATCTGACCCTTTCATAAGAGGTGTTCAACTTGTTCATAGACCCCTGCAGTGATAACCAAGTAGTGCTAATAACAGAGCTAAACCTTTCCTTAGGTAATTCAGGACTTTCTGTCCTTCAATCATGCTCACTTTCCTCCGTAGGTCTCCTTTCTTCCACTTCTGGGCAGTAATTGTGTGTTCTCCCTTGTTTTTCCTCCTGAAGTTAAGTAGCTGTTAGCATTAGCGTTATTGCATGGAATACTCAGCTATTAAGCACTCCTATTGTTATTCTGTAATAAAGCCCCAGAACTCTATCTGTTCTTCATTGCTTGTGTTCTAATATGTTTTCTTTTACATCCTTTGATAGTAATATTCGCATTTTGTACCTTGTTGCTTCTGTTCATTTCCCTAAATGCTTATACTGTTCTTCTATGCTCATCTTCAGTGATTTAATTTAGTTTCTACTTGTTATTTTTCCTGAATATTTGTTCAGTGACTTCTTTCTTCCTAGAATTCCTGTATAGATTTATAACTTGACCTTCTGTATTATTTCTTAAAGATGCTGCTTTCCTGGACTCCCTACTTTCCCTGTAGGGTTTAAGGACCCATTCTAAAATCAGAATTATACATCTATAAAATAGTCTGAAAATACATTAAGCTGTCTTTCATTCACAGCATTGATGGTTTGGTAAAGGTGCGTACGCTGAAAAAGAGACTTGATAAGTTTAATGAAGTAGTAAATGCTCTGAAGGAAGGGAAGGCAGAGACAAGCAAACAGGTGAAGGAGCTGGAATCTTCCATTGATGCTTCAATGACCAAAATTAAGGTATGTTATTAACCAGAGAAATGGCTTCTTATTACTGAAATCTTTTAAAACTTAATTATTATTTTATTTTTATTTTTTTTTAAGAGGAAGCACTTTGGAGAAAGTTTTTTTTTTTTTTTTTTTTGTATTGAAATGTCTTGCTATAGACATCTGTGTCAGAGGTCCCATTTTTCAGAGTCACTGGACACTTCTGAATCAGATTTGGAGTTGGAGCTACATTTGCGAATGTAGCTGAGATCGGAAGCTTACATCTCCACCTGTGTTTCAATGTGTGGTGACACTATGAGACTGGTGATGTTAATAATCTGCTTGTTGCAGACTCAGTGATGTGTATTAGCAGTATTTTAAATTAATCAGGTATGAAACTTAAACAATTTAATAGTAATAATAAAATAACATGCTAGATTTTAATTCAGTCATAATTATAGTCCCCTTCTCTAATAGAAATAAGGCAAAAAATTATAGTCCCCTTCTCTTAATAGAAATAAGGCAAAAGTGACTATTAGCCTCAAAAAGGGTCACCAAACATCCCGTGTCACACTTGCCTATTGTCTTTTTGTTTTTTTTCTTCTGTGTGTCTCAACACAAAGAGTAAAGGAGAGAAAGTGAAATTAAGCTTTATCTACCAGTTAGATTTGGAAATACATGTAGTAAGGGTTATTGTTTTATTAAGTATTGCTTTATTTTCATCATGTTATTTTCTACTCGCCTCATTTAAAAACATGCTCACTTATTATGGTAGCACCTATGGTAAAAATAATGGAGCAAATGAAAAATTTTAAAAAACAGAGTGCTTCCGTATATACCGTGGAATTAATGATGAACTAGAGACAATGACCAGAAACTGAAGCATCAAAAGTTCCACAGGAACTTAAGGAAAAATTTATTGACAATGATGGTGACAGAGCCCTGGCACAGGCTGCCCAGAGAGGTGGTGGAGTCTCCTTCTCTGGAGATCAAGACCCACATGGATGCAGCCCTGTGCCATGTGCTCTAGGAGACCCTGCGTGTGCAGGGGGGTTGGACTAGATGACCTCTAGAGGTCCCTTCCAACCTTAGGCATTCTATGATTCTATGAAGCTAAGCTAGAATGCACATAAAAGCTCCTAGTTCTCAAGATAGCAAAGTTTAATTTCTGTTGCTTAAAAATGGCAGGTTTCAGAACTGAGGGCAGCTTTTAAAGATAATTCCTGTTCAGAGTTAGTGGTAAAAATAGAAATTGCTTAATATGGTTTTAAATGAAAGAAGAAAGTTATGTATCTGCAGGATTTAAGAAAGGAAGTGAATCACTGAATGATTGAGAAGGGACCTGTAGAGATCATCTAGTCTGATCCCTTGCACAAGCAGGGACATCCAGAGCATGTGGCACAGGGTGGCATCCAGGTGGATTTGGAAGATCTCCAGAGAAGGAGACTCCACAGCCTCTCTGGGCAGCCTGTGCCAGCGCTCTGTCACCCTCACAGCAGAGAAGTTCTTCCTCAAATTCAAGTAGAACTTCCTATGCTTCAGTGGCCATTGTCTCTTGTCTTATTTCTGGCCACCACTGAAAAGGGTCTGGCCCCATCCCCTTACGAAGTGAAGGACTTGCTTAAGGTCCACTCCTCCACTACTCTTTCAAATATATATTGCAGTGCTCAGTGTTTTCATAGCACTTCGTATCATTTTAAAAGATGAGGTACAAACTCAAAGGAATATTATCTCTTCTTATATTTTAATTCTGCAGACCACTATAATGACAAGAGATCAGATACAGAAAGAATATGATGCTCTAGTTAGAAGCTCTGAGCAGCTTCTGAGTGCACTGCAGAAAAAGAAACAGCAAGAGGAAGAAGCAGAGAGGCTGCGACGCATTCAGGAGGAAATGGAAAAAGAAAGGAGGAGGCGTGAAGAGGAGGAGCAACGCCGAAGAAAGGAAGAGGAGGAAAGGCGTTTGTGAGTGTTTCATGAGTGGCTGCTTTCGAAATGAAAAGGAAATCAGAAGGGCATTTTAATAAACTTGTATTTAATATTGTTGAACCCCGATTGTACTCTCGTTGTAAAAAAACAAAAACAAACCCGAAAACAACACCAACACAAAACCCTTTTCCCTAAGGATTTACATTGTAAGTATGGTCAGAAGACAGTAGGGAAGAGATAATATGAAGCAACTGGGAATACAGTCAGACTTGGAAAGTTTCTTGGCTTTATGTATATTGTCTTTTCATCAGAATGGTACCAACTTCTGGATTACTGTTTAAATTTATGGAAGATGCTTTCATATTTCTTTTTTACTTGCATCATACTAAGATAACTGTCAAAAGGTTTTTTCTTTTTATTCATCTTCCCTTTCTCCCTTTGCTTTTGTAACAGGAAATCTGAGATTGAAGCAAAGAGAAAACAGGAAGAGGAAGAGAGGAAAAAGAGGGAAGAGGAAGAAAAACGTATGCAGGTAATGTTGTGTTTTCCAAAAAAGTATTTCCCACAACTTAACATTCTCCACCTGAAACTATTGTGTCTAACGGTATAATTTTATAAATGTGTCTCAAATTTATACAACAGTGTTATATTTGGCAATGTTCAATTTAATCCAGCTGTTTAGAAATAGTCCTCTGTAATGTTTGTTTATTTTTAACTACAAATATTGTAAGCCTTTTTACTAATGCCCGTGTTGCAGCAATGCTCATGCTTACAGATAAATTCTTGTTGGCATTTGCTAGTTGAGGACTAGCAGTTTCCCACCTAGGACTGGGAAACCAGTTGAAAGCTGTCAGATTTTATAGACCAAAATTGGCAACTACTGTAAACAAACAAAAACTATTCAGTTTTAGATTTAATTTTTCAAATACTGAATCTCATAAGCTTATTGAAGTGTCAAACTTTACTATACTAACCTAATAAATGTAGTCTGTTCGTATTAAGTATTTTTAGTATGCAGCAGTCCCATGTTACTTTATTGTTATATTTTGATTGAGTACTGAAGCTAGAATGTTCCAGATGCAATTTGATATTATTTAATTGTACTTAAAAAGTAGGTTATTGTTCAGTAAGGTACTGCTCAGATCACATGTACAGAAGTCAAAGCTGAATTCAGGCTGAAAACTGGATTAGATACCAGTTTAACAGTAAACAGTTTGGGGATATTGGTAATAATGACAGGATATAGGATTGCCTTTCGTAAACTGTTACATGTGATTGTGTAAAATCCATGCAGTTCAACCCTACTCCCTTTGCCTTCATTCCTGGCACTTGCTCCCCATACACTCTCACTCTGAGGCACATTAGGACGCTCATCCCCTTGCTCTCTTCCTTGCTTTGGAGGTTCCCTGTTTGACCTCAGCAGAGAGGAAAAGCTCTTCTTCAGGGACCATTGTAACAACTGCCAAGGCAGAAGTTTTAAAAACTTGGTCCACTAGTCCATATGCATTTTTTAAGGCTAGCCTTTATTTTGTTTATATATATATATTTAGATCTTTATTTTTTTCATATATTTTATATTTTTATATTTCCTTTGTTTCTGCTGTGTGTGTATTTGCAATTCAGGATATAATTACACTTAGAAACACAACATTCTGTTTTTAAAGCACGTAGGTAATTCTGGGGGGCATTTCTTTCTTGTACATGCAATTTATTCCTCATTATCTCTCCGTTTGGTGGTTGATGCTGTTAGCTAATCTAGGATTCACAGAGAGGGTTCTCTGGTGTTACCTGCAAATTCATGATGACTGGAGGGGAGTGGCTCTTGTTTCTTGACTTTTGGGACAGGGAAAAGCATTGCCAAGAAAGGTGTTGGTAAAAGTCAGCGTGTTTGGAACTGGAAGTTTTCTCCTGAATGCTCAAATTTTATTTATTGTGTGTGCAAGACCTTTGTTAAATAATGGCAGTAAGACAGGGTTATAGTGTTTCTCTGCAGAGGCAGTGTATCTGGATTGTTTCTTCACTGCAGGAAGCCAGAATTTTGCCATTTCCTTAGATGTGGGGACAGATCAGGTCTACAGTTACAGACCTGTATACAAAATCATGCTTACTACTAAGTCTTATGAATGCCAAATACCAAATTCAGAATACAAAGGAAATTCTGTGTTAGTGCTATTGAGGACTTACCGTAGTACTCATCAGAGTTTTATTAATTCTGAAAATTTCTCAAATCTAATTTTCCTAATTAGTAAAGTAGTTGAGGAAAAACTTAGTATGTTTTTATATAGGAGTAAGTGATTGACATTTTAATTGGAATAAGTAATTCAAATGATGAGCCCTAATGATGCGATAAACTACATGAGAAACAAGATGCAATCTGTAGCTCTTGTATTTTTCTTGAATCAATTTAAAAACTGCTCCTGTTCCTTTATTTTTTTTAATTCTGTACATTTGTCATGTAAACTATAAATGTATTTTTATTACACATTTTTCTAACCACTTGCTTAAGTAACATTTTGCTTTTGCTTGGATAAGATTAAAGTTTTGTTTTTATAAAACAGGCTGAAATTGAGGCTCAGCTTGCCAAAGAACGTGAAGAAGAAACGCAGCACCAGGCGGTTCTTGAACAGGAGCGTCGAGATCGTGAACTTGCAATGAGAATTGCCCAGAGTGAGGCAGAACTCATAAGTGATGAGGCACAGCTTGATTTAGGATTGAGGAGGTATGGCTTAAGTTTTTGCTTTTTCTTTTCCATAGCTGTTTTCTCTGAGAATGCTATAGATGGTTTTATGTGGTTATGTATTAACTGAATAGCCCTTTCAAGTCACCAGATTCCATTTTTTTTTCAAATCGACTCGTCAAATTTATTTAAGACTGCTTGTTTCTGCTGAGAAATAGTTTCTCCATTGTGCTAATTGCTACCTCTGTGATTTAGATGTATGTGAATATGACTCCAGTTTTGTGGGAAAGCATCATGTTGAATAAAACAAAACCTCATCCCATTTCTCTTTCTCTTCTTGAAACCTAGTGAGGATGGCATCTTTTTTACAATTTTTATCACCTTTTTATCTAATTTCTAATTAATTTTAAGATGCCCTGGCATCTTAAGGCAGAAGTAATACTTATTTCTGTATCCTTACTGGTAAGTTTTTATAGTACAGAAAGGATATGTTTCACATGGTTGAATTTGAAAATTAAGCCTTAAATATTTAATTGTTGTTGTTTTGTTTGAACTTCCTGATGAGTCAGTGCTTAACTTCTTGTGCAGATTCATATTGCCTGCAAAGCAAGACCTCCTTATGTATAAAGGGTGAATCCACAGAAACTCTCTGGCCAGCAAATATAAATATATGTGTGTGTGTATGTGTGCATATATATATATGTATGTGTGTATGTAAAATTGATGCATATTTTAACTGTGTGGTTGGGTGCCTTTGTTTCTTCCCTGAAAGTATTTTTAGGATGTATTTCTTTTACAGTCCTCCTTAGGTGCTAACACTGAAAAATATTTATGTTTCTTGACAGTTCTAAGCCCACAAAAGAAACTTTCTTTTATTTATGTATGAGTGGCTCTGATTTCAGATTACTTATTTCCAGTATGGTCAAGATTTATATAATGCTTATATATTTATGTATTAAGCACGTGTGCATACAGGCACATACATATATTTGTAAATATCCCTATGATTTAGTGAAATTTTACTGTTCTGCGTTAAGAGTTTCTAAAGGCTCTATACATTATTTGGGATTCAGTGGAAAGCAAATCTGGGATTTTGCCTGCCTTTATTATGGATCAGATTGTATTTGGGGGTTACCAGCATGATTATGCCATTGGTTTGTTAGATGATGCAAAAAAACCTTCACAAATGAATGTTTCCAGACAATTCAACCTCTCAGTGTTTGCTGCTCAGAGTTTTATTTAGATCCATGCTTTTTTCATAACTGAATCCCTGTGTGACATACCTAGGTAATTTTTTGTCATGTACCATATTAATTTGTAAAGGCTTCTGCTAAAATTGCCAGTGTTTTTGCTCTTAGTTGTCACACAATAGCTGAGTTATTATCTCAAATGTGGCTCTTTAAGATGTTCCGTTGGTCCAAGTTGATCACTTTACAGGCCATGTTCTTGAAGATTTTTCCTTTTTTTCCTATTCGGATTGTGATGAAATGCAGAATTTGAAAGAAGAATTAAAATTCAGTGCAACCTGGCAAATCTCTCAGATACGAATAGAGAGTTTAAAGAAGGAGAACTCAGAGAATTCAGTAACTTTCCTTGGTCAATGAAGCTTAGTGGTAGGACATGGAAGGCTCAGGATGATTAGAAAGGACAGAGTGATCTGAACAAATAAATACAGCAGAGTAAATTCTTTCTTGATCAACTTGAGATATAAACCTCGGAAAAACAATAGAGGAATCTTTCTGCTTAAATGAGACTTCTTCTCATTCTTAAATGAGACTTCTTGAGGTCATTAACAAAAAAAAAAAAAGATTACAGTCAGAAAATTATTTCAGAAGACACCCCCAAGTTTTCAGAGTTTTGAACCAGAAAAATAAAATTTGTAATTCTGATTCTTCTGATATATTTAAACCACCTAAGACCTTCCCCAAATTCAATATCTTCTATTGAAATTCAAAGGCAGGATTCCCACATAACTTCAGGAATGGGTTTGAAGCTAAGTTGTGTGCTGAAATTCTAACGTGTAGTTAGATTTTAACTGGTTTCAACAAAACATGCAAGTTAATCAAAACAATCCCTAGGACTTTCATTTAACTATTATCAATCACTATTTTACTGTAGTCTAATGGAATTGTATTCTGCCATCTTCTGAATTTGAGACTTCCATAGCATGCTGTGAAATCTCTGAGACTTTTATGATTGTTTTCCCCTTTGCATTACTTCTGGTTAAGATATAAGGCTGCATTGCTGGATCCACACAGTGCCGCTGGTTCTTCAGGGCCCTCATGTTTGTAAATCTGTGTTTATTGCTTAGGCTTTTGCCGGAACCAAGGAGTATTTTACTCTGTGCTCCACTATCTACGAAGTGAAAAAGCAAGCACTGCGACTTCTTAGCTGGTTAGACAGGTGCCACTGCAAAGGAACTGATGTGTTCTGCCTACTTTTACAGAGCCTGTGGTATTATGCACTGGAGTATTTGAAAATAGGTAGCTTCTCTGTCATTTCTTTTTCTCCTCAATACTTTGTTTCATTTGAAACCAATACCTTGAATTTCAATACCTTGCTTCAAGATCTCGAAGGGAAGGGCTCTGGAGCGGATGCTCATGCTGCAGCAGCTTGTCTAGAGGAACACAACCGTGGCAAAAGCCGCCAAGCAGGAAAGCGCAGGCAGCGAGAGGGAGCCCCAGCGCTGGGCCTTGCGTGGGCAGCGCTGAGCCCCAGCCCAGAGGCGGCTGTCTCCTTGGGGGCAGCGCCAACAGAGCGCCGCCAGGGAGCCAGGTGACCAGAGTGGGCAGAGTGTAGTGCAGCAGTTTGCAGGGAGTCTACCCCCTGCCCAGGAAAAGAGTTCTCTCCACGGTCTCTTCTGTCAGTGGGACATCAGTGGGAAATCAGGCAAAGCCATGGCCTCTACTCTGCAGAGAGCCTGCACCAGGAAGACTGGCGTCAGAGACTAAACCGCCACAGAAACATGCGGCAGTCCAGGCCTCTGGCTGTGGAGAGTGTCTGAGCCTCTCCATGCTACCAGGGAGTAGCAACACCTATCTTAGGTGTGAGCAGGTGAATGAGCTACTTAACCTGATGGTGGAGCTGAAGGAGAAGGTAGAAGGGCTGAGAAGCATCAGGGAGTGTGAGAAAGAAATAGACTGGTGGAGTCACGCTCTGGAGTCATCCCAGATAGTGCACCCAGAGAACCCCCCAAAATCTTTCAGAGGATCCCCTACCCTCTTGCCATAGGGTGGAGGGAGCAGAATTAACTGTATTAAGAGACAAACAAGAATGGAAGCGGGTCTCTGTTTGAGGCAGCAGGAAAACCCTTTCCAGGACCACCTCACCGCCTCAGGTGACAGCATTTAACAGGTATGAGGCCCTGGAACTTGAGGACCAGACAAATGAGGTCAAAGACCAAGGCCCACCTAGGGGATTATCTAGGGCAAGGCAGTCAAGTCCACACTTTAAGGCCACTCCTTAAGAGCACCGGGAAGAAGTGGCTTGTGATTGTGATGGGTGACTCCCTGCAGAACCAATCTGCAGACCCAACCCCTTGTCCAGAGAGGTCTGTTGCCTGCCAGGGGCTCTAATAAGGAACGTTGCAGAGAGACTGCAAAGGCTTGTCCAGACAGCTATTATCCCTGTTACTGTTTCATGTGGGCACTAATGACACCATGGGGAAACTGAGCAATGTCAGATGAGATTTCAGAGCCCTAGGGATGACAGTCAAAGGTCTAGGCGCCAGGTTGTGTCCTCCTCTATCCTGCCAATGAGGGCAGTGGGGATGAGGAGGAAAAGGCAGATATCACAGTGGGGAAAGAAAAGAGCCACCTCAGCAAGAGGAGCATGTGTGTCTTGGCCAAAAGGTTGGCCAACCTGATTAGGAGGGCTTTAAACTAAGCAAAAAGGAGGAGGAAGGGAAGTGCTACATGGACAGGGCAGTCAGTGTGACGCAGGCAAAGTCTAGCAGGAATATGGAAGTGGGGAAGTTAACATAAGAAAGATAGGGTTATAGAGGGTCATCTTACAATCCTCCCAGGAAACCTGCAGGCTTGATTACTTCCCTGAAATGTCTGTAGAGCAATGCACACAGCATGGGGAATAAACAAGAGGAACTGGAGATCTGTGTGCAGTCCCGGCATCATGATCTCATCGCAATTACAGAGACATAGTGGAATAGCTCATATGACTGGTGTACTGTTATGGAAGGCTACATGCTTTTTAGGAAGGACAGACAGACTGGGAAGGTGGGGAGGTGGAGTTGTTCTTTGTTTGAGAGAGCAACTGGAATACTTGGAGCTCAGCCTGAGGGTGAATGATGAGCCAGTTGAGAGCTTGTGAGCAAGCATTAGAGGGCAGGCTAATATGGGAGACACTGTGGTAGGTGTTTGCTACAGGCTACCTGATCAGAATGAGGAAGATGATGAGGCCTTCTACGATAGCTGGGAGTGGCCTCATGGTCACAGACCCTGCTTCTCCTGGGGGACTTCACCCAGCCTGATATCAGCTGGAAAGACAATACAGCCAGGCACAAGCAGGTTCCTGCAGAGCACTGCTAATAACTTTTTGACACAGGCTGTGGAGGAGCCAACGAGGAGAGGTGGGCTGCTGGACATGGTATGAACAGATAGAGAGGGACTTGTTGGGGATGTGAAGGTGGGGGGTAGCCTTAGCTGCTGTGACCATGAGTTGGTGGAGTTCAGGATCCAAGGAGGAGGAAGCAGAGCCTTGCAACCATGGACTTCAGGAGGGCCAACTTTGGCCTCTTCAGAGACCTGCTTGGAACACTTCCATGGGGTAGAGCTCTAGAAGGAAGGAGGACCATTGTCTCTAAGCATGCAGAGGACAAGAAGGTGCTCAAGAGTAGTCAGCATGGATTCATCAAGGTGTGGAAGAATGGCCTGGAAAAGGGGGAACTTAGAGAAAACCTAGGGCCTAACAGAAGTTTTGGCATTACAGAAGCTTGCTTGGGGGTGATACACAGTTGCCACTTCCAGGATGGCTGGTATGTGTGGAATCTACCTCTCCACGATTCGCTTGACAACACAATCTGCCCTTCTAGCGCACATTGATAAGAGTAAACGAAGAGTGGAGATACCACGGCCAAACTTGGCTGACTTCCCTGTGGAGGGAATAATCTGATGGGGCCATGCAGATGACAAGTGAATGGAGGGTGGAGTGGAGTGAAGGCACCGTGACCAAACTGTTTTACTCCCTGCAGAGGTGGCAGCCTGGTGGTGCCACACAGCTGATGAGTCGCATAGAGGTCTGGTGCTGGACCAACAATGGTTGCAGATTAGTCCCTTCCGATAAGCTTTGCTCAAACTTCTCTTTCTTCTAATCTCATTATAATACCAATACACAACCCCATCCCACTGAGCATACTCTCTAGATTTTCGATTAACTTAAGAGACTTTTTTTAAATCAATGAATAACGAAAGCAAATGTGACTAGAGTCAGTCAAGCTCCACGTGAATGTAAAAGAAAATATATAAAAGGCAAACTAGTAAGAGGAACAGTAAGGAAGAGGGAAGACTCCACTGTAACTTCTGGGTCACTCGACACGCTGATCCCCCTTTCCTCCCCTTGAGTCGGAATGCTGCCTGAGGAGACTCGAGACTGAGAGCCTTCTCCCATCTTCTGGGATGAGTGATGATTGCACATTTGTACATCAGAGCTGGCTAAAAACCCCATGCTGTGGTAGAGAATTTCCTATACTGACATCCAAAACCTGCTTTGTAGATGTTACATTTGAATAAATCTTGCTGTTTGTGAACTCAACTACCTGTTTGGGAGGGGCGATCGGACCTACAGTTGACAGACTGTTCATGAATCCAGTATTGCCAGAGTTGACCTTATAGTTGATCATATTATTTGGGAACTCGATTCTAGAAAGGCAGTCGGACATACAGTCCTCAGACTGTTTGTGGTGCCACACTGATACTGATTTGATATCTCCTTCCCCCCTTCCACCACCACTACAACTTTCAAACTGCAACGTTTTCACACAAGGGGAATTTATGCTTAACCAACCTATAGCCTTCTATGGTGGAATGACTGACTGGGTAGATGAGGGGAGAGAGTGGATGTCATCTACCTGGACTTCAGCAAGACTTTTAACACTGTTCCTCACAGCATCCTCTTGGGCGAGCTCTGGAGGTGTGGGTTAGATGAGTGAGTGCTGTGGTGGATTAACTGGCAGGATGGCAGAGTCCAGAGGGTAGTGATCAGTGGTGCAGAGGTTGGAGGCCTGTAGTTAGTGGGTCAGTCCTTGGTCCAGTCTTGTTCAATTTATTCATCAATGACGCGCATGAAGACACAGCGTGCCCCCTCAGCAAGTTTGCTGATGATACGAAACTGGGGGGAAGAGCTGATATTCCAGAGGGCTACACTGCCATCCAGAGGGACTTGGACACACTGGACAACTGGGCAGCGAGAAACCTTATTAAATTCAACAAGGCCAAGTGCAAGGCCCTGCAACTGGACAGGAATAACCCCAGACACCAGTACAGGCTGGGGACCGACCTTCTGGAGAGCAGCTCTGCAGAGAAGGACCTGGGTGTCACGGTGGATGACAAATTGACCATGAGGCCTCCTTGTGGCCAGGAAGGCCAATGAGATCCTGGGGTGCATTAAGAGGAGGATCTCCAGCAGGTCGAGGGAGGTGATCCTGCCCCTCTACTCAGCCCTGGTGAGGCCGCATCTGCAGTGCTGTGTCCAGTTCTGGGCCCCCCAGTACAAAAGGGATGTGGAGCTGCTGGAGAGAGTCCAGCGCAGGGCCACAAGGTGGATGAGAGGTCTGGAACACCTGCCCTATGAGGAAAGACTGAGAGAGCAGGGCCTGTTCAGCCTGGAGAAGAGAAGGCTGAGAGGGGACCTGATCAGTGTATTTAAATACCTCGAGGGAGGGAGGGAGGAGGATGGGACTGGCCTCTTTTCAGTGGTGGCCACTGTTAGAACTAGAGGAAACAACCACAAACTGAAGCATCAAAAGTTCCACAGGAATTTAGGGAAAAATTTCTTAACAGTGAGGGTGAGGGGCCCTGGAACAGGTTGCCAAGAGAGTCTGTGGAGTCTCCTTCTCTGGAGATCTTCAAAACCCACTTGGGCGAAGTCCTGTGCCACCTGCTTTAGGTGGCCCTGCGGAAGCAGAGAGGTTGGACTGGATGATCTCTGGAGGTCCCCTCAAACCTTAACGATACTATGACTCTATAATTTATCTGCTTATAAATATTTACAGGAGCATAATTAGGTGTCATTTGTTTTAGAAGTATACTCATTGATGTTTGTCAAAGAAAAAAAACTTGACAGAGGTCTCAACTCTTTCCCTTGTGTTGTTCTGTTTGGGCTTACTATGCTAGACCTCTCGGGGTTTGTAGAATTTTATTACTCATCTAAGATTGACAAGCACATGTAATAAAGTATTTACTTCATGCAGTGTTTAGCAGTTGAGTATAAGTTACAATTAAGTAATAGAGTTGCCTGTTTTTATCTGGGTATGTGGCAACTTTGTTGTGACCAACTTTTTCTTCCTCCAGATCATTAGAAGGCTAATTAGGAAGTAGCTAATTAGTTCTCACTAACTAAGTATCTTCTGTTTTCAGAGCCAATGGAACAAAGCCGCAAATGACTGCGTATGATATTTCATTTTTCAATTCAATACGCTAATGGAAAAGAATCTAACACTAATTAATTCAAAGGAAATTGATACTGTCCTCTTATCACTAATACTTCTTTAATAATCTTTATTAGACCACGCCTATAAAACACAAGTAATTTGTAAAAAATTACACTCCTGCTTTGCTTATATTTAATATACAAGTTAATAGTAAACTAATTAATTACATTTATTAAAGTTTATCATAATTACTGTAAATTTTTCACCAGCCATTTTTGCCTTCCTGTATGTCTTATTTCATTATAACAATGAATCAGAATTTTATGTATATATGCATGTGTGTATATATATGTACACAAGAATGGTTATTACATAAAAATAGCAGCCATTATTTTCTGTGCTGGCATTAGCTTCAGTTAGGTTGTCAAGAGACTACTAGAGTCATAAAGGCTGTTTTTATTTAATATATTGGATTTATGCTTTTTTTTTATAGGGAACAAATGGCCACAGAAATGTCAGAAATATTGTCTAGGTAGGTGAAAAGACAACACCAAATGAATCAGTCTCTTTACAAAAATAATTTGCAGATTAAATGAATTGAAATATAATTGAAAAATAACGGAATTAATTATTAAATGATAAACCGATAAATGTTTTTTTCCAGATAAATTTCCTGAATCAAAACATTTTTATGTTAAAAATCATTGTCCGATTTTTCAGTAATTATGTTTTCTGTTTTTTTTTTAACTGATTATGTAAAGAAAGAGTAAGAGGAACTTGTTGGATAGTGATGCTGGATATTATTTTGATAGATAATGTTAGTCAATCTTACTTCTTCTTGACTCTTCTTATATGGATGATACAAAACTGGGCTCCACGGATTTTCAAGAATAACAGGCAATTTTATTTTTATTAATTCATATATGTAATGTTTGCAAATTCAATATAACTTTAATACAATTCTCTAATCCTAACATAACTGTTAGGAGCTTTTAATGAGATGCTAAACTCAGTTGTAATTCTATTCAAATAGAATTTTAATTGTATAAAAAGCATTCTAGAACATTAAATAAACACTCCAGGCTAGCTTTTTTCCAGATGACAATGGAGGACTTCATGCACAAAGCACAAGTAAGAGAAAATAGAGGTGTAAATCTGAAGACATTTGTCCTTTTTCCTACTAGTTTGTACTAGAATGTTAATTCTTTGTTGAAAGTGTTATAGTGTCCTACTTTAGGTGAATATTTAGAAGATGCTTTCTGTAACCAGAGAAAAAGAAGCCTTTTGACATCTGTTGTCTGAAATTTACTTGGAAACTCAAATTGTTTTGAGTCTGTAAAGCCAAATCCTCTTTTAAACAAGCTACTGTGCTGTGTGTATAATCTCAAGATCATCAATCTCTCATGGCTGGTGTGTTTTCTGGTTTTACTACTGCTAATTGTGAACACAGCTGTTAACTAAATTTCTTCATTGTAGCAGTATTTTAGAAAAGGGTATGAAGAATGTTTTGCATAGTTAATTTGGAACTATTTAGATGTCAAGATCACATATATTGACATAGTTCCAATGACACCGGTCAAGTCTTAATATGCAAAACAAAACAAAAACAGACTCTGTCTTTCAGTAGAAAATACAGTGTATGTTTATTTCACTAAGAATTATTACTTTCTGTAGACTGCACATTTTTGACTGGAGACTGAATTTTTACGTTTGAAATTGTCCTCTTTTTGATGCATGGCTGTTACAGTCACATGGGGCAGTGCTGACTGACTGCCAGGCTCCTATGCTTAAAGTCATGAGTAGTACTGTAATGGAAAGGCTAAGCCAGTCAATTGGATTAACATTCTTAAAGATTACTAGTTTAACCAGAGATCATATGGCCTAGTTCAGCTCCTCTGAATTCTGTAGACAACTTTTAAAACAGTGGGAGTGTTGCTAAATAAGGAAAATCCTCAGGATTTGTCAAATTAAGATTGAAGAAGGTTAGACACCAGGTAGTGGAAATTGTGTTTAGCAGGAATCCTTTAATGTCCTACAGCCATGTTCTTTGCAACACAATATTAAAATATGTATATATTGTGAAAATATTCTCTCTCAAATATTTCTGTTGTGTGTAGTACTCTGGGTAGGGAGAATTTACTGTCACTGAGCTATGCATTGATTAAAAGGCAAAGAAATTTTTGTTAGCCTTCTTGTACACAGTGTATAACTGGAAGCTGCATTGTTAATTCAGATTAGTAGTATGAGTAGACCTATTTAAACTGATGTTTCAATAAACAGTGAGATTCTGTGCTGTTAATTACATTGGAGAAGAGAGTTCAGTTGCTGTTAAGTGCGTTTTGTTAAACAGATGGTTAAACAGATTTATTCCATGCAATTTGGATATATTGTGCATTTGCTGTATTATCTCTGCTTTCAGCACTGTTATATCTACCTAGAGACATTCTGCAATAGAAAATGTGTTTGCATCCTGTCAGTATAGTCTCTTTAGAGAGACCTTTAGAGTTTAAAAACTTTATAATCCATTGAATGCTATTTTGGACACTGTAATAATAGTCCCACAAAGACATCACTGCAAAAACATCATTTAACTGAAAAGAACTGTTTTGTTTTGCGTTTTTAATGTGACCTGTTGTAGCAAGTATTTTACTCCTCTGTTGAGGATCCTGTCTGTCCTATGAAACAAATCCTCTCAGAGACTGAAAGATAATATAGTCTGCCTCCTATCTTAGTCCTTTAACTCTTATCTAGTAAAAAATGAAAGTATTATCTTTATACATGTGCATGTATATTTCTTAATTGGACAACCTTTTACATATTTTTAAAGAAAATAGATATTTTAGCAAGTTTCTTTTTCAGTTTCTATTTGCAGTTGACAGTCTTGCACATTGTTTGTGTAATTAATAGATTTACCTTTGAGAAATGCTCTTCCTGGGTAGGTTGCTTTTATGTTAGTCTGCTTTCTTCAGAGAATGGTCTTGTTGATCTCTCTCCCTCAGTAGAATAGCTACTACTCTTCTCAGGCAGATGCTGTGACGTTGATTAGAATCAATTCATTTTCTTTTCCGAAATGAGAGTTAAGAGGCACAGAATATTTTCTCTAGTGTTAGAACAAAGATTTGCTCTAATACAGTTATTAAACAGCAGAGGAAACACCTTTTCCTCCCTTCTTGTCTACCTCAGAAACTTTTTTCCCCCTCTTCTCTTTTTCTAATAGAACTGAAGACGGGTATGGCTGCTCTTCATTACCACTATGCTGCTTCTTGACACTTAGCAAGAATAATGTGCATCACCATGGATTAGGATAAATATGTAGAATATGAGTCCTCTTACATAATATATTATGGGCAATTCCTTTTAATCTCTTGGTACCTGATCAGATTTTTCATAGAGAATAATTTTGGTCCTAAAAGATGCTTCATTTTTTCCTTAATTGTTTGGAAGTATTAAAAGTAATTTGGTACTTTGCTTTTGAATTAGTCCTTCTGCTGCTGGTTTTTGTAGTTGTAAGCATGCGGCCATATCTGTCATGAAATCTGTTCCTGCTATTGTAAAGTTTCTTGTTTCATGCCTTCAAAAATTTTTTTTTTAAACAATTATAGGGGTCCTTTAGTTCAAGCCACAAAAGCTGCTGCTGGTACTAAGAAACATGATCTCAGTAAGTGGAAATATGCAGAGCTCCGTGATACGATCAATACATCCTGTGGTAAGTTTTCTTTCTGTCTGGAGGAAATATATGTTGTAAAAAAAAAAAAAAAAGTAGACTGTTTTTTCTTAACAGTATTGGTTTAATTTTAAGTGTTTAAGTCTGCAAATGCTTTACCTAAAACTTGAATGTTCTGACAAACTTCTTGCTGTTGTATCGTGCTGCCATCAAATCATGAGAAAGAAAAATTGTCGCCTAAACATATATTAAATATTTTGTATTAGATATTTAGATCATTCTTTCAGTAATTTTTCAAATTTGTTAATTTGGGAAGCTAACAGTTATGATGTTAATTACTTCCCCCTTCAACCCACCATGTTTTAAATGTAGAAAGTATTTTTTATCCTGCTTCTAGCTGCAAGCAGTTGATTAACTTCTTGCGAAAGAGAACTCCAAATTCCTCCCTATATTTAGCAACTGTAAACAAATCCATTCTATATATTTGTTCTTAGTGCCCTAAGTTACCTCCAAATGCTAGCTGTCTTTTACCACTTTTAAATAGGTAAGAGTGGGGCAATGTTTTCAATAGACTAGGTGATGTAGTAATAGGTAGTGTTAATGCACATAGCTGTTCATACCTAATGAACCCAGTTCAAGTCCTTTAGGTGACTAGAAGTTCCTTGGAATCATTCTACTGCTTGGTATCACAAAAACCAGTAAAAGATCTTTTGTAAATTGGAAAAGGAATCCAAATCTGAGTGGTCAGGCATTTGTTTTTGTTTCTTTTTCCCAACAGCAGAAGTAAAAGATGAGAGATTTTGTTGTTGCTTTTTTTTTTTTTTTTTTTTTTTTTTTAAATATGTTTGGTTTATGAAGCCAGCAGGCAAAATTAAGTGAAGTGAAAGTTGTAATTCTAGCAATTCACTGCTCAAAATATGACAATAGAACAGGTCTTTTGGGGACTGTTCCTCAAAAGGAGAAAAAGGCATAGCAAGGGACTTTGAGCTATATAATTCAGGCCCTAATACTGCAAAGAATCATGTCTTTATGCTTATTATAATATTAATACCTAATGATAAAAATCTATATTAGAAAATGTTTTAGGAAATTACACCTGGCTGTGGAAATAGACCAAGCTTCTAGCAAGCTGTATATAAAATCTATAGTTTGTAAAATTTTTTAATTTGTGTTACAGCTTGATCTAAAAGCAAGTATTTATTAATGAAAAGCATTTAGTAATTTTATTTTCTGATTTTTCTGACTCCTACCTTCCATCTATTTTTGAGACAGACATTGAGCTGTTGGCAGCTTGCAGAGAAGAGTTTCACAGGCGTTTGAAGGTATATCATGCTTGGAAATCCAAGAATAAGAAACGCAATGCAGAAACAGAACAGCGTGCCCCCAAATCAGTCACAGACTATGGTAAGGAGAGAGAATTTTCTATTTATAATAACTTTGGGTAAAATATTCCAGATGAACATTTTTAGAATTAACATTGTTTTTCTTGTTATGTTGAAGGAATTGTTTGCTTAAAATATTTTTATATTGAATTAGGGTAAATATTTTGAAAAGGTTAGAACATGATTCATCCACATACATTTGGGGTCTGGACAAACAAAAGCCTTAGTGAGGTTTTCTTTCTCATGCTTTATCCTTTTTTAAGATACAATGTTATTTTTCTAAGCACCTAATCATACTCTTATTTAGATTGTTTTAAGCATGTTACATTTCAGATTACCTTTTCCTTTTTTAATTCTATAAACATTGATATTGCAACTTCTGATTATGAGCTGTCAAATTTTGTGTGGTTCCTGCTTTTGTATTATTGTAATAATTGTATAATTGTAAAAGCTTATTGTAAGTAAGTTTTTATTGTGAGCTTCAAAATAGTACACTAATGAGTATAACTGATTGTCTTTCATATTCAACAAGAAGGTGTAGGAGTTACTACATTTACTACTGCTAGACCTGAAAATCAGCTGCCCTGTGCCTGAAGTAATACTTGCAGGATGGCTTGTTACCTTTCTTCTTTTTCCTAGTCCAGTGATCATCTGCTATAAAAGTAATCTGAGAAATGAGCAGAATTGCAGTGAACAGGTGTAACCATACAGCTGTCTTCTGGATCACAAGTCTTGTGTTCCTGGCTGCAGAGAGGAAAGATAAGGAGGAGGAAAGAGGGGAAACATAGTCCTATTAGATTGAGCTTTGGCTGCTGTCCTGGGACAACCAGGGCTGCGGATCCTAGGTGTCCCACTTGCTCTGTCAGTTATTTTACAGAAGTCTCTCCTTCTCCTTACTCGGTTGCCTGAGCATCACCTGAGAGTTGAGCTTCTCAGGGAACTTTGGAGAAGGAACTTTGCCACTCCTTTGTAGTGGGCAGGCTTAGTATAGCCTAAGCATGGAAAAGATCTTAGCAAAAGACAGGGTCCTCATGGCCAGGCCAAGCAATGTGGCTTCAAGTGCTTAGAAAGCTGAGGGCTGAAACAGTGGAAGGAAACTTTTCAACTGGTTCTGCAAAGTTGTAAGTCATTTTGAATTGGAGCTCCTACATTCCACCCAGAGCCACGTTAAAATATTACGAACTATAAAACACTTTTTGGTAATGGGAAATACTAACATAACATGCTTGGAATTGTACAAGTAATAGTTGCAGTATCCATGTTTTCAACATACTTGATTAAGAAAGGACAAATTTATAGCATTCTTTTCAGCATATTATTGTTGGATTTTTTTAAACTTTTCTTGAAATATGGCTACAGGAAAGCTAGAGCACTGCAAATGACAAGGAGAATGTAATAACCTATGATAGTGACTTTTACAGACTATTACTAATGTCAAAGAGAATTCTCTCTGTTGTAACTATACTACATGATTACTTTATTTCTGATTATTATAATTATCCTAGAAAATGGTGAGGAAAAAAATCGGATTTCTTCAGTATGCAAGATAGAATTATTTTGCCCAGATACAGGTGAATTTATGCTTCAAATAATGTAGCTTTTCTTTCTATCTTAGCAGTAATTTCATATATTTTTACAGCTGTCCATTGCTTAAAATCTTTTTTTTTTTTTTTTTTCAGTTTAAGAGCTAGGCACTAGCTTTGGCTTGTGGATCATTATTAGATTGGGTAAATTTGATATTAATAAAGACCTAGAAGTTAGTCTTTTATTTCTTAATAGAAATATAAGAATTTGAAAGTACTCTGTTAAATAGCTTGTAGATTGATTACAACAATCTGTGCTTGCTTTACAGGTGAGTTTTTTGTAACAGACTTTGTGAATTATTGGATAATAATTTTTAAAAGTAAATCCTGATGGTACTAGAAGCAGTTGGAAATCTATGAAAGATGAGAAAGGAGACATTTTATTCATGTCAGTGAGCAGAAAATGAACACGAATAATTAACTCAACAGCTTAATTTAATTTTTACCTAGAATTTCAATTTGTCTGTGATAAGCATTGATGAAAATCTTTTGAGGTGATGAAAGTATAACTTGAACAGGATCAATGCTTTTATATTTTGTTCAACATGTGATATTTGTTTGCAGATTTTGCACCATTTTTGAACAACTCAAGTAAGTTGGGAAATGGCTTTTAAGCCATGGCTTTTTAAGCTAACTTTGAAGAATAGGAACAGTCAAAAGCTCTGTACTAACTTCATTTATCTAGTGTTTTGCTACACATGTACATAGAAATAAATTGTTAAAATAGAATGTTATGTTACTATTTTAATTATATTCCACAGATGATGATTATATGCTACTTTAGTGTATTTTACTGTATATTTTCAAGAGATCCTATCCATCTCAGCAGTTATGAGATGGGAGAATGATATAACCTTCTAATACAGATTATTTGAAGGAAAAAGCACCTTTCTCCCTCATCCCAGTGAAATACTCTTCTAATTCTAACTACACAAGCTTATTTGCTGTAGCAAAACTCTGGAATCAATATAACAGCTCTTTTCCTAGCACACAGACTAACGTTCAGGTGATGGTTTCTTTTTGAATAAAGAAATAGACTTAGCACAGAGAAGTAGCAGCTCTGTTGGCGGCTTAGTGTTCTCAGCTTCTAGATTTCCTCTCGAGTGTAGCTGTGCACAGGACTAGTGCAAAAAGTTTTTACTAGTATTAAAGCACTGCTGTGCTGTAATAGATGTTCAATTTGCAGAAATAGAATTATTTTCTGCAATTATAGATTATGTCTCCATAAAATACATTTTCATATAAAACATGCTTTCTCAAAGCTTCTGAATAAAAGTAGTGTTCGGATATAAAAATCTGTTTCATTTTTCAACCTTATATTTATGTGGACATGGAAAAAAGTTTGAGTAATATATCTGTTTTTAAGATACCACTTTTCAAAGCTTTTCAAATGTGAGTAAAAGCAATTTCAAGGGACACTTCTAGTCTATTAGTCATGTTCATAAAAGTAAAACCACATCGTTAAAAGTAATTGTCATTTTTCATTTCATTAGTTTTAACTCCAAAGTTTATTTTGTTACTTAATAAACAGTTGGCAAAAATGAATTAATTTTATTACCTTCATTATAAGGCACTGAACTACGAATACTGCTGTTGTAAACCACTAAAATAAGATCACTTTGATAAGTTTTTGCAGGAGGCAGGTTTTAAAGGAAAGAATCTCACTCAAAAGCATTCAAAAGTATTCAAAATTGATTCTAATGGCATATTCGCAACTAAGAAGGTTGATAATTTGATGAGCTACGTAACACAGAGTTATTTGCTTTTCTTCAACGGGAAGTGTCTCTTTTCTCTGCAAAGTTTGAAATAGATCTGTGGGACAGTCCAAAAATGCTTATGGGAAATGTTCTACCAAAAACAGATAGTAAGGGCTCGGAGGTTCCTGTAGAGGTTTGGTCAGTGGATCTTAATGGTCTGAAATAAACACATTTAAAAAAGAAGAGAACAGCCAGAATATAGTATACAGAAATCAAGACAGAAGGTTATTTTTGTTTGTTGTTTTGGAGTAAGGAGAACATGTTGATGTTTCTATTAACAGTTTAACTAGTAACATAATTGTGTTGATTGTCAAAAAAAAATCTTTCTTTAAAGGTTTTGCTTTGTTTTTGTTTTGTATCTAAAACTGGTTCTTTACAGTGACCTTGTTTCACAAAGAAATGGACTGAACTAGGACCAATTATTGACTAATATTTCTGATTGATAAGGAATTAAATGTAGAAAGTTACACCTTAAATATTGTTTTGAAGCAGAATGCGGTACTTCATTCACCTTGTTTTGTCTCAGTCAACTTGAGAGTCTGGTATTACAGGTAGGAACAGCAGTCCAACATGAGCATTTTTTTACCAGCATCATAGCTGTAGTGATTAGAAGGATGTGAGACTGGGATGTTTTGAGACTTTTGAATGTCTTTGTACCCTGAGTTTCACCTCCTGTCTGCTGGTTAATTAAGCAACTTTTTGTTGTTTGCTCTTTTGTGTAATAGCTCAACAGAACCCAACAGCCCAGCTACCAGCGAGGCAACAGGAGATTGAACTTAACAGGCAGCAGCGATACTTCCGTATCCCTTTCATCCGTCCCATGGACCAGTACAAGGATCCCCAGAACAAGAAGAAGGGCTGGTGGTACGCGCACTTTGATGGGCCCTGGATTGCCCGCCAAATGGAACTGCATCCTGACAAGGCACCCATTCTCCTTGTAGCTGGTTAGTACCGAAAGCAGATTTCAAGTGCAGGAAATGTTAACACATTTTAGGAGGAGGACAATGATACAAGTTCCCCAAGTCGTATCTTGTTTTTTTTCTCTTATTTCTTCAGTGTTTCAAGGACAGAAATTGATAATTTTGGACTGGCATGGGTGGTGGCTAAATGGCAATAAGATCATTTGGGGGTGTAATTGGTCACGTGCGTTATACTTGGGCATGTACTTTAACCCAGGAAATCAAGAAGTGTGGAAGTTAGGTGTGGGTTGTTTGATTACTGACCATCCTCAGGTTAGGCACTGAATTGGAGACAGCGTGAAAATATAAAGTGTCCATAAACTTCTTTTTGGAAAATCCTACTCCACTGTCCATTGGAAATCTTGTCTTTCTGCAAGATGGTGCTAGTGATCACCATAATAGTGATGCTTTTATGTTATTTATGCTCTCTGGTATGTTAATCTTGAGCATTTAAAATAAAAGCTAAATGTGGCAATGGATAGTGAAAGATCTGGTCATGCAAAACATCTTTGCTGTCTGCAGGATAATTGAAGGAGGAAGGGAAACTGGAACAATTCTTAGAGTTGTAGTTTGAGTTTTTGTGCTTAGGTTACCAGAAAAAAAGGCTACAAATTGTTAGCTTCACAGAACAATTGTGTGACCACAGAAGTGCTTTATCTTTCTACTAATTATTTTAATAGAAGCACTTGCACCATCTTCTGTCTGTGTAATGTCAAAGTCCATAAGCAAAAGTAGGACTTGGTTGCTGTCGTGAGTGCCTCAGTGGTTCACCTATTGCAAATAAAACAAAGTGCTCTCCTCTCATCAGACTCCATGGGGGCTACATTAAGTTTGTTTGGCATAGGAGTCTGACAGGTTCAGAATCCTGGCAGTAGAATCAGAGATCTATTTTTGTGGACATTTGAACAATTTCAATGGTAATTACAACAGTTCAGTGGCATATGTAAAAGAAATATAGTGGATGTCAGGAGAATGTCTCAGGACAGTGATTTTGGGCATCTCCCTTTTGCTTCCTTTTCTTTGCTTTTTAAGCAGTTTTGCCAGATGAAATCACATTAGTTTATTCTGAAAACATCTGTTATGTTGTTGTTCTGTATAAAAATCCGAGGCCTGTTTTCATCATAAAAAAATCTACTAACAAACTACAGCTTGAGAGAGGAAACAAAGTGAAGATATAATCTTTTTAACGGCATCTTCAAATAATGCAAAAGCCTCATATGGGTGTTCTTTTTCTTCCTTAACCATTTCAGGAAAGGATGATATAGAGATGTGTGAGCTTAACCTTGAAGAGACTGGCTTAACTCGAAAGCGAGGGGCTGAGATTTTGCCGAGGCAGTTTGAAGAGATTTGGGAGCGCTGCGGAGGAATCCAGTACCTTCAGAAGGCCATCGAGAGCAGACAGGCTCGCCCTACGTACGCCACGGCCATGCTGCAGAACCTCCTGAAATAGGTGCCACTTGGCCCGTGAGACAAAGGGAAGAGCTCCCCTGCACGGCAGGGGACCTAGACGTTCTGTAATCCTGCTAGAGGTGTTTAATATAAAGTGAACAGGTTTTCTTAATCAAGTGGCTTGATAATTTGTACTTTATGAGGTTTAATTTGTGTAGTGAGCTTACTAGCTATGTGGCTCTTGCAGAAGTTTCAGTCATTGCGGTTTGTTGTAGTCTGTTTAAAAGTTGCTTTATCTTCAGGAGTTTCGGTTGTAGCTCTTTACCACCTGCAAGTAATCTCACTGTACTTTGGGCACGTAGTACAGAGAACTGCATTGCAACCACCTTTTTGAAAAATCCCTCTCTCAACACACTGAATTGCTGTCTCTAAATGGTGGCCTAGTAAAGAGGATACATTGTATCTCATAACTGGAACTGTGAGGCCTTAGCTTTGACTTCTGTTCCTGAGAAGTTGGAGTATACTTTTTTAATGATCTGAGACATTTTATGTCCTGATTTGAAAACTACTTAATGTCTGTATTTACCGACTTTTTCAGAAACCGATGGGAAATCCTCTTAAACTTAGAGACTCATGAATTCCTGTACATTCTGGGAAGAGCATTCATATATGTCAGTACATATAATATTGGAGGTACTCGAAGAATGTACTGCTTATTAGGGCTTATACCACTTTTCTCTTAGAGATTTCATTTTTTTTTAAGTACAGATTTCCACTAGCCTTTTTTTTTTTTTTAACCAAATCTCCATTAGGAATTCTTGGATGGTTCATTTGTCCAGGTAGTATAATTTAAATATATTATACACAATTGTCCAAGGTTTATATCTGGAGTCATGTAAGATTAAGGATAGCATAAGGGAAGTATGTTTAGTTTTTTGGTGATAGTATAAGAACTGAATGTTGAGGTCTGAGCCTCAACTATCCTTTTTATTTTAATTCTAATGAGATGCACAAAGTCTGCAACTTCTCTTAGACTTTATAAAAATCCGGCCAATAACATAATGCATGATCTAAATGCTCTGTGCTGATTGAAGTAGCTACAATTTTTAGTATACTGGAATATCAATGATTCAGACATTGATCTTTACTTAATACCCTCTGTCAGGTTTCATAGTTTGTAACGGTTCCCTTATTTATCAGTAAGAGTTTTCGTGGATAGGAATTATTAATTTCATATTTAAGACTCATTCAGTTACATGGGTTTCACCATGTTGGCCATATTTCAACAAATTAAATATGATAATTATTATCTATTCAATGGGATTGAAACTTAAAATAAGTAGCTTGATGTCCAATTAAATATTCAGCCTGGTTAAAAAACAAAGTTTGGTTCTACAGAGTTACAAAGTTTACTGACACTTAACTCATTTCCTCTCAGTTTGAAACCTTTTGGAAACTTTAGTTTTTGAATACATCTGTATCCTTTATTGTTAATTTTCCAGAGGTAACAGTTCTGCCCAGTCAGAGAAAGCTGTTGATGGAGATGTTCTTACTGACCTTAGATCGTGCCTGCATGCCACAGTCTGCCTGTCGTTAAAGTTGCACTCCTTTATATATATTTATATATAGCAATACTTCATATATATGAAGACGTTTGACTAACACACTAACTCTGTATACAGGGAGTTGTGGCTTTCCTGAACTATGTGTGTTCAAAGTCAGTATCACTGCATAGACAGTGTTTGCAACCTAGATAAGATATTTTCCTTGTAAGCCCACGTGGGCTCTTCACTGAAGCAGTAATTTTGGGCTGTAAGGTGAAGGAGGAGGCATCAGGCTGCTGGCTGCTATACAGACCTGTGTGATGCTGCTTGGGTTTAAAGGGGCTATCTGTGCAGCTTCATCACTGCGTGTTGTGTTACTGAATTGGAACCCAAGTCTTGGAGCTTCCAGGCTTTCTCTGTAATTTTTTTTTTTTTTTTTTTAAATATTGGCACTGCAAGAAACTATGGCCGTATACGTTGCACACAAAGAAGAAAAGCACTGAACTGACAGGGTTGAGGAACTTCACCCCATTTGTTTTTATCTGCGTTTAAGGTCTTGGCTTACTTACCACGTTAGCTCACACACAAGTCTGTTGTGTGCACTCGCAGGGAACCTGCAAAAAGAAGTCCAGTCTGTTGCATTGATCATGTCAGTATTTCCTTGATACAGACTGGTTCTTCATAGTAAGTTATCAGTAGGTAGACATCAAGAGGAAATTTTGTTTTACAGAATGGTATATATAAGTTTCGGGGGGGTAACTTAAGTGACTGACAGCTGTTGTGTTATCAGGAAAATAATTTTGGCGTTGAAGTAGTGGAGGGAAACCTGGGGGCTGGACATTGGTGCAGGAGATGTTCCCCACCTCTGCGCTGCTGTGGCAGCGTGGCCAAGGCGAGCAAAAGCCTCTTTCCAAAAACGGGGGTGCTGAGGTTTGTGCAGCAGTAGGTGTTTTTCTGTTCCTCTAAAAGCAGCCTATTTTCATAGTGTTGCTGAGGGCTGATCTTTTTGTGCAATATAGTTAATTTTCAGTCCATTTCAGAATTACATTTTTTGTGAGGAAATAGTCAGCTGCCTAGAGTCTCTATTGTCCCTTGTGCTGCCTCAGGTAGGGTGATGCTGGGGGAATTGAGTTTGAAAAAAAATAAAACAGCCTGTAGTTTTATTGTGTTCCCTAATGCCCTTGTAGAAAGCAATTTAATTTTAAAGCAAAATGATGAGGTAAATATCTTGTTGTGGTTCTGTGTGTTTGGTTTATAAAAGCAACATTTCCTCTTGCTTCTCCACGAAGCTCTCTTTGTAGCTGCTGTGTTCTTCTGCATAAAACACTCCAGAAAACAGGAAAGGAAGAGAAATCACGGAACTGGGTTACATTCCTGAGTGGGTGATCTAAGAATATAAATGTTATAAAGAATGTTACTTCAAAGACCATAAGGTCATTAAATAAGCGTCTTTCATCCACTGATGAGATTTTCTTTTCTAGTTAAATCCTTTTTTTTTCCAACATATTTTTTGAAGTATTTAAATGACCTCCTAATAATGTACTGAAAAATCTAAAAAGCAATAAATAAATAAATACATTCCATGTTGAAATCTCTGTTGCTTTTCTCTGGGCAGTTTGTCTTTAAGCATTTGAAGTGTTGTAGGTAAGAGTTTATTAAGTTATGGGAAGGAAAAGGATATGTTTGCACTGCCCTTTTCTTAGGTGTCTACAGTGCTTAAAGCTACTCTACACAAAGATTTTAACTTCAGTTTCTAAGGTAAGTGTCCCTTTGAAGCAACATTCTAATATTAAGAATTTCTAAAGTTAGCTTAGTCTCATATCAGGATTATTTAAAATTCTTTTTATTTTATTTTCACTGTCACCATGAGACTTTTTTTGCTGTCCAGCTTATTTATCATCTGCTAGACTGTTACTGCTTCTTTCATTCTCAATTTATGACAGTCTGTCTACTTATGATCCTTAGAGCTTATAAAGTGCAAGAAATGTTTTTTACTTCAAAAATGTTTTAGTCTGAAACTTTATTACTTCAAGGTGCAAAGCGGGGTGATATCTTTTTCAAATTTCAGTTCATTAAAGAAATTCAGGCTCTGAAACCTAGTTCTCTATCATTTTCTTTATAATCTTTATTTCCGTCAACTATCTTTTTTTTTTTTTTTTTTTTGTGTGTGTGTGTGAGATTAAATACCAATTCCCTGTGGAATTTTCAAGTAAATAGTTTTATTATATTTTATTGAAATATAAAAGGCTTACATCCAGCAAATATATTTGGTAATTAATAGTTGGGCATGATAAATAGTCATGAATAATCATTATTAAAATATACATTTCAAAATTACTGTTTTTACCTGACTAATACAAACTGGTATTAATTAGAATACACTAAGCACACAGAGAATATACAGTTGTAAGGGAAGTGAGAGAATGCTTTCAGCATTCCTGACTTACACGAGCTAACGTTTGTTGGCAGGGACGACTCGGTGCTCTGCAAGAAATAATTTCAAAGTGAGGCTCTACTCTGAAGTGTTACTAGATAAGACTGCACCTGCAGTTTCTGGGTTTTTTTTTTGCCTTTTTTCATATTTCTTAGTTAAATATATCAAAAATATTTTAGCTGTGGAACTTCAGCCTTGGTTTCATGGTGACTTGCGCACACCGGCCAGTTCTGTTGGTTCTGCAGGCAGAACTGTGCGGTTGCTCGTGTGGGGTTCAGAAGCGGCTCTCCTGAGGGCAGGCCGGCCGGTAGAGCAGAGCCCGGTGTCTGCTGTGCTGTTTGTGCGGGGGGAGCTGTTAGCTGTCACAGAGACGGGCTGCAGTCCCGGGTCGGGGTCTGAATGCTGCGGCTCGACCCTGCAGCCGTGAGCTCCGAGGGACCTCGTTGCAACCGTGAATCCAAGCGCTGCTCTGCAGCAAGCAGTGCCCCCGCGCGACACGTGTCTGCTCGCGAAAGAGATTCAAGGGACAGCAACGCTCAGGCTTAAAGCTGCATCCATGGAGCACCAATTGCTAAGCCTATGAAGTGCTTAATGACCACCGATCGTCTGCTGGGATTTCTTTTGCAAAAAAATAATAGGAACCTCTCAAGACTCTTGGTGTCTATGCTGAGTTGTAGGCATGCACGCCTGTGTGTGAATATGTAATCCACTTGCTGCTGGGAGGTGGCTGTGCATACCAATCTCTTCCCTTTAAATGAAGAAATTTGCAGATATTTTGCCTCTGCAAGTGTGAAGTCTTGGGCTAAGAGGGTTTATCACCAGCACTTAAGCAGTGAAGTGCAGGTGTGGGGGAAAATGTGTGTACATATATATGCCTGTAAATATATGCATATAGTGTGCACACAAGCACAATGTTAACAGGAAATTAATAGTACTTCATCTACATGTTTACCAGACTGTGACATACAGTATTGCAAAAAGTGTCACTTCTTCTCAGCAAGATCTGTTTCTAGCACTAGGCTCTTAAATAAAAATACAATTAAAATATGTAAGCACTGTATGCTTAATGCATGCATCTTAACATTGGAGATTGGTAACTGGAGAATTTTAAACATGGCCAATGAGGTGTAGTCTTCCTTTAATGAAACAATGTGTTTCATATATACTGATTTTTGTCTCTAAAATTGTGAATCCGTAGTAATCCTTGAATTTTCTCATGCATAATGTAACCTGAAGGTCCCATCTTGAATAATGTAGGCATCCTTTTCATGAACACCTGTAAGAGAAACTCCCATAAGACATTTAAAAAGCATTTTTGCTTTTTGGGCAAGATCTCATTAAAATCTGTTGGACTAATTTCCAGTTCATTCTAAGGAAAACTGAGTTAATTCTACTCTTGATGTTATTTTACATACCCGTTTTTACACAAGTCATTGAGTTTACAGTACAATTAGTATTTTTCCTGCCTGGTAGGAGTGCTATGTTTCTATTCAAAATAGTAAACAAGTATTGCCCATTTCATCATAGTTTGAAGGGCATATTTTTGCCCATAAAGTAATTAGAAATTACTAATAATGCAGAAACACCATGGCCCTGCAGAACGCACCTGTAAAACTGAACTGAGAAGACAGCACTTCCCCTCCCAAATGCTCTTCTCCATCGTCTTTCCCCTGTGACTGTGTGTGAAACCCTGACACTAGTGGCATGTTCCTTATTGAATCTTGCCAAACAAGGTTTTGATAAAGAAGCCTATTCACTCTAAAAATCATTTGCGAGCACGAACAGGTAACACACAAAATAGCATCCAGTAGATGGACTGATAAAATAGACCTTCCAGACAACCTGTCATAAATGCTTACACCTGAACGCAGGCTGTTTTCTATTTCAGCACCCCTTTCTCTGAATAGTGGTTCTTCAGCACAGTGGTGGTAAAATAGTTTTTAAACAAAAAAATTACTTTCTCTCCTGATAAGCCTTGCATTTTGCCTAAGCTCAAAAGAGCGTAAGGTGCGTGCGTAGGCGGCAGAGAAAGCTGTCTGAGCAGCAGAGAACTGGACCAACAGGATTATCTGTGGAGAACTTGAGCTTGCCTGACTTTTGCCTTCACAAGATGTGGGTTTTTTTGCCTTACATCTCAGTCTGGTCTGCTTGAACATGTGAATCCTAGTTGTCAAATACTGCCTTGGCTCAAACGGAGAGCCCATGTTTGTTTTATTCTCTCCGTTATATGCTACTTGCTGAGCAGGATACAAAATATTCCCAGAGACCTAAGCCTGTAGCCTGTGGTTTTAGCTGTTTGACGTGTGCTTTTGACTGAGCTCACAGAGAAGGAAGAGCAAGTTCTGCACGTGGACGTCGAAGACGCTTCCTATTAATTCTGGGATGACTAACTGGGTATGGTCTTTATTGTGTATTTTTCTGAGAACTAACTTGGAATCCATGTAGTGGCCCTATAACTGAAGACGAAACACTTTTCAGGCTTTGGAAGGGGTTAAAAATTCTTCCAGATTCTATGAGAATTCTATGTTTATTTTCATATATTCTTTTATAAAATCAGAATTATACCTACCTTTTAGGACACCTTGACTACAGTAAGGAAATCAAAATCACTTTAAATGTCTGTGCTGGGATATTCAACTTGGTTTATGAGTTCTAGACATCCACCTTGTCCTGAAAATTCAATGCCATGACAATGCGGGCCCCAGAGAAGTTTCTGCACTAGGAACTGAAACTGTTGCTCTTAGTTTATTTCCTTATGGAGATCTTATGAAGAGCTTTGTCCTATGCACTTCTGGCAGTTAATACAGCCCAGACTGTAACAGCACAGTTTTCTCCTGCAAATGTGCTGATTTATTTTTCTCCTAAGGTATTTAGTGCTTTAGAAAGTAATAATTTTAACTAGTTTGACTGGTACCAAAGTGAAGTTTTGTTGGGAGAGAAGTCAGTTCAGCCTCAAGCTCTTCCAAGCAGCTCGTTCTTGCTGACTTGTAAATCTCTTCATGTTGTTCCCAGCCCCCATCTCTCACCCCAGCCTGAACTCTCACCTGAAGCACCCTCAAGAGACCAGATCATCTCCTGGGTAAAGATCAGTGGAAATCAATTGGTCTCTATGCTGTAATTTACCTGTTTCCTTATTTGCCTATGCAGGACCCTACTGGCTCCAGCCAGTTTGGTCGCCCGTATCCTGTCTCTCAGCGCCTATACCAAGAGGTGGGCAGTCCCGGAGGGATATGGGATAACAGCTCTAGGAAACCCTTTTTCTTCTAGCTAATTTGTTCTACTAATTATATGAATATGGTTATGGCAGAACAGAACTCTGTGTAAAAACCCTCATAACAGGGGCTGTTATAGCAAGCACCCAAACAAAAGTGATCTTCAAGAGAAGAAACAAAGTCACACCGCATGGGGGTTTTTTTTTGGTTGTAAATGGAGTTTGGAGCTAGCACAACGAAAGGCTTCCTGGTAATATCTGTAAATAGGAAACTCAACAGAACTTAAGATCTTGAAAATAGTGACAAACCTTGTTTTTGTGTGACTGATGCTCAAATTGCAGAATTTCAGAATTTCAGCGTGTTACTCTTGGCTCTGTAAACTGGTCTGGTGACCTGCAACAGTTTAAAAAAATGCAGAAAATTACTTCTCAAAGTCAGCAACACTGCACTGTTAGGCTGGACCACCAAAGCCATGCAGAAGAGCTGTAACAAAAGCAGTCCTAACAATTCTGTTAGGAGACCTACACAGCAGTAACTGTAAAAAATATGAGTTAGTATTTTTAGTTCTAAGATAGCCAAGCAAGACGTTAAAGTCAAATTTTAGTTGTAAAGTTAATAAATGAAAATTTATAAAACCTGTTATTTGAGGTGAGGCTGTTTGCTGAGAGGCAAGGAAAGGATTTACAAGCATTTTACCTTCACACTGAATTGTGTTTTCAAATGTGTGCAATGCTCCTTGATCAGTGACCTCTGAAGAACTGACATGAGCACTTACGCTACAGGCCGTATGAGTAAAGCTAGTTACGGGTTCATCGTGTTCAAAAGCAGGATTAATTCTTACAGCATTTTCTGTACTGCAGCTGTTGAAGGTAGGACTTCTACAATGCAGAACATTTTTGTTTAGGTAAGACTTTAAATTATAAAGAAAAAAAGCAAAATTTGAAAGTGTGAAGAAAAAGATCATGAGCAGCTTACTCCAAATGAGAGTTTCTTTTGCATTTTCTTCTTAACTTAAAAATTAAAATGATAAAAACAAAAACAAGGCTTAGTAAGCCAAAAATGACAGGTTTAAAAATGAAGGGCTGTTTGGGTTCTGGAGCAAATTTTGCACAGCGCTCTCCTTGGTAAAGCTTGTGTCTGCGTACGGGACATCTAAAACATGGAGAGGAAGAGAAAATATACAGAACTTCAGGGCAGAATATACAGAGCACCTCAACTGAAAATAAAGGAAATTTGGTAATTAAATATAAGCACGGTATGATAGAAGAAACAAAATATTCTTAGATTCATAAATGTTACCGTTAATAACAAGGCCCTCATATATTCTTTCTCCACCTCCAAATTTTAAGCAAATCCGGCGTCTGGAACAACTGACAAATTCCTATCCCCACAATGAAACAATGTTTGTGTTCTAGCCCCCTGGAAGTTCCCAGGTGTCCCGGATTCCTCTGTAAATGAGTCTGCCAATCCTTCTGTTTCTGTTCAACTAGAGAAGCAAGATCTAAAATACAGGTTGTACTCAGAAGAGCTCCCTTTATGGCAAGGGAGAAGACTGCCCTACTGTGGTTGAGAACACAGGGTTTCAAGTCAGTGAAAGAGAATCCTAGGGTGGTTCTGAGTAATCCACAAGCAAAACCAGTGCTTGACTAAAGCAAATGCTTCCACTGTAGGTTATAATGTAGGATGTGCAGATTGCACACGTTGTCAGGTTGAAACTGATGCTAAATTATTATAATTTGGTATGAGTCACAGTTTAATTTATACTTTGACCCCTGCTATGTCCTTGGCTGGCGTCTAAGATGAACCATTCTACAGCTGCATGCAGGACCTGCCAGAGAATGGTTTGGCGATCACATTATCTAAGCCAGGCACCTCCGAAATGGGAAGATACTGTTTTTCCTTAGTGTGTTTAGTTTGGAACAGTAGCCTATACCCTTTGAAGTTTTTAACAGGCCCCCTTTAGATCACAGACTAATTACTAGTAAAATGGACTGCTGCTGCACTACCGTTCCCGATTCTGAAAATCAGGAATTCAACAGTAACTTCAGCTAATATAATCTTGCAGTATCTTTTCTGTTTTGCCTGCAGCGGAAGATAATTTATGGCAGTTATGTTGTTAGAGTGGAATTACCATATACAGAATTTGTTCAGTAGTCATCGTGTTTGAAATTATTCGTAAATACTTTAAAAGATATATCATGAATCTACTAACATTGGTGTTAAAAGAGAACGAGCAAGTACACAGATTATTTCACTTGTCACTTGCTTTCACACTTGGACAGTTGGGAGTACAGAGCTCCACGTTGGCCCTGTGTGGGCTGATCCTACAGTGAGATGGATCTTGATTTTTTTACAGGAGAATCAATGTGTTCAGGTATTATGGCAGCACTTAATATTGGTTTAATGCCACTCCATGTAAAAGCCCTTATGGGATCTGTTTGCAGTTGGGAGCAGCTGCTAATCCTTAGTTCTTTCCTGGAAAGCTCCAACCCTGCAAGCAGTCTCAGCCTTCATGTGCTGCACTGGCTGGCCTGGAGTGAGAACACAGCGGTGTTCATAGCTGGGTTTAAAATAATACAGATTTCCCTTTTTGTTTGACCCAGAAAAGCTTAATTTCTTAAAACTATACTATTTAATCAGAAGCAAAAATGTGAAGGTGTTAAAAGGTGTAGCTGGGAATCTGAAAGGAATGCATGATTTCATACTTGTCATCTCTGCCGGTGACACTGAATTCCTAGTACATCTCTAATGAATCCCTAATAAATATCACAATGGTCTGTAAGTATTAATCGGCCAAAACCGATTTATCCGCAGTGAATCCATTTGCACTCAGGCGGGGTACAGCCCGCTAGTCTGAAGTGTCTGACCGTTGTTGGTTTGTCAGCAGGTAGTTTATGCTGCCTAAAAGCACACACGCAGCCCCGCTCCTTCACGCCACAGCCACCCCGGGACACCCGTTCCCGAGCGCGCGTCGGTGTCATCGCGTTACCTGCAGACAGCCCCTGTCCCCGGCACCAGCTCACACTTGCCCCCGTTGACGCAGAGCGGCGGCTCCATCTCGCACAGGCTGCGGCACGGAAGGCCGTCGCGGCTCGCGTAGCCCGGCTTGCACAGGCAGTCGGCCTCCCGGCTCCACTCGTTCGTTACACACTCGGAAAACTCGTCGCACGCCAGGAATTTGCACGGGTCTGCCTGGTCAGCTGCAAAGGACGGGTAGGCCGTTAACACTGCCTCGATGCTTTACCCCAAAGTGCTCGGCAGGTTTTGGGGGGCTGGAGAGAAGAGCACAAACTACCAGCTGGCTACTTGTGCACGCCGATGGAGACAGCGTGCCAATAATACAGCAAAAACGGGTACGTTTTTCTTTTTCCAGATGGCATAGGAAGCACGAGAGCTAATACTTGTATGGTTTTATTTCTGTCTCATTGACAAGGACTTTCACTTTTGGATATTTTGATCCCTTTTCCCTATAAAGTGCTAGCTTTGTAATGCTCATCAGCACTATGCTACTGTCTTGTATGGGTATGTATGGGTAAGAAATGTGGCTCTTGCTGCAATCACCTTAATCTAATTTAGAATGTGACCAGGAGAGGAAATTAGATTATTTGGTATTGCACAATACTGTGAAAACTGCAACCTAGAAATACCAGCATCATCTCCAGAAAATAATTGTTTTCAGAGCTTTTTTTTTTTTTTTCTATTTTGGAAGTGACCTGGTAGCATTGGGAAAACTTGCAGATTTTATTTATTTGTTTTCATTAGTAAGGGACTCTCAGCTTGCCAGTAAGAGACTACTGCTGTAAGTCTCTTAGCCTTTTCTGATTCAGAATCTCTCTGTGATATTCGAGGAAAGTGAAGCTGCTGATGCTCAGAGTAGGGCTGATGCCAGAGACAGCCTGAAGTTCCATCCTCCCCTGTCAGACAAATCTAATTCTCTCCTCCCGCCTCTGCTTCTCACTAGTAATGATGGAAAGACCCAACCGGAGCCATCTTAGCCCAGCTGTCAGCTGAAAAGGTGGAACGAAGTAATAGGAGGAAGGCTGTGTGGGCTTAAAACTTCAGGATTCATACTGGATATTGCAGCTAGTATCTACATGACTGTGGGTGAGAAGTCTTTTCCAGGGCCATTTCAAGGACTAAGATCCTCAGTTGTATTAATTTCTGTGAAAAATGAGAATCACATCCTTTACAGCAGTGCTGGAAATCTCAACCATGCATTAGGATATGCTAAACTGCTGGAAATTAATCCAGCTGAGCTGTTCATTTGAACCCCTCTATAGCTAGTTGCTTTTTTTCTCTCTTAAATTTAAGACTAGGGGAAGCAATTTGAATATGCTTGCTCTCTCTTTGCTCTATGCCCTCTGCATGTTAATTCGAGATCTGCTTTGCTCCTGGATTATAAATGGATTTATAAATAAGCCTTAAAACAATAACTGAGCATCGCTGAATTACATTAAGTTACAAGATACCTTTATTGTCAGGCAAGCCCTTGCCTATATGTAAAAAAAAATAATTATTATTCCATGCTTCATTTTGGTTATTAAAATTACTGATGGGGAATTACAAAATATAATTTTGAATGGAACAAAAATAGGTGGCAAATCAAAAGAGGAAGACATTGCTCCCCATCCTTTGCTTATCCCACAGAAAAATGATTAACACAAGACTTTGTACAACAGGGTGATTGATTAAAATATTAACAGCAGCATTAACTGCACGTCTGCTGTAATTCACTCCCCAGCTTTCACGATCACAGTTTAACTTCGTACTAATGGCAACGGCAGCGTGTGATGCTGCTACCTGAGACAGACAGGCTCCATGCGCGCGTTTCCCATGGCTGTTTGCAACAGCTCTCGGAAGCGAGCGGTATCAGTGGGCTTCCTTTCCACAACAGGGGTGGGTATCCACATTTTGCTGAATTAAAGAGTCATTTTCTTTGTGATAGTGTTTCTCTTCAGAGTTTTGGGATACATCCCTGGCATACTTGCCATCTTTTCTATGATTTCACTCACTTTGGATTAAGAAAAAGACACGTGCAGATATTTTTAAAATCATACTACATTATTTACAACCAGTGCAACCAGCCCTTTGCAGCCACCGCTTATAAAAGACTGGGTCTTGTAATAATGTTTGCCTTTTGTTTTACTTTTTGTTAAAACTGTTTTACCACAGACCACTAGATGGCTCTTATCTTCACAATAAACAGGGATTTGTTTGAACTACATTAATTTACTTAACAGTTTTGTTGTTTTTTTTCCCCTCACCTATATAGAAATATGGTAAGGTTCTATTTTTTTTATACTCTGACATTTTGCTAGTGTTCATGAAATTTGAAAGCTATGCGAGAGAACAGTCTCATGTAAATTCATCACAATATCTCCTTCTTGAATTAAAGCTGAAATACCACATCAATAAAGCAGTAGATATGGAGGTGATGAAAGATTTTTGTACTTTTCTACATTTGCATTTTATCAACTTTTTGGATTTATTTATTATTTAATGAAGCTGACTGCCAAAACAGAGGATGTCTGGCAGCCTCAAGCTCACTCTTTCTCAGACTCATTTATTCCTTTATTCAGCCCAGTATCAATTTGTCATGGCAGTATTTGAAAGTTAAAATATTGCACTTCTTTAACTTTCTTTACAAACACTTTCTTTTAGTGACTTTGAGGAGACATGTAACATGAAGATGGTTTAGAAAATGTTGTATCAATTGTATATGAAATTTTTGCTCTGGAGGTGCCCATGATCTTTACATAAAACCAAAACTGAAAAAAGCATCTGCATGCTAAGATAATGGCACCTTTCTTCTCCATTTCAATTACATTATGTTCACAAATGAAACAATAAAATCTAAAAGCTGAAGGCAGGTCCAGGCTTCAGATTTACAAAACCAGTACAAGCAAAGTCATGACTCAACTGAATATTTGAAGATTCCTACATTAAAGCAGGGTCAACACAATTATTGTTAGTCTTACTGACTTTTTAAATAGTTTAACAAGGATCGCAGACATATGGTATTTGAAAGGTCCTGCTAAGTCAGCAGGGAGTCTGAAATTAGATACCTATGGAGAAAACTGTAGGAGAAATCTATACAGTAGTAACAATTGTTGGTCAGTAAATTTCTGTAGAATGTAATTATTGCCAGAAATTTTCCATCTATCTTCAACCCTATAAAACTTTAATGATGATATAATGATGCCCTAAGGTTCGCTTATAGCATTGTGAAAACAATGAAATCCAGTGTCTTCCCAGCACTTCTCAGAACCCTGTCTCTTCCCAGCACTTATACCAGGCAGTTAGTAATTTCCTGCATTTAGCTCTTGTTCTCAAGACACTTTCTGTATATGCAGTGCAGACAGCACCTCCACCACCCAGCAGTTCCTTATACTGGAATTGCATCTTCTTGCATCCTTGGCCTGTATAATCCAAGACATCATTGCATGTGCATTGTTATTGTTATTTTCTTTATTGAGTTATTCCTGCTAGCATCCTGGAGATCTTTATTCTTAACATGGATGCCCTAAGTTGGCCTGTCCTTCTACCTATGTGCCAGAATGACTGACTGAGCAGTTACTGATGATTTAGGAGACCAAGTCACATCGTGCCCATTCTGCCTTTGGCTTTGCTACCTATTAACAAATTTGTTCATGAGCTACTACAGTATGCCAAAATGTCTGTTGGCAGTGGAATCTGCACGATCTCGGTTTTTCATATTTCCACGTATTGCTGGGAGAATATTGCAAACAGCAGTCTTTCCAAAAGAGGCAGTAATCTTTTTGAAGATGTAGGTATATGGAAAAGGTTACCTACCTGGTTTTGGTTTTGCCCAAAAATTAATAATGTAATCTTACCCGGCTCGATGTCCAGGGAATAGCTGTCAATCTCCAAGTTGAGGCGTTCGGCTGCAGCATCGCAGAAATCTTCCAAAACACAGTGTACTGCTTCTGTGATGTTGTATGGCACTGTTCTGGCAAACTTCATTTTACTATTGACAATCACACTTCCATTCCTGAAGTTAAGGATTTCAAGTTGTTTAAAACCTGTTAGGTTGGACTGAAGGTATGGAAGTAGCTGCAAAACAGAAAGTTGCTTTTATTTTAACTTACTCATGATGTCTATCTTGTATTAATTTCCCTTATAGTCATTTTTCATTATTAAGTACATATATCTACAGTACACTTATTTAAATGATTTTAATACAAGTGTTAGAGTCCATCACCAAATTCCCTTTCCTGTTTATTGCTATATTCCTCGGGACCTCTGCATCTTTCTGCATGATATATTGAAATGGATGGGCAGCAATTTTCCCAATAATGAAGTGCACAGCAGTTGGAGGGTAGTAATTTCCCCAATAATGAAGTGCACAGCAGTCGGGGAGTTTATTCATCCGGAATTTAAAAAAAAAAAAAATCACCTCTTCCAAAAGCCAAGCTTAATTATTTTAAAACATTCAATCCAGGTGGGTTAGAGCACAGCACAGTAGGCGTGTTACTGCAGTGACCTGTTGCCCTATTGTACTCAAGGAGGAAATCTGTATCTAATCACATTCCCTTTGCTAAGCTATGATATATTTTTAAAGGCTTATTTTTAAATCTAGCATAAAGACATGAGTCTTAAATGTAACCAGCATTATCACAGTGTTGGCATGAATATAAGAAAAAGCCAAATGCAAGCATATGCAAGGCAGGTATCTGGACCCCCTTGAACAGGTAAACACTTTCATATGTCTCTTGACACATGAAACGAACTTCATTATCACCTGCTTCAGACCCTGACAGCATCCTAGGCCTGTGTATTCTCCCAAGAAACAACTAAAAACACAGCTTATCAGGCTGAACGACAGTAGGGTAGTAGTAGGGTCTGACTGCACTATTCTATGTCTAACTAGCTGACTGAGCCGGCTGGAACAGACCATCATCCCGCAGCCAAAACTTCAAGGTAGGGTGGTCACAGCAGCTTCTGACTTACGGATAGAGAATTAACGTTACTGAGTGGTGAGGACTATGTATTTTGTTAAACCATGTATGAGGTTCAAGTTGATTTGCACCCACCAACTGCATGAACTGTTGTTCTAGCGCTTTGTATTCTGAAGAACTCCTGTTGAAGAGGTCATCGGAAAAGTGCATGTTGGTTACCCTCAGGCTGAAGAAAACCACTAGCTCTTTGCCTTTGGCTGCAGTTGTCATGGAGCTGGTGGTCACATACTTCAGCGTAGGAGCTGGGGTGGCTTCCGCAGGGCGCGTTCTCAGCACGGAGATGTAGCCGCTGCCGTGCTCCGCGTCCCCCAGGGCCGCTGTGCTCACCTCGCTGGCGCCATCCCACTCGGCCGCGACATCCTGCGCCCCGGCGCCCGCGGGAGCAGCGCTGCCGGCTGCCGGCTCCGTGACCTCGAGGGACTGGTCGATGATGACGGAGAGGCCGCGGGCCGGGCTCGTCGCGGGAGGCAGCGCTGCGGCCTGCTCCGAGGGCAGCGCCTCTGCAATCACATCTCCAGGCTGGGCCGCAGAGAGATCGCCGATGAAGAAAGGCAACGTCTTTGTGTGAAGGTAAGTGCTGGCTGTAACCAAAATGTCATCACCTGAGGACTCCGGTAGGTCCATGATCTTAACTGCTGCAGAAAAACAGGGGAAAAGAAATAGTGATTTCAATAAGCTGGTCAGACATGAAACGGGAATCAGGTACACTGAAAGCATTTCCCATTGAAGCATTTTCAAAAACAAGCTCTAACGTTATCCAAACATGAAAATGTTATTGCCCTTCACTTAAGAAGAACTACCGAGATAAAAACAGCCCATTCACATGTTTGAGTGATGAGATTTCCGTGGCTGCTGTGTTTAAATAATAATTATACTGGGTAAGTATTTCCCGAGCTATTCCTAAGTGCACTCTACTTTTGAAGGTGCATAATCACACTGTCAGTTTATATTGACTGAACAAGTAGATTGCAGCTTCGAGGTGTCTGCTTGGATCAGTACAACCCCCGAGCCATTTTGGTTCCCTCCTCCTCTGCGAGATGTAAAAGCTGCTATTTGTCAGTAATCATAAAGTATGGTTATGCAAAGGGCCACAGCACCTTTGGATGGAAACTGTGGCTGTTTACCTAAAAGGCAACAGCAGCATCAATGAAAATGGACCCCAAACCCTAAGAAATCATCTGCTGCACCTACTTAAATCAGACATTTGACCCAGAAGCCAAGCTTTTATGAGATGCCCACTGGAGCCTGCCATGGGTCTAGGCAGCATGATAGATGTAGCTGAAATTCCAGTCTAGAGCGTGATGACTGAGACCAAATTTGGCTGGCAGCTAACTACAGTAGCTGCACCGAAAATGATGACATTTGCCTAAACCAGCTACCACTTTGGGCTATATATTTTTATTTCTTTCTTTCTTATTTGGAACATCCTAGATTGAATGAGATTGCAATTGCTCTATCCATTAAATAGGAATTACCCATAGGCGTTCTTTATTTCCCATTCTGCTTCCTCACTTCTAAAGAATATGGTCCAAACTTCTATTTCTCATGGGTGTGCATGGATGCACATGAGATGTGTTTTAGGAACAAGCATACATTTCAAATAAAGGAAAGCTTTATAGTAAACAGCCCTCTGCTTTCTTGATATCAGTAATTTAATGAAATGCACTAGTTTCCAATTTCCTCTCTAATGTCAGCTTTTTTTTTTTCTATATTGCTGTTTTTAAAGCACTGTTTTAATGATTCTGTTCTTTTCCTTATTGATGCACCATACACTTTCATGCACTGGCTCAAGCTACCGTGCTTTAGTTGGAGGGCATGGCCATGTCCTCACTCAGTTAAGTCGACCACACTTTCAAAACAGATATTTTCTTCCAAAATTGTCCTGAAACACCACTTGTAGTTTTAATACAATTTGATCGCTGCAACCCCTTTTTCCCCATCCAGTTTACAACTTTGCAAAAATTTCGCTAAGATCTGCTTTTTCCTTGTCATTTTTTTTTATTATTATTTTATAGGTGATTTAGTTATAGTATGTTTGGCTAAAACATCTATCAGACAAGTTAATGAATAAACTATGGGAGTAGGATGCGGGAAGTTACGTTTTTGGTTCTGTTTCAAGTGATGTCAAAGCACTGGTGATTCAGGAAAAGACCCTGAAACGCACTACTAATCTGCAATGGCCGTATCAGACCGAGTGCATCCTCATTTACTGCGAGGCCAAACTGTGCGTGTTGATCTGGAAAAACAAAAGGCCTTTGAAGCGGTGCAGTAGATTCCCATTTAACCTAGCACAGTTGTGCTGTCTCCTCCTATTCGTGCCAATGTGAAATGCGCACTGGTGCCAGTGTAATGCCAGTAATACCAGAGTCAGCCCACGCCGCCGCAGAGCAGAGCCTGGAGCAGGGGACGTGCGTGCAGCCTGCAGCACCGAATCTGCAGCGCAGCCTGGTGCCCTCACACTGCATGAGCAACCTGGGGGCCCTTCTCTCAGCACGTCCGCGTGTCTCTTGTATTAACAAAAGTTGGGACAGAATAGGAAAGCAAATTAAAACTGCATGACTGATGCCGTCTGTTTACCAAAACTTTTGCTGCTGCTTTTGCTGCTATTTATTACACTGCTAAAGGGTGTGACACACATTTGGTTACGGGAATTCAATAAAGTACTTGAGACTTCATGCAGGATGACCGGCTGGTGGGACGGAGCTGCAGCTCCCTGAGCAACCTTCTCTCAGCATGATAACACACGCCTGAGGTCTAGTGGAGGTGTGATCAGGATGGTATTTGTTAGGCCATTTACATTTTATAAATAGGCAACGATAGGGGAAGAAGTACCAGAGTTCTGAAATAGCAGCAAATATGAAGCAGTCTAATCATACATATACCGTAGATTTGGAATTTAGCTGTCTAAAGCTTCATAGTATACAGACAGATAGATTCTATAGACTATCCATAGGCAATAAATGTCTTCTGGCATTCTCTTATATACCAGTGAAGTGGTGACGTGACTCATTTTAGTAAGATGCAGATCCTGATGTACTAGTTACTGACCACAGACGTGGTGTTTGCCACCTGCTTGCCAAGAGACTGCTGTGCTGCCTGTGACACCGCACCAGCCTCAAACCTGGCGTTACCGACCTGGCTTCTTGGTTGCGCTTTGGCTAATGCACATGTCTCATTACTGCTGCAGGACATGCCTGCATGAGCCACCCCTTAAAAACACCACTAAAACAATCTGAGACCAGTTTATGCCAAGTTTTTTAACTGTCTACATGAGGCTACATAATACAATGAATCCTGATGAATTAAAAACTACAAGTGAAATGCAAAGACGACCTAGACACTTTGAACCCAAAACATCCATTCACATTGGCATTTCAAATGCTGATTTTATATCACTTTGAACACAAGCTACCCTTACGCTGCTTCCTCATAAAGCAACTATTTGCAGCACTTCTCCATCATTTGCCTTTTAGATAGTATTTTTACAGAAGGATAAAAAAATAACAACACAAGCAATTATTTTATGAACCCTTTAAATGCATAAACACTGAGGATTTAGACATGTTTGTATTTCATTTCAGCACAAAATTTGATCTATGCCACGATTTAGGTGTAGTGAACCTGCAGAGAGCAGGAAATAGGATGCTGAGCTCAAAAATGCCCCCGCACTAACCATATCAAAGGTTGAACAACCTTGTGGGATTAAAAACTGTTGTCAACAATAAAAAATTCAATTCTAACTCTCAGACATCTCTTACCCTCCTACAAAGTGGTTCACTGAAATCTCCAAGTATTTTTGTATTAAATGGATAACACAGGACAAGCTTGTACTAAGGAGAGTTTTATATCAAAAACTAAACTGCTCTTGGCAAATATGTGTAAACTTTAAATTAAGAGGCAATTTCCTGTGCACACTGCTATATTAAATCTTTGTAAAATAAGTGCTACTCACAGGCATTTATTCCCAGCTGAGAGAGAAGAATACATAGGCCTGATTTATCAGAAATAAAATCGACTGCAATTTTCACAGCTTTATTTCAGGTTGCTAGTTAATTTGTTGCCTTATATTTTTAAGTGAGGAAAACCCTTCTCATTCACTGTGAATAGGGATTTATTATTTGTGAAGGGTCAAATTGACAAGGATGTTTTTCCAGTGGCTTTGCATTTATAAGGAGGCCAGGAAGGTTATATGTAAGGCAGCCTGGCATTTCATTTCGTTCATGAGCTCAATAAGCACTGACATTTCTATAGGCAACGGACTACAGGACTCGAAATTCCCCAGTTTCGCTGACACCCATTGTTCTCTATACGAAGACTGCAGTATTATGCCCATATGCATGTGCTTGTATATATTACAATTGAAGAAAATAACTAACCAAAGAATAAATATGCACTTTAAAGACTTAAAAGCAAGTACCTGAATTCAAATTTATATATTTTCTTGGTATCTGTAATAATATGCAGCTTACATTTAGTTATATAAGCTAAATGCTATATACAAGCAAATAGATTAAGGAGTGAATTTGTGTTTGAGGTCTTTCATTTTTAACTAGGGTACAAGTAAGATGAGCAGTAAGAGAACTACAGGGAAGAGGATCACTGATTTAACGTGACACAGCAAATGCCTCATGACACACAATTACGGATGAAGTTTACGTTTTTAAGTGTAAGAGCACATGCGAGGCACCTTATTGGTGGCTGTATCTGTATTTATGTACGTATGTATGTACACCTCCTCCATAAGCTGTATTTAGTGTCTAGTGCAAACAACGCAACTCCTTCTCTACCAACTTCAGTGAACTCCTGTACACTGGAAGCAAATCCTATCACTCCTTCATTTTCAGGCTGAAATAACATTGTGTCTCTTGATGTTCCTTAGCCTGGATGAAACCTTTTCTGTAGTCTTTTTTATTTCCACAGAGCAGTCTGACAGGTGCAGCTCTAGCTCCAATACCAAGTACTACTCTACATAACTTATTTTAAATGCCTTCAGTTTATTCTGAGAGCCCTCATACTCCACAATTGTGCTTTGTCATCATGTCCTCACCACCCAAGATGCAAATAAATGTAATTCTGATTTATGATGTCACCAGAGGTGCACTTTATATCCTAAGAAAATAATGCTTAGCAGTGATAATCATCTCGCATTATTCTAAGAGCACTTCCCTTCTACCTTGCGCTCACAAGAGCACAACACTGAATTTGCAAAATCTGGTTTTGAAATGCTAAAACTGCAGCATTCAAAGCACTGAACAGCCACAGCTTGCTATTCTTGTGCACGTCCTTTATGAAAGGAACTTTGATTACATAACTATTTATTTTTCCATAAGTACCTCTGCTTCATTGGGACAGAAGCTGGTGATCCTCCGTGAGCGAGCAGCAAAGCAGTGCTCCCTCATCTTTTCATGGGTAGTTCTGGTATTTGATTTTTGATTTCTGCCCCTCAGTGCTAAGTCCTCCTTCTAATTTTGGATGTCTAGTTATCCAAGCCTGATCCCTAAGGATCTTTGTACAGTAACTGAAAGCAAAAAGCTATCTCTGACATTTCATTTCACTTCAAATCCATTTTTCTTTTTATTTATATTTCTGTATTTGTTGATCAATGCATGGTCTAAAAATAGTAATTCAACCTGCCATTTTGCATCTCATTAAGGATTTTATATACTCCAGGTAGCTTTCTGATAATAGCTTTTTTCACTAAAGGCTTTCTGCACTCTTTGTTGAATAAGCTCATTGCTTTAAAGTTTAGAAGTAGTGTTATAAATACACTGAATTTTATAATTTTATTACCTACAACATAAGCATACAACTACCAAAGGTGAGAATAAAATAGTTACAAGTAATTAGGCTAGCTTGCTTTATAGACTTGTTTCAAAAAACCTACGTGAGAGACATGACTGCCTATGGCATTATCCTGTTTCAGCAGTTCTAAAAGGGAACTATTTAGGGAACACATAAATACTTTGAATAGATAGGAACAGCTGGTGTTCAAAATATCCCCAAACCTCTGAGTAGTAACAGTCTGCAGTGAGAATCTTCAGTAAAAGTATCTGTGGGAGGGATACTGGAAAGCAGAAAATGACGATGCTCTAACTCAGACCCAATCCTTCCTTCCAATGCAGTCTCTCCACTGACTTGGAGAGCTGCTGCACTGGTTTATGGCAAAGGTGCTGCCTCTTTGAGCTAAGGCTCAAAACATATGTGGAAACATCCACCTGGCTCAGGACCCTTCTGACTATAGCAATAGGAAAGTCATTTTGTCCATATTAGTTGCTTTAGGCAGCTAACAGTATTCACACTCCTAATTAAAGTATTACAAAGAAAGCAGAACGATTATAGCCATTATTCCTGCATTTTGTAAAAATATTAAATAGGCAAAAATATAATTAGATACCTGGTATGGACATCAAGTCATTGGCAGGTTATTCTCCATGCCAAGTTGCTTTTACCCTTTACTCAACCCTTATATGATCTCTTAATGAGATTGCCAGATAAAACATCATTCTAGTGTTCAAGTGCTGGAAAAGTAATTTTTATGATTGAAATCCTTGATAAATGATTCAGCTGAGATTAGAACAATATTGTGAAACACAGGAAGTAGTAATATACCAAATAAATATGTAAGTAAGTAAGTAAAATCCATTTGCAATGAAAACATGCTAAAATTGTTAATGGCTACTGTGATTGTCTTATACTGTTATATATCTTATATTCTTCTGAAGTAAAATTAAGCACTATTTGCCATTTGTATTTATCAGCATTAAAATATATCCCAACAAGCACGGTGCCATGTCAAACCAAGATATCTGGATTTGATCAGTATTCAAGTCAATGAATTAAACAGAGAAAAAAAATGAGAAGCAGTGAATTTGCAAATCTGAATACACTCTTACAAAGGAATGGAGTTAAATGAGCAGCCTGCTGAAAACTGTAGCTTTAGAAGATTAACAGCTTTTATTCCCATTGCTGACTGATCTGCAATCAAAGCCGAAAATGTATTTAATGAATTTAAAATAACAAAGTCCATGTGAAAATAATCTAAGACTTTATAAGCATCCATGAACATTAAAAAAAATCCATTTATATATGCCACTGTCCTATAGGCTACTGTAAGGATTACGGAGCTCCCAGGAGCTCCACAAGTTGAAACTGGAACCTTGGATACTGCTTTGAGATTTTTTTATTTTGGAATGATTAGAAATTAATTCTGATAAATTACAAGTAAAATACCTCTCCTTCAGAATTAAGTACACCCTCCAAATCCCTAGATACTTTCTCTATTTTTCTCTATTACAAAATAGGAAAAACAGGAGCAAATGTTTGTTGGCAATGACATCATCAGACAGTTTTGTGATATTGGGGTTTATTAGTTTGTGGAAATATAAAAACAAAACAGAAGTCATTCTCTATATAAATTCAAACAATATGGTTGATCCAAGGACCTAAAAACAAACAAAAAAATGAAATTAGAAAGTTAAAACTTGTGACTATCTTCTAATTTTGTCATAATATGAGCACTTGAAATGAAAAAATGTAATACTAAATACGCAGACTTCTTTCATATTATATGATCACTTTCACATGAATAATATGGAATTAATAAGCTCTCTCCATAGCTTAGAGCTCCACAGTAGATCCAGAGATGTGATTCAGCGCACCCAAGTTAGCATGCCTGAAACTGTCTAGTACAAATGGCCTGAGCAATTCTCTAACAAGGAATTCTCTACTAAAAAGCCACTCTGAGCTTATAATGTACCTTCTTACACTGAAAGGATACTGAATCTTCTAAAGAAACAGCTGTAGTAATTTTAGAGAATTAAAACTTTACTACTGTTTGATTACAATACATTATATTTTGAAGACAGCATTTTTATCAGAATCAAATATTTATTTTTACTGAGTGAGGGTAAAAAGTGTGAGTATTATTCAGGGCTTGTTAGTCTCAGCAGGGCAACTTTGGCTGATATTTCTTGGTATAAGACTATACGACATGTAATCTTCGGTAGCTTCACATATTTATAACCCAGTAAAGATAATCTTAGAGCTTCAGCCTATATTTCTGTATTATTTACCTGAAAACATTTTTATTGTTTTATTACTGCATTGGTAGCAAGTTTCCAAATAAATTTTTCACTATGTTAATATATTAAAGTTATTTGTGATACTGGTCTTTAAACTTCTGAACTTATTTCTTTTTTATGTTCCTTTTTTTATTAGAGGATTAGAACTACTGCCATCAGTGCTTGAAGAATGTAAACTTCCTCAAAGAAGGTTTTATTCCTTTCATTTGAGAAAAAAAAAAAAAACACTAACTGGAACAAAATGCAATCTAAGATTCAGCTAACACAGGCCAGATTTTGAATATTATCACACAGCAGGTACTGCCTCCCTCCCTCCTTTCATCTGACTCCCCGTAGCCTTTGTGGCTGTTGCTGTCAGCCAAGAAAGGAGGTGGGAAAACTTTATCCTTTTTTTTGGCTCCAAATTTCATGCAGGCCCACAGGCAGAAAGATTATCATATATTGTTTTGACTGGATCCAAGACTAAAATGTGACAAAGTCTTCATTAGATACATTACATCTCACTAACAGTGGGGAGTGACCTGCAATCAGTAAAAAGCCTGAGTTTTAGCTAGTAGGATCATTTTAAGGAAGTGCTGTTATGGTGAACGACAAAAGGGAGAGGGATGGTAACTTTGGAGTAAAATAGCTCTCATAGTGGACGGGGACAGCCAGAAATAACGCTGATCATAGGAGAAGTGACAGCACTTGGGCAACAGGGGTTCTGAGGAAAGGTTAGTTTTGAGAGACGACAGGGGCACGTGTGACGGTGCATGGGAATTAGCCGCAGGAGCTGAGTAATGGGGCTGACTCCGTGATGCAAAATGATGGCTCTGCGAGAGACCGACCCGACGCATGAGAGTGGGAGATGGGCAGCGTGGACTGGCTGTGCACGTGTGGAAACTGAGACCAATGTATGCATCTGCGGAAGGAAGTTGGGTGAAAAAGTCTAAGTGACTCTGTGGCAGAGCACTGACGCACATCTCCCTGCACAGAGGGGGAGAGCTTTCCACTGTGCAAATGGCTTTAGGAGAAATGCCCCTGTGTACGCAAATTTTCCCAGAAGAAATACAGTATTTTTTTTTATACTTTACACAGTAATGTCACTGAGTCAAAGGGATTATCAGCTGTATATAAAACACATGCAGTCTCACTTGCTTTTGTTAAATGCATTTATACTGCATATTTGGGGATGCTTGAATAAGAAATCATATTTGAAGGAAGGAAAGCCTAACCTTAAATTAAAACAAAACTGAATGGGTGAAACTGGATACTTTGAGCAAGCGATGTGTTAAACCGATAGTATTGTTTGTCTCATGCCTTTTTGCTCAGATTATTAATTTCAGTTTAGCATTTTTAAGTATGATTGAGGATGTGATGCAAGTTTTACTCTGTTTAGGTTTTCTGCTATGTGCAGCATGGAGATCATCTTCAATTTAAGCACAAGTTTTAGGCTAATCAATCTTGTATATCATGCTTGAGAAAATTATGCACGTAGACCTACCTTTTCACTCTTCTGTGTGCCAGACTGAATCAGCACCTTCACGAAAACCATTCTTAGCACATCTGAAGCAGCCAGCGACAATCAAGGAGAGTGAAAGGATGCAGAGAGAATCTGACAGGGGAGAAAGTTGAGCGAAACTTGTCACTTTATGATCAAAGGGAACATAAGGAAACCAGAAGAATATAAAATGAAAACAGAGGATTTCTTACCCGCTATCACCAGTGATGCAAAAAAACTGGCTGGCATGTCTGGCACAAACAGCAGGGGAATTCCAGTCCTGAGAACATCCAGAGTAATTCCCCAGGAAGCGATGTTTTTTTTCTCTTCTGTGACAAGGCTGTTTATGCCAGAAAGAAGGCTATGCTAAACACACATGATCTTCAGGCAACTGGAGCGGAACCAGAGGCAGAAAGAACCTGCCAAACATCCAGAGTTCAGCTTTTCAAGAGACTGCTAGGAAACAGCATTGAGTGAGGAGGACTGTGCAACCCAATTAATTGACAGGCAGGATGAAGATGTCAAAGGGTTCTGTTCAAAGCAAAGCTGTGTCAATATGAGAGCAATTATGAAAATACATTTCAAGAGTAAGGCTCTTACCAGTCACACATACAGAGATGTGACCACCATCAGTGTTCTTCTCACACGAAAAACACTGTGACACACTCTGAAGAGTCTTCTTCCTTTTAAATGTTTATTGAGAGATTGAGGATGATTCAGGCTGATGAGACTGAGAGGTGTGAGTACAACAGAATAAAAAAAGTTTTTATTTCCTCCCATATTTCTGGAGTGACAGCCCCCAAAATAGTGTTTCCTCTATGACATCTTGAAATTTTGGAAGAGATGGAGGGTGATGGCAGGAACTATTGCTCAAAGCTTGCTGCAGTATGAAGAGCTGCTACCCTCTACATGCCAGTTACCCCCACACCATAATTTTCCACAGTATCCAGCCTGGATTTCCAGGCTGCTGATATAGGCAATGAAGGCAGCAGACTTACCAGTATTTTGCTGCTCTTATAGAAAACCATAATTTGTGTTTGCCCTTAAGCTCATCCTGGTATCTTTCTGCTGACATTTTTTCATTTGCAGCATTGACTTTTCTGCTAGATATGGAAAACATGCCTGTCTTTTCATTTTAGATTGTTCTAAAGTTTCTCTACCAAGACTTATATAGGTATTTGAGGTTTTTTTTTTTTTTTTCATTTATAACCTTTTTCCCCCCTATACACGTGATAAAGCAGAAGGGGGCATCACAAATGTGAAGTGTGGTTTACCTTTGATGGTCCAGAAATATTTCTGTGACAACTGAAATTGAAATCTTAAAGCAATGTTTACAATACTCATATGTGACTGTGTATGTGGAGGAACAATTGATTCACTCCTACTCTTTCTACTAAGAATGTTTTTGCTTCTTACCTTGTCCAGCCACATCATCTTGGTCAGCTTCCTTGAAAGGTGGTTCTGTTATTCCAGTCAGCTCTTTTGCCCTCTCTGCTTCACTCTTCTCATCCCTGGCTTCCAGGAAAGTAATTGGGGTAAAGCTACCTGTGGTATAAACTGCCAGTGTGATAGCCTGCTCTGTTGGGGACTCCAAGTCATCAGTGATTAATTCATTGCTGGTATACTCGTCTGCTGAAGGAAGCAAATAGGAATCTTCTGCTTTTGGAGGACTGTGCGTGCTACCCAGAGCACTGAAAGGCACTGTGAAACTTTGTTGGTCATCAGTGGTATCTTCTGTGCTTGTAAGAAGTCTCTCTCTAGAGAGTTCTCGAGAAGGTTTGGTGGGGAATGCAGTTTCAGATGAAACAAAATTATTAAAGTCTTCAGGGACCCTGATTTCTCCACTTAGCATAGGGGTTCCAGTTGCAAATTCACTGATTGAGGTGTCCACCGGTGCTGGGCTGGGATAAGGTAGTGGGAGTTCACTACTCATGGAGTCCTCCTGAAAAAGGGATTCAATAGGAAAAAAAGAATGAATGAAGTCATTAAGGTTCACTGCAAAAAAGTCTAATAATATTTAGTCACAAGATCTTATGAAAAACTAACTTCTCATGAAGTCATGGGAGATATAAAATGTCTGACATGTGCATGTGATCTTAATCACACTGCCTGTTAATTTAAAATCAAAGATGACTTCTTCTACTACCCCTATTGTTTGCTCTTCTTCTCTCATTGATATGTGTTACTTTATTTTATGTGTATTACTCATGAACCATGGTTTACCTTATAATTAAAAATGGCAAAGGTATCAAGCAGTAGTATTCATCTGTAAATACTTTAAACAATGTCTCTGCTTTTGCTGTGGAACACCACAGTATTTATCTTTTTCAGACCGTTTAAATTCACTTCTTGTGGAAAAAATGAATAAAAATCTCACCCTGAATTAACTTACCAGATCAGGAGTAGCTAGAGGAATAGTGACCATGGACTGGATATCATTATCAGAATCGATAGGTGGTTTCATAGATTCTACAAAAAATAATCATATTTTAATACACACACATACACCCAAAGAACTGAACAGTTTCAAGATGATCACGTTGACAACTGATTAAAACTTATAAACTCAGTAAAAAATAGTATTAAGACCATTATTCTCCATCAAAAAGATGACTTTTAAAAATCAACGTTAAGAAGAAAGAAGCATAAGCTTCAATTTCAACTGACAATTGTGAGGAAAGTATGAATTTTATATGCACTATTCTTTTTACTCCTTATATAGTATTAATGGGATAGGTCTGCAGAGGGCTGAACCATGCAAAGCTGGATGAATAATTAAAACCTGTGGAAGTACAAACTACTCAGTGCAATTCACATGGGCTATGATGACTCATTACACTGAGTTGTTCATTAAAATAAAATTCTTTTCAGTTTTTGCCAGAGCCCACAGCACTGCTATTCTCAGGAGTTTTGTCTTTAACATCCAGTTGCTCCTTAACCCTCTCTGAAGAGCCCTGTAAAACATACCCACATGCAAGCTGATTTCCTAAAACTAGCAATTAAAAACAGCTAGTGGGAGAAAAATTACTCAGAAAGAGATATTGTTAAAATATCTTACACTCATTATTTTTTTCTTGACACTTTTAATGTTAATCATGCCAAAAATACTAGTTCATCTAAACATTTTTGGTAGAAGAAAATGCTGCTGTTTATAAATGACACATAATGGCTAAAATATGCTGAGTGTTTTACTAAAATATGCTGAGTGTTTTAACACACTGGTGTATATATATACATACATATCTATGAAAAAAATATAATCTAGCTCTCCAAAACCAGGACTATACTAGCTTTGAAAAAATAATGGAAGTATTACAAGGGGATATTTATGATAAATTGCTGGACATAGTAGAGGCTCTGAAACTTCTGATGGCATTTTTCCTCACCCAGCTTTAGCTCTTTACGCTTGTCATCTATGCTCCATCTGAGCTTCAGGGAAAGAAACGTCCCCTCACGGTGTGACATTCACATCACCAATTTTAGCTTGAGATCAAAAGCTTTTTAAAGTGCTTACCTTTTTCCTATGACTCTGCTGGAAAGTTAGATAGCTTGCCTACAATGGAGGCTTTGTTTTTATATAGCTAAATCTAGGTTAAAGGAAACCCCACTCTTTTCTTAATAAAAATAGGAGACTATCCATACTGGGAAATCAAAATGAATTAGTGGATTTTCATGCTATATTTCTTCTTTCCTCTCCTCTTATTTATCTGATGCCACAAAATATTCATCTTTTCTAAACAAATAGATCCTCCAATGTGATAAGAAGTTACGCTCTAAAATTATAAAAAGTCCTTTTGTTTTTAAATTTAACATAGATCTAAGCACTCTTTGGTTGTTACGCAATATACAGCAAAATGGGCTATGTCAAATGAAAGTGATCTGTGAGGGAGGCAAAGACCTTGCTCAAATTGCATATATTTGCCAGGCAAGGTTTAGGCCTGTAGTGTCTTTCCTACTGACCATCAGTAAACTGAAGCGTTCCAAGGTCCACTGGCAGGGACCTGTCCTCATGCAGCGCTGTGGCAACCAGCTGCTGAAGATCGGTTACTGTGAGTTTAGCTGCAGATACCTCCTTCTCGTCCTTTGGAGAAAGTGGAGTTTTTTCATTTTCAACCTTGTTAGAGCCAATGGTTGTGAGGTCATCTGCTGGGCTTTTGATGTCTGAGCCATCTCTCTCAAAGTTTACCACGTATCGTGCAATAGTGCTGCTTGATCTGCAAAGGGAGGGTACAATAACGACCAGTGCAACTAAATCAGTTAATGCTTGAGGACTTAATTTATAAAAATAAACAATCTCTGCAGCCCAAAAATATAATCACCCACAAAAATAATACAGATACACTTCTTTCTAGTCACACAGTCATCTACAAATTACTTCTGCTATACCTAAGCCTTTTTTCTTCTATGCATCATTCTAAAATAAAATTTCCTATTTTGAAGAATGTTAGAAATGTCCTAACATAATCCACTTAAAGCTGACTCCTTAGAGACTTGTAGGACTGATAATAAAGTGTGAAGTTATTAGTTCACACAGTTAAAAATGGAAGCTGTAAGTCACCAGAAGCCATAATCACCTATCGGTTATGCAAAAACTTATGAAAAGTGAGGAAACAGTCATCCATTTATAGAACTGCATATAACCAAAAATTCTAACATGTTTCATACAATTTCATTCTTTTGAAGAACAGACAAGAAAATTAATGTTGGAAGCAAGTAATTTTTCACAATCAGAGCTAGCTTGTCCAACTCTAACTGAGTGTATATAGATTCTGCTTAGATGTACAAGTTTAATTCAATTATTAACTCATCACTTTTTGTAAATGCTAAATGCACTTAACTAAAGTGAAAAAAACAACAAATATTTGTGAAACATTTGTATTGCACTCTGTTGCTTTCGACAGCATCACATAAGTAGAGTGAAAGGAATTTCATCTTATCTAGTATGTGCTGTTGTATTATGCAACACAATTCTTTTTAAAATACAGACAAATGAGAAATTCTGAGAGCTGTCAGAGAAATGATTCTCCTGGAGCACTTTCAGGCAATAACAAAAAATTCCATAGTTGTATGTATTAGCAGTCAAGAGCTCCTAGTTTTTTATCAGATTCGAAGGCAGTCTCTATGCAAATCAAATCCTACATTTTTCTTTGAGAAGAATGTGTGTGTGTGTATATATATATGTATATATGTATATATATATATATATGTATAAACACAGCTAAGAAATAGCTAATCCAAAAGGAAAATGTAAATAAGAAGATTCCCTATTTATTTTTATTTTAAGTTTATGGCCAATGGAGATCTCCAGTTATTTGAACATGGAATTTGTTCTGACAATTCTACTCTTCAGAAAGGTCCTGACAGAATTTGATTATGTGAATCTTTCAAATTAAGGCGAAAGATTCTGTACTTGGGCAGAAAACAATTTACTTTGTCACATCAAAATAAAAAAGTATTTAATGGATGTATCTACATTTGTTAGTTTATAAAAAAAGGTTAATCATATTAATCACAAATTACCCATCTTTTTCCTTCTTCTGTCTTCATTCCACCAGAGAAAAAAGGGTGTGATAATGCATTGCAAAAGAAAGAAAGACAGAGATTTATGTATACTGACGAACCATGCAGTCATATATCAAAAACACCATGACATTTTATCTTCTACCTATCTCTATAGTCTTTACCTCAGGGTGAAAGTTACAGCTTAGTCTCCATCATTACACTGTTTCTCTTTCAAACAAATCTTCATGAATGGGAAGAAATATCTTGATAGATGGGAAACTTTGCTTTTGTATTTCCAATAAAAACTTATGTAATTTAATGTATTGTCATTACTATTACACATTTTTAGAGTGGCAATGATCATCCATAACGACAAATGGCTACTCTTGCTGTTCCTGTACTTAGTAGCTTAGATTCTAGTCATAGGGTAGCTTGATCTATCAGTTACCTTTGGGTGACTTGCCTGTAGTGGCCTACTGTAATATAATGCTGAGTGCTGCATAATGCCCTGTTATTTTCATTTCCCTGATGAATTCTCTGGCACATCTCTAATACTGTCCTTCAGTATTGCCTCATGGCAAATTCTGCTAACAAATATACCAAAACAGCCAAAGGAGAACAGGCAACAACATATATAAGACTGGTTTTGCTATTGGGAAACAATCCTGGTCTTCTACATTGATGAGTGTGCTTTCTCATCAGCATCTGAGACTGAAGATCAAGATACTAAACAAAAACTGATCTCAGATCTCTTGGGAGTTACAGCTCAAGGAGGTTATTTATTGTTAAGTCGTGACTGCAAGATGCCTCTGCAGATCTTCTCTGCATGTTCTGTAGTAGTCAACTTTTGCTTTTCTTCCTTTTACTATCAAAATGTTAAACAACTTGCTTTCACTATGTTTTGTTCTTATCTCTCCCTTTTCCCAGCAATTTTGCAGACAGAATAGCCAGAAAAAGTAAGTCTGTGTCTGAAATTACACTGTGATCTGATTATCCCTCAGCATGTATTAACAGAACTGCATCATCTTCATGCTGTGACATAAGCCCACATGAATTTATGTATCTTGTTGTTCTTTCTCTTGGTTTCATTCAGATTTTAATTGATATTTGTAATTTTGTTTTCTCTGGACTCTTGCTTATGCTATTATCTATGGAATCATCCATATGAAATACTCATTCTTTTTTGAAAACAACAACAGCAACAAAATGTTGATTCTCTATTGAAACAAAACATAATATCTTGTACTAGCAGAAAATATATGAGGAAGTTAAAAATATAAGAAGGGGAAGACAGAAGACAGACAGAATTTATTCAAAAATAAAGCCTCTGAATGGTTTGAAGTACCCAGAAGAAGCCTGTTGCAAAAAAGTTTGCACGTGTGATGCCTCCTCTTGCCAAAGCATCTTCACTGTGGTCTGTAAAGGCCACAGGATCCCCATGCAGAAAAGTATGTATCAAAATCATTCAAGCTTTTAACCCTCTTTGTCTAACATAATTTAATAAATTTCGTATTTCAATGTTGTTAGCAAACAAATGATTTGACAACATTAATAATCACCTGAAAGAGTATCTATAATTTCCTCGAAGAACTAAAATTACTTTTCCTGCTTAATAATTCAAAGGCTTTTAGCCTCACTTGGGATGTATTTGCACTTCTCTTGATGCTTGTATTGTTCTCAGAAAACGAATTTCTATTTACAGCAATACATGCTCCACTATTAATAGGTCTCTTGATATTGGAGGAGAGAAGGGAGATAAGAATCCATGCAGTCAATAGAAAAATGAATCCCATTTTTTTACTTACTTAAATCCTAATACATGGATTTCTTTGAATCCTGGAAGTTTCTCAAATATTTTTTGCATCTAGTAAAAAAGAAAGGCATTAAGTCAGTGTAAGTTCTGCTGCTAAATGGTTTATTTATTATCTGCTGCCAAAAAGCAAAAGCACAGGTTTGTTACCTGGATCATATTTTTTCACATTTCAGTAAAAGCTTATGGAACCTGTGTCAACTGCCATTTTTTCATATCATTATTGCAACTTAAACATGCTATTTGGTTTGGTATATGCTGTCTGTATTATCTGTTAATAGGAAAAATGAAAAAGAAATCACATTTTTTTTGTATGGTAATTATGTAAATTAGTGATAATCTAGTTCATAAAAGAGCAAGTCAGACTATATTGATTCAAAGTTTTGTTTCATGAAATGCTCTGTAATTCACCTTAGCTGTAAATTATTGTTTAAAAATATTCACCAAATACTGATGCATTTAGTTATGAAATTATTTATAAATTAAGCATTTTAACTGTCCTGTACAAACAGTCACTTCACATATTTTTAATTCTATTGCAGTAATTGTGCAGTTAGTGCTTTTTAAATAGAAAAGCCAATATAAAGCCAAAAAAAGAAGAGAAAAGGTAAATTTTCTATGCATTTTTAGACTTCAGAGGGTAAGTATTTTTAGTAGCACCTCCAGCACTAGTAATGCATTCAGCAGATCATAAACACTAATGAAGCCTTCAAACTGTAGTAAGATTTATAGAGCAAAGTAAAATTAAATATTTTATGTTCTTCTATTATGTCAGAGGGATTTTTTTTTTTAAGCAAAGTTCCTGTCTGATTAACTTCCTGGTCCTGCTAAGTATCAGATAGCACATCCTATCAGCCTTTCATCTGATAGCAAAGTCTGTGGAGTAAAGGGAAGTCAGCACTTGAAACGAACTGAAAAAGCCTTTTGAGGAATCAGGTCCTTTTAATTCAGTGTATCACCTAAAAAGCATGAGCAAATGTGGAAGTCTTTCCACTTTCTTAGTTGTAGGATTCTGTACAAACTCAGCATGCATTTAAAATTCTTTGACGGGGGAGAATTTGCCTGAATAGATATGCACTCAGAACTAGCTTAGCTGTTTCAGCACTACTTGAAATGGTTGCTAACCCCAAGGAAGGTGAGACAGCTCTCTTATGTGAAGAGATTTTCACTTCTTCTATTCCTCCTTTCCTGAGTCTTTGAAGGAATCAGGGTGGTATGTTTCACTGGGTGTTGCTTAATGCCTGCTCTTTTTCTGGGTTCTACCAGTGGTTGAGACAGTTTCAGCTTATGGCTCTATATTCTTTTTGACCATCTCCCATAAGAGGAAATTAGGAAAGAGAGATGGATATTAGGAAGTGAGATGGCTGCTTCACTTTTAAATTTGTTAGTTAGTAAAAAAGTGAGACAGAATTAATAATTAGACTGCAGGAAGATTTTAAATAGTATTCCAGGCAATAATACTGAAGGTTACAGATGTTAAGAACCTAAATATCAGTAAATTCTGTGTCAGTAGGATAAAATTTGTTTTCCTAAGCATAGGCCTGTAGTATCATTTTAGATTCCCCAAGGTTTTCTACTCAGCTGCTGCTTTCGTACTTGAAAGCCCTATGCAGATATTTGGATACCTTCAGGCACCTAAAATGGCAACAGATGTGGATCATGCTGATGCTGAATCTCTCTTTTAGATATATTGTGCCAACTGACTGTTGCTCGGGGCTGTGTCTCTTGCAAGTTCACTTTATGTCATAATAAATAATGCTTTCTTTTAACAGTATGCACATAAGCAGCTTATTATTTCTTACTTTTGCCAAACAAAACTTGATTCACTGAGTAGCATAAGCAATTGAATGTGTATTCCATTTTTCACATGGTTTTAAACAAATGCTGTAATATAAAAATGTTCTTCATAACATTTGCATTGTATATGTCTGCTGTAACTCCTCTCTTTTGCCATGCCCTAGAAGTAGAAGCTGATGCCTGGAACCCACAGTTCCAACCCTCATAAAAGCTTTCTTTTCCTTGGGGCCTGTGCAGGACCCCGACTTACATTCTGATTGAAACCTCCTCACCTTCACCCCTACAGTGTACTTCAGAGGAAAATACTGTATTTCATAGTCTTGAGGTACAATTTATTTTCTCTTCAAAATTGTGTGTCAAGAACAGCTTTGGATGCTTTAAGGTAGATGGATAAAATTTCATGAAAATGGAGAATAGCTTAACAGTCAAGAAACTTTTCTTTTTTCCTTGCATATTTCTCATATATGCTACAGGAACTTTTTAAAACAACAGCAGTGAACTAACTCAGAAGTCAGATAGCTGAATTACAAAATTAGATGTGTAGCAAGCAAAGCCTGCAGGCAGTTCTGTGTTCTGCGAGAGGATAATCCCAGAAATCTCCAGAGAACCCACTTTTCACCAGCTCTGCCAACACTTCCATCATCATTTTTCCATGTATAACTGAACCTGAACTAGAATAGTAAAATAGCTTGCACCAAGGAGTACCTATGAAACAGATGATAAGCTTTAGTTAATTTTACTGTGCAAACCTCTTGGGAACCTTAGCTTAGTAACTGCTATCTATTAAACTGATAATTGAACATTCAGTTAATGCTATTAGCTATATAAAAACACAGGTCCTGAAGAAACTACAGTAATGTACAACAAAATGCCTTGGAAATTGTTCTCTTTCTTTCATTTGTTTCATTTCTCATTAGCTTGCTTTTTTTTTTTTTTTTTTTTGGTAGAAATCAAATTACATCAAAGTACTGTCCATAAATTCTCCATTAGGCCCAAGCAACATTTCTGAACTTACGGTGGGGCCTAATACTCTGTTCTCCAGTTATCTGAGGCTTTACGTTTTAAAAAGATGTTGGCTTGGAAGCTTGGTAGCTGAACAGAGGTCCTAAAAAGGGGGAAAATTCGGCTGTACCTGAAGGAAAACTGGAGACAATATCAAGCATCATCTCGTTTAAATGAGGGCAGTTATTTAGATTCTAGTTCAGTTTCATCGTGGAAGTCCCAATGATGGCAGACACTAAGTAAACACAAAGTATGAAGAGTACCCCAACTTTGTGCTCCTGAACAAAAGTTACAAGGCTTTATTACACATTGTTCCTGTGGAACAACAATGGTTTACGAACACCCAAAGAGAATGCTCCACTGTGAGTTCACGAAGGTGCATCATTTGACCAGTGCCTCTCTGCCCCATACTGCTGATATCAATAACACTCCAAATCTTTCCTTGTGTAGTACAATGGTTTATAATTTCTACTGTCATCTTGCTTATAATCATCTTGTGATACTCATAATTGAGCTTGCCTGAAAACTTGACATCTTGAACTAGTGCAGAGAGTTGGCAGTGTTAGAGTCTATTAACTTCTGTCAATGATGTCCCTCATTGACCATCAGCAACCCAGACCCTAGAGACCTGCAAACCAGCATTTTAATAGACCAACACACAGCAGTGTGATGCCTAGCTAGGGACGGCTGCCAAAGCGCCTTCATTTCTCCGTGGTGAGCACATTTCTGCAGTTTCTTATTATGAGCCTGTCAAGGTGCACAAAGCCCGTGGCCAGCCTCCTTACCTGGAGCTGAAACTTGGCAGCGAGCTGCCGGTACTGCGGGGAGTCGGGGTCACTCAGCTCAGGCGTGTACTCCTGGTCCGTGAGAGTGACGCTGAACTCCACCATTTGCTCCACGGGCAGTTCTGGAACTGCATTTGTGCCCAGCTCCTGGGGGAAAAAGAGGCAAAAGGGGAAAAGAGGAGAATAATACTTTACGTGTGTTTTCTGTTTTGTTTTGTTTTCCATTTCACTTCAACGTTTTATAGGGAGAAAAGCTCCTTTTTAAGCCCTTCCCCAAAATGACATTCTGAATTCTCTCCTGCAAAGGGTGAGGACTCCTAACCACATCTGATAGCCTAATTCTTCTGCCCTTATAAGTTTATAGTACTGTCAGTTGCCTTTGCATAAGAAGGGTGATAATCAGCCATTTGTTGCAAAATGAGGGTTGCAAAAAGTTTTCTGGCTTCGAACACAATGAGAGTGATTCAAATGTAATTGTCACTTTGGAGGAAGCTTTGTGGCCTCAAGGAGAGGAGCAGGCAGATGCTGAAAGCAGCTGGTATCCTCTGCTGAGACACCTTTAGCGGGCCAGAGGAGATTGACAGGTTGTCCGATGCTGCTCCATGCTTACACATTTGCTTTGGAGCTTTTTTTTTTTTTTTTTTTTTTTTTTTTTTTTGTTGTAAAAAGGTAGAATTTGGTCTACCTGTTACACTTTGCCTGTGCAGTTGAATGCACTGTTATTAAAAGCGCTCTTATTTTGTTTACTGCTTCCTATCACTGTACTTGCAATTTTGGCCTACACGTTCCTTTAATAATGTTAATCTGCAGAGGACATGTCATTTACTGGCTGCTCTGTGCTGCTCACAAGAAGGAAATTATACAACAAAAAACTTCAATCAATATTTTATCCTTTACTCAGAGCTGCGACATGACTTCGGGGAGACAGCTACCAAGGACTGGGACAAGAAAAGAGGAGAGAAAAAATGGGGGATCAATCAGGGCCAATCTCGAGTCCACCTCAAATTTGTCACAAAAAAAAAAAAAAAATCTTAAACCCATTTTCTCTTCATGTTTGTATCAGCTGCTCCCTTTCCACAGCTGCGATACGGGTGAGCGATACGTGGCTGTGAGCACCAGCTACGTCTCAGCCAGCTTGGGGACCTGGGAGTGACAGTGCTTGGCACCGCTCTGCAGCCACTGCTGCCCTTCTGGAAGTTTCCGCAAAGGCCGTGCAGCAGCTGGGGCAAATAACGTCCCTTCCTCGAGCGCTAATTTTGCTGGGTGAGCTCAAAAAAACAGAGGTTGAGGGAATAAGTGGGACGGGCACAAAACTGTCCTCACCTTCACGGGCGTCTTTGTGTCGTTGACGATTTCGTTGAGCAGCGTCCCGTTGGGCACGGGCGCGTAGGGAGGGAGGGAGGCGCCGGGGGAGCCTGCGGGAGGAGGGAATGCAGTGAAACACAACAGGGATGTGCGCCAAAGACGGACGAAACCGCCCGTCACGGCCCGTTGCAGGAGGCCTCCTCACTGACCAAGCTGCTCCGATTTACAGATCCTTCACACTGCGTAATTCTCTGGCTTTATGTTAAAGAACTTTGGTACACAAAGTATTGATACATCTAGACGGAATAAACCGCTGAACTTAAATTAATGTTATGGCATCAGTGCGACTCTCTGGCTATAGATCATTCTTTATTTTCATCTGTTTGCTCATTTTGGCTAACAAAATGCAGTGACTGACAGTCTAAATGCTATTTCATGACTGATGCCAAATTAGTGTTATTCACTGCACATGAAACTAAGAAAACATAGCTCATAAGGTGCAGCTAAAGACCGTGAAACAAACCTGAAACAAAACCTCATAGCAGGCATGTTATTGAGAACTGAAAAAGTAATTTTTTTGTACCTCCTTTTGTCAAAGAATTTTCCTTTATTGCACTTCAGTGAGTTTGTCATCCTCCTAGTGCATTCCTTAAATTACAGCCGTCTGGGGTCTACAAGTCACTAGCTTTAGCCAGTCCATTTAATGGGCAGCCTTAGAGGAAGCAGTTTTGATTTTTACCTGTAGAAATGGAAGGAATGTCTTCCAGCTTTTTGCCACCCGTTTTCTCTATGGATATTTCATCTTTCCTATCAATCAAATAGAAATGAGTGATTTAGTGATCTACAGTGCTTTACTCCCAATGGCAAAGATGTAAAAAAATATAGAAATCATTCTTATATTAAATGAAAGAAATTATAACAAAATATTTTGATGACTCAGTAAAACTGGGCAGTGCAAGAGCAGATGGGGAGAGGAGGGGTCACAGAAATGAAATCTAATAGCACTGTCAATGCACCGACTAGACTATAGGGCAGGGCTAACTTTTTCTGTGTTTGACCAGAAAGCAGAGTTGACTGCTGACTAAAGTGGGAGGAAGCTTATCCAAACAAAGTATCCTCTCTTTTACTGTGCTGCATGCTATCAGGGTACGTCACAGCATTAGTTTTTGTATCGTTGCTATCATTATTATTTATTATTTCAGTTGTAAATTTTACAGATATGTACTGATAAATAAATTTTGGAAGCGAGAGTGTTAACTTGCCTGATAAGCAGAGGTGGCAGATGTATATGTGCATGCATGTTATATAATAAATCAGTTGAAGATTTCCAAAAGACCACAGAATAATTTCTTCTGTAAAAACTAACTTTTATTCATCCGTAATATTTGCAAAAAAATCAGATTCTTAGATATGCTATTAGTAGTAGTTATAACAGTTATTATTAATGCCATGCATGAGACTGGGGGTCTTTGTGGACACTGATCTAAGTGAAAGAATTCAGGGCACTGCAAATGCAGTGCGGTGTTCTCATTTAGCACCGTGAAGCTCATAAAATATACATAGCAAAAGAGGGTTGGGGTGCATTTGTGTACAGAACCAACCTTGCTTTTTACCTAAAGAATATGGGCAGTGCCTGACTACAATGCCTGCCTGGCTGTGAGACTGACCTCTTTACATGATCTCCACAGAAGATACAGGGCAACCTGTTTCCTCCAACTACACCGTAGTGAGGAAGTCCAACTATGTGTAACACAGCTGGCTACGTTTCCAGCCAAAATATTCATATAATCTACTTCTTTATCTTCTGAACTGTGCTGAAAGATGTACTGTTCAAAAAGAGGGTAAAAACTCTGAAATCATTCACTTATTGCCTTGCTGCTGCTGTTTGCACTAGACTGAGTGAGAACGCTTCCCTTTGGACTTCAGGAGGAGTTTAATTAGGCCCTACATTATTAAAAATACATTTCTTAGAAAGAAAAACACTTGAAGCTCCAATATTGTAATCAGTATAGATACATAAGACCTCTATGATCTTGAGACAGTAGAACATAAGAATGGAAGGTATTTGCTGCATCTGAAAATCTAGGAAAATTGGAAAGAAAAGTAATGCATTAATTTGAGAAACAATGGACAACAATTTGTCTGGCTGTACGGTGATATCCACATGCAGAGAGAAACAGAGTTCAGGTAACTTTAATCCTACCATTCTCAGACTTTGGAGGATTGGGAGAAGCACAGTTTTTTGTTTTGGTTGTTTGTTTGTTTGTTTTTCCAAGAGAGTATTTATACAGCAAAGAAGTACATTAATTAGCACTTATGTGACCTTTAAAAATACATGAGGAAAACTGAAATAAAGACAAGGAGTTGTCATGCTATTGCTCAGTGCAACCTCCAACATAAACCCTATATTCATCTTTCTGATTTTCCTTTTGAGGAGAATTACAGTTGTGGGTAAGCTTTAGCTCAGCACAGCATCAAAACTAGTCTAATGGCTAATAGATGCTGACTCTGCTGGAGAATCATGCTTAAGTTCGCCTAAGAGGACCTGCTCTCTCCAAGTAGACTGGCAACCCAAACGTTTGGGCAACTTTCATTATTTATGATTCAGTTGCTCTGTACTACAGTATATGCAGTATACACATCTGTCACAGCACACACCCAATACCACGCAGTGATATCTGGGTGTATATACTCACATCCACACACATCTACAAGTAACACTTTCAATGAAAGGTGGGAACATCAAGTAGCAATATTTTGCTTTACTTACCTTTCCTGGAAGGTTCTATGTTTTACTCGCTGCAAAAAGATTAAGAAAAACAGCATTTTACTAGTGGGTGTATTCAACAATACAGCAGAAATCTGTTAGCCCTTTGTTTATAGGATTTTTATGTTTTCTTTCTAATTCATGCCCCCTTCTCTTCCTTAAGAATACTTTACTTTAATATGTACGGGTGGGGAGGGGCTTGGAAGTCTTCCCCATTTCTAGACAAATGTTGGTAATACTTACCCGCTGGATTATTTCCAGATGCTCTTGAGAATTGCTGAAGTTTTTGCCAATGTCAAAGATGCAGAAGGTTTCCCTCTGGCAGGCAGTAACCCAGTTCTGATATTCGTAAGTATCAGGAATCCGATCCAGAAAAATACGAAAGGCTTCCCACACAGCTTCCTGGCAGACTGAGGAAGAAGAAGAGGGTAGGGATGGATACTTCATATCACAAAATAGAACTTTAAGACCATTTAAACGTGATTTTGAGATTTTTTTGCAGCCAGTTAACAAATCCAACATCTTTCTTCCCTCATCTTGGGAGATTAATTTGACCCATCATCATCATTATTAATAAGGAGCAAACACAATCATGCTTCCTTCATCTCAAAAGCACATAACCTGTTTGTTCTTGCAATGAGACTAAACTGTAAGAGAAAGAAAATCTAGCCATTTAGTACATGACTAACCATAATTTTAACCATATACTAAGGTTTTATATATTAAAAAAGATTAACAAGGCACAGAACAAGCTAAACAGGACATGTGCAAAATTTTGGTATTTCTCACACATATAATAAAATACTTTTAATGTACAGCATATTTTTAAATGCAGCAGCATTTTTAACAACATATTTTAACAACATATTTTTAAATGCTTTTTCATATTATGAATTTTAAGTGTATTTAGTCTTTTAAAAGCCTTAAAGATTTTTGGCAGCAGCAATTTGACATATAAAACTGCACATTCTTTCCTGTTTCTTTGAACAGCTCTGGAAAAATTGAATGCCTTAGTATGGTTAAAACCCCTTTCCTTCTCTGGAAAGAATACAAAAAGGAAAAGTTTCCTTTTTCTGCTAAAAGTGTACACATTCATTTATTCAGTATTAAATATCTCCTCCATAGTGATGAATCACTGCTGAATGCCAAGCTACATAAAGCAAGATTAACAGGTACTGTAGCTATGCAGAGAACAGCAGTATTCTAAAAGTCATTTAAGGAAATGAAAATGAACACATAGGGAGTATGATAGTGGGAGAGATTTGAAAAAGCTTTAAGGGATTTTCATTTAGTGGATGCAAACTGGCTCCAGCTGTTAATTATATGAGGTGATGTAAAACATACATAAAAATCTAATAAGTTACTAGTACTCCTATATACAGCACTTTCTCACTCCTTATGCAAGAAATCTGTGAAGTTTAGCTGTAGTGTGTTGCGTATCTGTTATAATGCATATTTGGTCCTGGCCTCACTTGTTAAATCTGTTTTGTAACAACCAGAAGTGTGTCAAGCATTTCAGAGAGAACTTTTGAACAGTCCTGCTGAAAAAAACCTTGGTCTCTGGTGTGTAAGTGAAGTTTATGACATGAAAGAGGGAGAAAGGAGAAAAAGCAGCAGGAGCAGCTAGGTTATACAGTGGCTGCTAGGTTATACAGTGGCTGCCCAGGCATACATTATATTGCTTATTTTTCTTTCTTTTTTTTTCTGAGAACACAGCAACTAGGTATCTCTGGAAAAGGGAGTTTTTGCAAATCACAGAGGGAGATATGAAACAGGGCAGGTGGGACTTCGCTTCCAAGTACATTTACAGACCCACAGCTGAAGTCTCTAGGAATCTCCAACCTGTCCAGATACCAGCTCTTCCCTGCATCAAAAATGTTTGGGTTTCACCTACTTTACTTTGGGCATCCTTGAACTGAGTGTAGAATGAATTCTGGCTATACTTGGGTTGTGTCTGAAATCACTGAGTGCTGATCCTCAGGCTAGCACAGACTGCAGCCAGGAAGTGCAGGTCTGTGTGGGCTTTCCTGCTGATGTGCAGAAATGCACAAGTAGGTGGCTTGTACACTGCAGGACCTGTAAATTTGGCTTTTGTAGATTAACAAACATGGCTCTGCGGATATTACAACCCATCTGTTTTAAACTGAACCAATTCTGTTCATCTGCAGCTACAAAACAGTCTTCAAGTCTGGTGTGAAGGAATTTGTCTTTGTTCATCATGGCCATGATGATTAAATATTAAAGGCATCTGTATTCACTCTAATGATGCTTGTAATGCAAACTAGTTCTTGGATTTATGAACTCAACAATTTGGCAATGTTGGTTTTCCTTACTGAAGTCTCTGCCTCCCTGTTAATGGATCACTGCTTCTGTCCTTACTTGTTGATTCCTCTGTCTGGTAATTTTAGTGTCAGCAAAGCTATCTGGAGTTTTGTTAAAGGATAATGTTCACTCACTCAGAATGAAAGAAAATTCTGAAGTTTGTTCTTTAAAGTTAGAATCCTTTTAGAGAAAGAGATTTTTGAACATAGGGGAAAAAAACAAAAGGAAAATATTTTCCCGCAATTTAAATGCTGTTGCTTTTAGCACTTTGCACAGTTAGTTATTATGAGATGGGACATTTGCTGTCAGTACTGGATAGCTGCTCTGACCTAGGGTGATATAATTATCTATGTTATCTAAAACATCACGCTGAAATTAATGCCGTCAGTGTTAGGAATGGGTATTCTGCAGACTTGATGTAAGGATTATACGTACACAGCTATGTCAGGGCACCTCACTAATAGCTCAAAAAACACATGTCCTCAAAAACCACATGTCCTCCCAGCAGAGCGTCTGTTTGTAGAGCATAGGTGGCCTTATTCAAAAGGAACATTTCTGTCTTTTGGGAGAGTTTGTTTATGATGACCTAACAAACACGGTTATTTTCTATCATCTTTTCCTCTCATTTATTGTTTTCTTAGTATCTTGTTTTTCTGAGCGGTGCCTGCTGAACAAAGATGCGATATCTGATGAAAAGTAATCCAATGTGTCATGTTTTATATAAACATGACACATGACCAGCTGACAGTGTTATAGCTGACTGTGCACGTTCTCATGTTGCCCCCATATGACAGTATAGCCTGCCTATAGAAAGTAGCTGCTGCAGAACAATTTTCCCAACTTAACACACTGGTTTTATTTTGGAGGCAACCAGTTAGTTCCATGAAATACAGATCAGGAGCAGCAAAATAACATATGTGAGTTGTTGGAGAAGCAAATACAGAGAAACAAATAGATAAACTACATTATTTAAGAGAATAGATGTAGACTAGTTGCATCCCGGAAGTTCTGAGTAGGTTTCCGTTAAAATCCCTAGCTGTAGCCCAAAATACACAATTTTAAAATGCAAATTGAAGCTGATGCAGTATGAAAGGCTGAGAGAAAGCGAAGGAGGGAGAGAGGAAATATCAAATATAGAGGGCTATGGAGGAGGCACATGGTACAATCATCTTACCTCGTAATCTATAGTAAGCTTGGTGACTTGCTAAAATCTGCTTTACTGATTCTTGTGGGCAAACTTTCACACCAGTTGGGAAGAAAGGTGACCTCTTTGATCGATGCTTTGCCATGTCAAATATCCGCCTTATGGTTGACACTCTGGACCTCTTTGTTGTTCTTTCTGTTTTATCTGATCCTGAGGTTTCTGCAAGATGTTTGACTTCACCACGATTTATTTTATTAGGGATTTCTAGAAAAGATAAAACGTAAACATATACATAAATATACATTGCATAGGCAGTAGATGTGCACTGCAAGATCATGTCTTAAAATGGTCATGAACCTGAAAGCTTTTTGTGTTCCACCGTGCTTGTGTTGTCACCACTCTGACTGAATTCATGCAGCGAGGAGAACCCTTCTTGATCACACTGGACAGCTAAGGCTCAAGTGACCTGTTAACTACTTTTTTTTTTCTAGCTCATCACATGTGCTCCAGGTCATACAGCTTAAAAGCTTGAAAAGCCTAAGTCTTGTTCTCAAGATCAGTCTTTGGGTTAGATCTATAAAGGACATTTAAGTACGTGAAATTAACAGCACTTCAGTAAGTGCCTATCTGGAGCTTGGGCAAAGCAAAGGATATCTAAATCAACTGACAGTGGCAAATTGTGCCTGTGCTAGTCAACAAGTAGTATGAAGGATAGGTGGACCTTAAATCAGCACCTTTTTAGGTATTGTGGTCTTTGCTCTGGGCTTCAGGGTACCTCTGCCTTAACATAAGGTTCACAGCCTTCAACCCACCCCAGAAAATAAACACTGAAACTCTTTCAAAAGCTGAACAGGATTTTTGCCATCTTTGGGAAAAGAAAGAAATATTTTCTGTTGTCCTTTTTTTTCATTCTGCAGCACGCTGCTCTAGTCATCTCTCACCTAGCCCACCTAGCATTAATTGAAGTGACTGGAAGATAGGTCTTCCCTTTCTCACTGTTTGTTTCTTCACCACTGGACAATAGTGTCCTGGACACTCTGCTTCTTTGTATATCTCAACAGATCTCTAACTATTCCTTTCAAAGTGGAACAGCTTCAGCAGAAAAGAGTGAAATCAGTGAGTGGGAGTTGAGGATTTAGGCTAAGTTTTTCTTATGAAATTATTCAGTTATAACAAAATGGAAATGCTTCTAAGGTGTCAAAATAGCCTCCAGAACACAAATCCCTCTATCTAAAAAATCACACAAACATTCAAAACTTGTTTGGTCCTAATTCCCAAGTATCTGTGATTCAGAAATATAGGATAAAACAAATTAATTTCCTGTAAAAACATTAGGAATAAAAATAAAATATAAGGTACACATTTGCATGAGCTGAAATAATGGCATTTTGCAAGATCATTTGAATGAAGCCATTAGTATATATTAGATTATCTTCCAAATGTTTGCATACACTGTAATAATGATCTTAAAGTTAATTTATAAATGTCTTGTTGCTCCATTTCCATGTAATATATATCTTGTTGGAAGAACTGCTCTGAAAGAAAGGGATAAAATCTAAATGTATTTGAAAAATTTTCAAAGGTAGAAAATATGAGAAAGATGGCATAGATGTAGCCTCGATCATGAAAAATTGACTAAAGAAAATAGTTTGGAGAACAGTCAAGAAGAAAGGAATGTCAGTATTGTCCAGTTCTTATTAAAGTTCAGAGTGATCATCCAGTGTTTACTGAGTAGAAATGATAATAAAAACAAACTATGAAATAGGTAGTACTCTATCAGAGAAAAAATGCAATTGCTTGATTATGATATATTTTGCATAAAAGTTAGGCAAATGTTACTGCTTCAAACATCATGCTAGAGGCAGCTCAGCAGCATCCTGTAGACCTGGTAAATGGAACCATCTAATAGGTACAAGGCAAATGGAAATGATGAATACAGTGTTTGTCATAAAACCCAGTGGAAGTAAATATTTTTCTACTGTAAAGTCAGATCATGAAGCATAATGATAAAAATGCAGAAAAGGAACTTGCCCTGCAAAAACGTGACTCCAGGTCCCTCAGAAATCGCAAGGGGCCAAACATTGGATCATTTAAGACACTGAATGATTTTAATGATAAATGGGGAGAGCAGTGCTGTATTTATCACTGAGAAAAAAATATTGAAATATCAAAATAGACTTTTGAAATCCTCCAGGAGAAAGTGTCAGAACTTTTCAGGGAGGGAAAGGAGACGATTGTCAGCCTATTACCAGCTGTATTAACTGCTGTAGACCAGCTGCCTGGGCCATCTGACCAGCTGCAGCAGAGGGTTTTGACACTAAGCTCTTGGATAGCTTTTGTATGGTGCAGAGGCCTTTCCTGAAGGATTTGCTTCTTCCCCAGGATTTGCTTCTAAGTCATTAACTTGAATTAAGATTTATACTCTTCGTAAGACTGGCAAAGAAGATTCGTCTTAAGTGATTGTTATAATGACTTGTAAATTCTCTGTGTTAGAGTCATTAGTTGGGTTTCTCAGTCTGAGAAAGTGTCCATACATTATCTGCTTCGAGTTATTGCTGTTCTGCTCGCCTATTGAGAGTACGTGTAAATCTTTTTCTCCCTTTCCCTCTGATTTCCATATTTTGTGGGGAGGAACGGTTGCTTGACATGCTTACTGTAACAGGTTTTACTCCAGGGGTATCTTATGGTTAGTTAATTTCCTTTGCTAGAGTAAGTTATATTTTCATCAGTTATTTAAATGACTTTTTCTTTACTTGAGGAAAATTTGTCTTTGGAGACAACATTCACCCTCCTCTCTATGTATGATTTTGCAGTACTTGTATAGGTTCACAGTTTTCAGACCTGTGCCTTCCCCCTGTGTCTATGGAGATTCTGAAGTGAGAAATCTTCACCTAAGCACCCCCAGATGGTTCAACCATGTATTAAAATACGCCTGTCAAACTCTGCAGCTTCTTAGATGCCTTTCTTTCAGTACCCCGATTAAAAAGAAAACTTAGAAAGGCTATCTTTATTATTTTATTATCTAATTATAACCTATTACAACTTTTGATATAATGTGGATATATGACATGTGACATATCATAAGGCTGTTATTATCAGATTATATCCACATATATTATCTCAGCCCTTTTCTTCCTCCTGCACAATACAGTAATTGAGTAAACTGAAGTTTGTTTGGTCTCTTAAAAAATCTCAGTAATACTAAGCTCTTTTTGTAATGTTTTGCATTCTCAATCTCTTTTCCTCAGCAAACATGCATAATTAACATATTTAGTGTTCACCCTGCACAATCCAACATATTTTATTTATACAATTAATTCATAAGGGTGACTGTCCCAGTGTTGCCTTCAAAAGGCATTTCTATAATTTTTAGTTTTCTCTGGTGGTTTTAGGACAGGTGAGCAGCTAATGCTGAAATCTGGTAACTATTTACTATATTTTAGCTTTTACACAAACTTCTTTCTTCTAACTCTTCTAACTCACCTTTATTCTCACATGAAGAATCTCTATCATTGCCCTCTTTTCCAGGTGGGGCATTTGAGGAAGAGAATCAAGATAATTTTAACATAGTAATCTGCAGAGGTAGTATAAGCCATTATTAAAATCCAGAGTTCCTAACTTCTAGTCCTGAACTCAGATAAATGTAACAAATGTTCTCAAATATGAGGAAGTGCTCATAGTTATATCATCAGACCTAATCAAAAGTACGTTGATGTCAGTGCAGGTCAGTCTGTAGCACTTGTTCATTTTTTGTTTTTAGGCAAATAAACAGTATTAGAAGATAATTTAAAATATATAAAATTCTTTCAGTGGTTCTTTTCCCCATACCACAGTAATGCTCTAGGCTTAGTAAAGAAGAACTGGCACCCAAAATAATCTTTATTAGCATGAGGCTGCTCAAATTGAGAATCTGAAATCCTCTGAATTAGATGAGACCTTCCCCACATCCCCTTTGAGAATTGCACTATGAAAAGTTTGGCCTCAAATAAGCAAGGTAGGAGGAATAGACAGATTTCAAAGGTGCAAGCATATTTTTTAATAAGCTACAAGATGAAGAAGGAAGAATACATGTTTATTTAATTGGATTCTAGAAAAAAAAAAGAGTTAAAGAACATTCATATAGGTCAGCGGGATTTTCTTTTATTCATTGTTATGAACACTGGAGCAAAAAGCTTGTATTCATATCTGCTTTGGCTGTAGTAGATATTTTTCTATACAACTTTATTCATTTCTAGTTGTAGTATTTTTTTTCAACAGTATAAACTGTCTCTCTGTAAGAACATTTGGCACTAGTTCAGAACTGAACATTTAGTTTGACTAGACCTTAGAAACATAAGATGTGATTATGCACAACAAGAAGAATTTAAAATATGGTAACTAAAGATTTTGGCCGAAAAATACAGGATGACATACAGGACAAAAATGTTAAAGTCTGAATAACTCAGGTGTAAAATAAAAGGATTAAAATCATCACAGGATTTGACATGTTTGAAAAAACAAATTAGTCTGGAAAAAAAGTGGATGTTCTTCTAGGATAGGTAGGAATGCTTGATCAATAAATAGTAAAACAATTAATTAAAAAAAAAATCCACCAATTTTATTTAACGGTGATTTCAGCAAAGACCAGCTAAATATGTTTGTAATGCAGCTAACTGCACAGCAGAGCCAACAGCCATGTTGATTAAAAAAAAAAAAGGAGAAGGATAACTAATGATGGAAAGTAGATCCTGAGATCTCAGAAAGAGCATAAACACCAGATGGAGCGTGGAAAGTATAAATAGAGGTAAGATCCTGAACCTTGGGATCAATCTCTTATACTTGTGAAGCGAGGACCCTAAATTCTGGTAGCGCTTGTCAGTGACAGAGAAGATGTCTATGATGTCTCCTTATATTCCTTTCTATATCCTTTTTATACTTTATGGATATGCAACTATATCTCAGATGCATGGAATGGATCTGACCAGCTTAAAAGGGCTCAGATGAGCCAGGGGAGATTGAAGTAAGACATGTCTTTATCAATCAAATGCAGCCTAGATCCTGTGAATGAATACTAGGAGCAAGGCTTACACTGCCAGGGAAGCTTGTAAGAGCCTCCATCTTCCCAGGCAGAAATCAAAGCAGAGGCTCTTGCCTTTGCTTTCAGCTTGGAAGACTCTGCACTGAACTGGCAGTTCACTAGTAAAGGTCACATAGCTGATATCTGCATCCCCAGCAGCACAGAACCTTTCATGTACCTGTTTTTTTCTAGTCTTATACTACTTTCAGTGTCACAATGCTTAGGAATAACAGGACCCCTCCTCCTCCCACACTAAATCTGTCAGTAAATATTTGTGCACCGTGGTTGGTGAATAATACCTGTCACACTATACTTCTTTTACCAAATATCAATAAGTGTGCTAATGTGCTTTTTACATTTCTTTTTTTTTCTTTCTTTCTTTTTTTTTAGAGCAGAGGTTTCAGTGTTGGCACCTGGCTGAGATGTGTCGGGCATTTTATACCTCTTGCTGCTGTTGGGCTGCTTGCTGTCAGTACTTTATCAGATACTGTGACTGTGAGTAACATCTTCAAGCTTGTTTTCATATCTGAAATATCTGACAACTCTTAAAAACTTGACAGGATGGAATGCCATATTAGAAAACTTAATGCTAAGAATTCATCTCCTCAAGTATTGTCTCTGCTAGCAGAGTGCCCTTAAAACAAGATTATGTGCCTTATTTGTGCATCTATAAGCTTTATATGTTCAATATATGTCCAGTATATTCTTTACATGTCCAATATATCCTTTCACTATTTTTAACAGTGAAAAAACTTTGAGACGAACTGCTGAGAGGTCTCTGCCCAGCTTTCATCATGTCCTAGTGGGTACTGTGTCTTATCTGAGCTAACTGGGGTAACTGAGGCTCAGGACCTCACTCCTCTAGGTTTGAATTCACTCAGCTGGCAAACGGTCCAGTAAGAGGGCAATTCCCACCACTGCATGTGTGTTTTGCTGAGGGATAAAGGCTTCACACAGATGCCTAGCTTCAGCGGAAGTTGAACACTGGCCAGAGAAGGATGTTTGTGTTTCTGAAAAGGGGTAAGAGGGCTAAGGCAAATTCTTCTCCTCAAAATTCATGTTGGTTGTAATGAGGTCTTTGATTACCAATTGGCCTGTTATCCTGTGTGAATGCTATTCTTAAGTGTCTTTGAATAGTAACATTAAGCTGGGCATCCAGTTGTGACAAAGATCTAGCGAGTCCCAGCCCAGGCCTCCGTCTTGGAAGACTGCACTGAAAGGTGCTGCTTACCAGCGCGCTAGTGAGCTTACTGGGCCCGTCCTGCGCCGGTGTGTAATGGATCCTTACTGAAAGCACAGTAATTCCAGTCGCTGTATCTCACACTTGGATTCACTGTGACAAAAACGTCTCTTGTATATGCTCAAACTATTCACAAACTATGCTCAAGGCCTCTGAGACACAGGAGAGGAGTTCTAGGTTCCTACCATGGATATTAACCTGTTATATTAAGTGGCTTAAAAGATATGTTCTGTAACATTTAGCATTTTAAAGCTGAAGCTTTAAAGCATTTCTAATTTCCCCCTATGTACGGGGATTTTAATTCTGCAGAATTCAGGAGAGTGTTTGGTTTTCATTAAACCCTGCTGCTTGGGTAGGAACAGGTGACAACATTTCTTTGTGCATTTATGGAAGATGAAAAATTGTTTCCACAGTAGCATAGTACTTGAAAGATACAAGGAAAAGGTGTCCACGAGTCTTCATATGATATATTCCTATTGTTTTCCTTTTGTGAAAAATACTGTCTCACTATAGAAGGAAAAATGTGCACCTCACATCATATATGGGAAATAATCTGGAGAAAAATGAGATAATTTATTCTAAGATAAACTGGCCATTAGCAATGCCAGCAATGGCATTTTGTCTTTTTTAATTTTTCTTTTTGTTCTTAATGCTAGCATATGAAATTAAGTAATGGTAGCTTATTTTTTTTAGGCACAAATCTTTCATTAACCTGGGTTGGCAAAGATCTCTGCTTTCATTTAAATAATGTGCTTTGGAATTTCATTAAGTGTGAAGAAGTTCATTTTTCAAAGAACTAAACCAGATACAATAATCTCTCAGCTCTTCTGCTCCTTTCAACCCCTCACACAGGTCCACTTATTATAGTGGAAAGATTATGTTCCACTGATAATATTCTCTTGCTTTTTTGAATGCAGTTGTTTGATACTGACCAATAAGAAATCCATATTGACAATGAAAGCAGTTGTACAAACCATAAATATCAAGCATGCTGTAAAGTTTATAACATGATTCTGACCTTAGCTGAATGGGCACTATAAGAAAATCATGTTTTCCTTGACATCACATATCTCATTTAGGATGGAAATATATTGTTTTTCCTTCATGGGTCTTCATGAGCTCTGCTAACCACTGCTTCTAAAGTTCATGGAGCAGCTATTGAAGGCTATTAATGACTTCATTACCAACATCCGAATCCTGCCACAGTCTGGTTAAAACCCAGGAACCAGACAAGATACAGCATTGAAGGATGATGTTTTTTAATGTTGGCATATGAAGCTTATATATCTATTTGTATTTTCTTGGCCATATTAGAAGTCCAAAATGCTGTTTTATAAGGATTGCAGCAAAGCATGCAAGGGAATGTTCCGTTTGAGTAGTTCCTGGAGTGACCCACCCAGCTCTGCAGTGCTGAAATACTCATTTCAGGACTCACTTGCTAACCAGCCTGACTCAAGCTATACAACCATCCTCTGAGAAAGTCAGTGAGATAGCATAGTTCTTGCAATATATGCAATACCTGTCAATATTGCAGTAATCATGATGTGCAGGTAAAAGAGTAACATTAGTACAGAATGGGCTATTGAAGTAGCTGAATTCAAATATGGTTACAATTACAATAGTTGGTATATAAGAAGATTTCCAGGAACAAGAAGCCACTATGTTATCCCAGTACTTCAATGTGTGTAAGTGGAACCAGTCAATTTTTCTTAGTTTGGGAGCATTCATCCTGCAATATAATCTTCAGTCATTAGGCTAATGTTAACTAACTTCATCTTAACTATACTTAATCTACCAAGTTACATTACAATAAAGTTTAAGTGTAAAGCTGCATAGAATAAGTTGGAAGGGATATCAGAACTCATCTGGTCTCATTCCTTAGTCTAAGCTGGACAACTTCTGAGCTAGATAATATTGATGTAGATTTGAGATAGAAGAGGAGAAGGAAAATAAATTGATTAGAAGAATTGTCTCCATTAGTGCTGTAACAGCAAAGCCATAAAATAAAAAGTGAGTACATTGCTACCTCCTACCTGAAATTCCTAAGGCTATTATTTGTGTTGATGTGAATGTCTGAGCCGTATACCTGGAGCGTGCCTACTAAAAAGGGCATCTTTTGGCCACTTCTTAGGTTCATGGATATCAGTGTTATTATCCATGGTTGGTTAATGTCTGAGAGAGGTACTGAAAGGTTAGCAGTGTCAAGAGGGAATTAATTTTGGCTCTGCAGTGAAGTATAAATTTAAAAGTCAGTAGAACCTCATTACTGAAAAGACAGAGTGGCCAAAGTATGATAGAATATGTAGGCTCCTAATTTTCCTTTGATTCTTAAATTGAATCTAGGCCCTACTAACTTGCAGGCAGCTATGTGATTAGATGTTTGCTTTGAAAATCAGCTTGCTGCACTTTACATTTGTCTTGCTTTATGACCCTAATATCTCTTACAGGAGGTTATGGCCTCAGGCGCTCCAATGTTGCATCTCAGCTGCTCTTTTGTGAAAAGAACATGACGGTATTGCTCTGTCTGATAGGTGTATTCTAAAGTTAAAGCTGATGGCCCACTTACATACTCTTCTAATATTGCTATTCTTAAGTACCTGCCCAGTAAACAGCAACTGATGGTGACTAAGTAACAGTTGAATAGGAAGGCCCCTCTTCATATCCATAGAGTTCTAATAATAGCCTTGTTAAAGAAGGATATAATTGCTCTTTGCTAAAAGGCAATGCCAAAATGAGCACCTAGCATGTCTCTCCTTTGTTTATATGAGGAACACTTTTAATAAGAACCACACTGGATTTGGACTTACAGGAAAATACAGGTGATTGATTGTACTTAAAAGGAAAAAAATACCAATTTAACTCCACTTACAGAGAAGACAATTTACTGATCAAATAGATCTATACAGAGAAAGAGATATTCAAAGATAATTCTTTTAAAGAGATGTGTCATTCAGTAGCACACATTCCTAAAGGAAAGAAATTCATTTTTGGAAAACTGTCTGGGCTTGAAAGTAGGTCCATGATGAATTTTGACCATGTCACTTAGTGTGCTGCTAGAGCTAAAGGGGAATCACGTTTAGCTGAGCAGTGTAGAATAACACAAATGTAATCTGGATTTGTAGCAGGTGAAGACCGTCTCCAAATAAGCTTATTTTATTGCAGTCTATGGAATCCTATCATATCCAATCAAAGGAGATTTTTTTTGTTACTATTTATTACTTTGTTCTCCACATTACTTTTAAACAAAAAAAAACACGTCTTACTGTGCAGTTACGTATAATGTACTAACTCTGGCATGTGAGGACATCTGTAATTAATATTTAATATTTTAGACTGATTATTCAGTTATAACTCTTAGGAAATAAGATGAAAAAATCTAGTCTATCTAAAAATAATACAGTTTCACTTTTGTTTGAAGTTTTGCTTTTTATGTCTATAAGCTCAACAGGATAGATTGCTTAAGTTGATGAACCCTATTTCATGGGTTAAAGTAGAGAACAATAATAATGCAAAAAGCTAATGTCTTTTCTTTCTTTCGTGGAAGTTTTTTGTTCTTTCAGTTCCCTGTCCCTTTGGCACAGATCTGTTTAACCCTTTTTTCAAGGGCAATTATAGTAATGAAGATCTGCAACAGTTATTGTTGAATTGGGACAGCTGAACAGGAAAGGGTAAGTCAGAATGAATTAAAATGATTTCGCAGAGGACAGAGAAGGCCTTTGTGTCCTAAAGAATGACTGAATAAATGGAGGATATTTGCTTGCTGAGTAAAAACTAACACTAAGCAGCCTGGAATGCTCTTTGGCTCCCTTGCATTCCCTTTGGTCTCCCTTTGCAGAGGTCATTAACTGCTAGGATCTACGCTGCATCAATATATAGTTTTAAGAGTTCAATACTAGTCTAGATTTCACTAGTTAGCCTGCATTTTCAATGCTTTACAATTCAGCGGTTAAAATTTATTCTCATGTCATATTTTCCATGTATATTTTTTGCCATCATAAAAATTTTATCACCCTAATTTTGATTTTCATTCTTAGAAACAGTTTGTGATAGGACAAGGGCAAATATCAGAGTTCCAAGTCTTGAGAACTTTCCTGGATTCTGACAATATTCAGGGCCGAAGATAAACACCCATTTCTGAAGGGTCTTTGCATTACTCCTCACAGGTTTCTGTTTGTTTGCTTGGGACCAGGAGGTGCTCCTGGATGGCCTCTAAATGTCTGAGAAAAGGATTCTTTTAGTAAAATAAGGAAAAGGAGAACTGAAAGAAGTTTCTGACCTTGTTCACTTTGAAATACAGGTGAGAGTAAAACAGGAATACAGGCTTAGGACAGTTTTATTACTGAGAGGGGAAAAAAAAGCAAATGATTAACCCTAAAAATACGTGGAGATTTAGTTTTTTGTTTTTCTGTTAAGGTAGGAATACTTTGTATCTTACCCTCTGCTTTCCTGGTCTGTTGTAGTTAAAAGGTACTGTAACCTGAGATAGCCCCCAAAGCCTCAGATCATCTATATAAAGAGCATTAATGACTAGTCACTCACTAATTTGAATACAATCATTCAAACTATTAGGAATGCCTCTATACTTTTGAAGATATTTTACCATAAATATCTGTCCCTAATGCTAAGTTGTACAACAGCAATTCTAGAACCATCCCTCCTCTGGTAAAGATCATTCTCCAGGCAAGCATTAAGTTTCCTTAGAGATATGTGTTCATATATTTGAGATACAATAGAATTTTAAAATGTTATAATATATATTAAAGAAAAATTATTATATTAATAATCTATATAGAAATACATATTATAAATATATGAAAATATATAATATTAGTATATCTTCTATATTATATATAAAATATATATATTATGTTTTTAACAATAAAATAATTCTTATGCATTTGTGTTTACCAGACTTACTTTATAAAATCGGTAGGTACTTTATAAAATTGGTAGGAAGGAATTTGTCAAATTGTCATTCCCATGAATATATCAAAAGAATATCTTTGCCTTGAAAGCCATCAAAAATCAGTAAAATTCCAAGACTATTACATAAACTTTATTACGTACTACAAAAGCAGGTGAGTTGTTTGTCATCTGAAAGGGTGGGAATACAAAGGTCTTTTCAATCTTAATTTAGTCTTTCTTTCCCTTAATGCAAGATTCTATATGGAGTTTATTATTAGCATTAGTTGCTGAATATTGACAGATACTCTAACAGTCTCCTGTCACATTTCTTGGAGAAATAATGTGTGGTTTTGTATTCCTTATTGTAAAAATATTTTCACAGTGTTTTACCAAAGTCTTTTATAGGAAAAGTATTGTAACGTACAAGATCAATTTACAATGGGTGAAAATATTTGATCCCATTTTTCACCTTATTGCTTTCTCATTTCATAATTACAACTGTGAACATAAATGATAAGATCAACTATGCACTAATAATCTGAAATTCATTTTATCTCATTCCATCCTAGAATACGTATCTTAAATGCAGTGCATGCTGATAAACCTTTCTTTTTTTTTCTTGTCAAAAATTAACTATCATGCATACTGTCATTTTGGACATATTTACAGTATATTGTTAATGATTAAATGAAACTATTTACATGAAATAAGATGAAATCAGAGCATATAAATAGTTAATGCATCATACTGTATCAAGGAGTTTTTCACTGCTGTAATTGCTCACTAGAGAAGATTTACATAAATCCAGTGAGATATAAGAATTGTTTTTTTATTTTTTTTTAAGAAAACCAAATGGAAAATGTGTGATGCATAAACAAAGGTTTCTAAATTGACAGCATCATGTTATTTTCTGCTGTCTTTTTAATAAATACTTAAATATCATTGGAGAGACTATCTCTTTTATCACTTTTATGTTTTTCCATTTACTTAACATGCCTGAGATTGACAGAAAATGTGTGGACATTCATGAATAATTTGGACAAAACATAAAGCAGTTGTGATGTGTGCTTTCATAGTTTCAGTATTTTCAGTATTCAGTATTTTGTCCCTTTCATAAAATTATTATTATTATTAATGTTTTGCATCACGAAACATATGCTGGGATATTATAACTACGTGCTATTTAACCTTTCAGTGGAAGCATTGCTAACTATGCCATAACACCACAAAAGTCCATGCAAATTCTGCAATGTACAACCTCATCTTTCCAATTTTTTTTCAACACATGTAAATTAATACGATCTTGCTACATATGAACTTACCTTTGATTCCATGAACTTGGAGAGCAAGGCAAATAACCAAAAATATTAATCCAGTTTTCAAATGCATGCTGGCTGTTAATCATTCACAATTTTCAAGAAAAAATCATGCAGAAAATATGAATATTTAGATCAAGTAGTTTTTTTTTTTTTTTTTTTTTTTTTTTTTTTAAAGACCTAAAATCCCCAAGCTTCTTTCTGTTCCTTCTTTATATTGTTTTCTTTTTCATCTGCTTCGCAGCCTTGGACTGCAACTAGGCAAAGAGTGCAACAGGTGCCAGGATGCACGAACTGGCTGGACAAGCCCCTCAAACGCACGCACCTCCAGCCTTGAGGACTGGAGTGTTAAGACAAGAGTGACGAAGTTTAAAAAAAAAATAAAAGCAGTGTCTGTTTCTGGAATAATCTGTTTATCTGCTGCTCAGACATAATCCCTCTTACGGTCCAGCTGGAAGAGCTGTCTTCATCTTATTAACCTTCTGGAGCAGCATCTGTCAGCCCCAGAAGCCTTCAGTAGCGCCATGATAAACAACGGAAGTCCCTTAAAACGTTGGTCATTTGGGCATTCCCGAGATACAGCGTGTGAGCAGAGGAGAAATCATGGGGAGAGCTGATTGGGCTATCTCCAAACTTGTGATCATAAAAAGTAGGCAACTTCCTCTGAAGAGGAACACTGCATTTTTCTGCAAGCACAGACTATACTCAGCTTTTCACTGCATTTGACTTCGAAGCCTGTCTCCCTCCTCATACCAAAAGGGCGCTGCTGCGATACTCCTATCAGAGCAGTGATGATGATTTTCTGTGACAGGGGTAAAACAACATGACTCAGCAGTAAATAGTGAAGCATTCAGGGCTCACACAATATAATTCCAAATTGGGCATGGGGGAGGGAGGATGCTGTATGGAGAGAGAATAAGAAACAGAAAGAGGGAAATACCGTTTTAAGCAAACAGCTACAACCAGGTCAAGAACTGCCAGTGAGTGCATACACTTTCAAAAACATATTTTCCAGCTTTCTGAATAAATATTCTGGTTATATATTTAGTACATGTAGGTGCCCCACACTTATTTTTAAGAATGTTTTGTAGAGTGTCACTGTGTATAAAGAGCTACCGGGTGGGCATTTGTAATGGTCTGTCCCATAGAGATTTCTGTGCAACTGTGCTTTAGCAAAGGAGATATCTACCCCAGCAGCAAGAATCCTTTTTCTATCACTATAAGCACAAGTTGCTTTAAGAATAACCTTCATTTGAACCCAATCAGCATTCTATTTTTACCTAGGATTTAAGCAATGGCAACCTTGCTCCCTTCTCAAGATTGCCTAATTTTAACTACTTGGAGCAAATAGTACAGAGAGTGAGCTAGGACCGGACATGATCTGCTTTTCTATTTTCATGGCCTTTTTCTTCTTTTTAAGTGCTTACTATAATGTCATATATACTATTTTACATACATAGTTTTTAGAAAAGTGTTCCAACAAAGCAAATAAGGACCTTGTTAGCAATGCAGTGCAAGGCAACACTGGAGGTGTTGAAGGTGGTGAGAATTTCAACTGGAGAAAATGTAAGTATATGTAAGAACCATTCTTCAGTAGTGCCACTATTTGTCTTTAATTTATAAATATATATAATGTCATATGGTATATATTATAGTTACATAAGGACTATCCTTATGATCCAAGTAAACTTTAGCAGGATTTAGAAGCACACTATAGCTGACAGATGAAGTCCCTCCAGAATGTCACCATGTTTTTAGATGCTTTGGCTCTGGATCTGCACATTTTGGAAAGCTGGAAAAATTTTCTGAGGTTGGTGGAAAAAAGATTTCCTCTACTGGCTTTGTTCCAGGCTAAAAATCAACCTTTTAAAAAATTGAAATATGACCAGATAAACAGAACTTCCCACAATACCAGTCAACCCTGTGCCATGCGCTCTAGGTGTCCCTGCTGGAGCAGAGTGGTTGGGCTAGATGATCTCCACAGATCTCCCTTCCAACCTCAACCACTCTGTGATTCTGTGAATCCTCTGTGTTGACATCATGTGACAGTGCAGGGCTGGTGTTTCGAAAGGTCGTAGGCTAGTTCCTCAGAGCACTCTGGGTACCAAACTCCCTTTGGAATTCAGGAGGAATTTGATCTTTTAATTGCATTAGAGATCTAATTTGAGCATTGGAGAGTGCTTTGAACATGTGCAACAGAGATTTGCTTCATTATTATGCAGAGGCTGTTAATGAAGCCCAAACCAAGAATCAAAAATCCTTGTAGCAAAGCTTTTCCCAAAAACATTGAGGGAGCTCTTCACATATTGGAAAATAACAGCCATTTAATAAAACATACCCCATTCTTGTCAGAGGACTTAAAATGAATGTGCTCCTAGAAGCATTTTTTAGTGTAAAGATATGACTTAGAGAAAATACTAGGCTTCACAGGTAAAATGTGACTAAGAAAATGTAGGGAGGCAGTCTGCGTACCTTGAGATGATGTTTAAATCATGAATATTTCAAGCTGTTTTCTGTTAAGGCAGTGTCTTCTATGTATTTCCATTTAATTAAGAAATTTGGTAGCTAACCTTGATAACTGCCACAGTGGAAGCGAGCAAGAATGATAAACACTCATTAAAGCTAAAGCAATATTATCTAGAGACCACTCCATCTCTAAGTAGTGCTGTGTTTAATTATAGGTCACTGTTAATTAATCTAGAAGTGCTTCTTCTAGCTGGTTTGCTGTCAACAATAATTATATATTCTTAAAGAGGCAATTAAAAAAAATGTACTGAAATTCAATAGTGCATTACAAATATACTACTAAGGCATGGAAGGGCAATACTATATAATAAATATCCATTCATCCGAGATAAGTGCACACAGATGGATAAATCATACCTGCTAACGGTCATCTCAGCGAAGCACTGCACCTCTTTAAAGTAATAGTCTTCAGTGCTTTTTAAAGACAAAAAAAACAAAAAAAAACAAAAAAAAACAAGCTTTTCCCTTTGTGTACAGAAAGATGGTAATTTTCCCCATGAAGGGCTCAGTTTAGAAAGCATTTTTATGTAAATGCTTGGCAGGTCTGGGAGTTCAAGGCATTTGACAGCATAAAGATGATCTACAACTAGGTATGGATACTGCTGAATTTAGCTACTTTACATAGGTGGGTGGTTGGGATGCCAGCCAGCTCAAGTTCCTCATAAGGAGAAACTGTTTTTCTCTTCCAAAGAGCAATTCATACCACCTAAGTTAGAATTCTCACTTTATTTGACCCAGTCACTTCTCTTAGCTGTTTAGCCAGCTGTTTTCCATGTTATATTTGCTTCAGACACCTGCTTCACCCTGGGAAAGGTAAGATCTGTGATCAGGACTACCATTCAGCAATAACCCCAAGTCTTTCTCCAGTGTTCATTCCTTACATAAGAGCCAGGTACCTGGCAGCAAGCACATGCAAGGCACAGCCTTAGTTTTGTAATTAAAACTGAGGAAATCTGTATTTTTGTTTGTTTGCTTGTTTTTTTTGGTTCCTTTTTTTTCCTCTGATCCTTTCTTTGCTACTGAATTTTCTCTCAGGCTCCCTGTTTGCAAATAAAGGGGTGACCCTGGAGAAGTAGAAAGGGCTCTGTAACAGTAAACAAGAGAATAGGTATAAGCAAGAATGGGTGTTTTTTTTTCTCCTTCTTGAAATTAAAATGATAATAAAATATTTAACAAAATTACTACTTGAAATTCAAAAATATGTATTGAATTATTATTTTATTTTTAGATGGTCTATTTTATATATCAGTTAGGCATCAGAACTAGTCCTGTAGTGGATTTAATGAGTTTGTGGTGAAGACAATTTTTTTTTCCTTTGTCTTCCCAATGCTTTTCCAACTAGATAATATTTGTGTTTTGCCCTCTGCAGTTGCCTAGTAATCTGATTTTCTTTTTCCTACTGAAATAATGAAACATATATTTACCGAGAATATCAAATTAAAAAAAAAAGCGTAAAACCTATCCCTAAATATAGCATAACAATGCCTATGTATTTACGCTTTATATATTTCATAGATAACTCCTCTTTCTGGCATCTGTCCTTAGTAGCAGGGAACAAATATATCACATCTGGGAAAGGCAGTTGGGAATAAACAAAACTATTTTCTCCCTGAAAGAATTAGTCCATGTCCAAATATTTTGCGTGCAAAATGCCATGTTGTTTTTCAGACCAATTGCTCATTAAAAACTATTTCTTCTGAAAATCCTTACGTTCTCCCTTCACTGCTGAGCTTGACCAATATGTCCTGCAGGAGTGCAACATAACTTGCTTTACTGATGCCATAGATAGTGAGAGCACTGGGATTATAGATGTAAAATCTCACCAATGTTTCTATTATGAAGTCAATAAAATAATAATCATGCAACAGCTGCTATGAACATGAGATAGAGTGTTAGTCTGCCTAGAGACTAGAGTCTCTATCTAGTTTGCTACATGTTGTGAGGGAAAATTAGGAACCAGATCACTTTGTTTTCTGCTCTTTGTATTCCTCTCCTATGCATCTACTATGGGTCATTAATGTAGATAAAATAGTAGATTAACTGGACCTTCGGTCAACTTGGCTGTTAGGCACTGAGCTGTAGACCCTAACTCAAGCTGACTGAAGTACTGTGATAACTGCAGCTAATACTGAGTGCTGCAACAAACTGGTCTGGGTACTTCTCTCCTCCAAAACAAGGAGCCTGAAATTCTGTTCTGCAGATGTAGTAAATGCTCTGGATTTCCAGTCTGAGCCCCAAATTGAAATGCAGATGATACTTTAATGCATTTCTTTATCTCTTTTCATGACCAAAAAAATTTAAGTCTTTTGTAATCAAAATAATCCTCAAGATTCCCTGGTGCCTCTAAAAAAACTTTGCTGCTTTGCAGTTACTAACTCAGTTATGTAATATTAGCACCTCCCAAGAAAATATTGTTATATAGTCTCCTTCTTTGGATTCATATGTCATTGGAGTCTCCTTCTTTGGAGACACTCAAAACCTGCCTGGATGCCACCCTGTGCCACGTGCTCTGGGTGTCCCTGCTGGAGCAGGGGGGTTGGACTACATGATCTCTAGCGATCCCTTCCAACCTCAACCATTCTGGGATTCTGTGACTCGTGATGTGCATACATTTGCATGAAAATTCCAGATATGTGCCTGGCAATGACTGCTTAACCATCTGATCTGTGTTTTCTTCTGGAACTTTGTATGCTGTATACTGTTAAAAGGGTTAATGAATTTAGATGCTGTTTGCTGTGACAGAAAGTTAAGAGTATGGAAAGGACGGTATTGCCTGAGTAATTCAGCATAATTGTGGGGAAGATGCCTCAGCCTGACTGCTATTTCAGGATGATCACTGATTAACAAATTATACTAATCTTGACAGTGTTAATGTTGACAGCCTAAATGGGATTAAAATGATTTTTTCTAGTGGGCAGTGATACAGCAAGCTGACCGTTAGCTTCCAGTCAGTGGAGATAAAGACTGCAGTACATCTGCCCAAAGAGATTATCTTGTACTGGCCTGCATACCCATACACAACTTTCTGTTATTCCCAGAGCTTCTTAAGCTTATATCACGGTGGGGATGTAATGAGCTGAAACATGTTTCATTACCTGCTTGACATGTTGTTTTCCTCTCGCTTCCCAGAAAGGATTTTTCTAGATTTAGTTTATAGAGTTAGTTGATGTTCACAAAAGGATCCTGGGTAGTGTAGCAAATTATATTGAACATTAAATTAATAGTTCTAAAAAAGTAAAGTAAGTATAGCTACCAAATATGTCCTTTTATGTGAAACAAGTAAAACAATATGAAGATCTTTTCTTCACAATTCACATCTTCATGTGGAATTAGAAGCATAAAATACAGAAGTTACTGATAGCTCTGTTTCTTTTTATGGATATATGAATCCAAAAGAGGCAAAGCAATCTTTCCTGAATTCATTTCTGCACTACCTAAACCTACTGTAGGTTTCCATAAGTCACTTTTAGCTCTGAACAGTATTTTTAATGCAATATAGCCAATATATTCACATATAAACATTTAAAAACATAACCGATACAGAAGGTGAGGGTTATTTAGCATGCCGTCAGGAGGATATCAAGTGTAGAAAGCTGAAATTGCATTTTAAAGAGTGGAAACTTTAATGAATTAAAAAGAAAAACATATGAGTTTGTTCATGCCTGGTGCAAAATTCCAGGCAGAAGTTATTTTCCACTGCTAGAAACGGTGTTAGCATAGGATTCAGCCTTTCATGTATCAACTCACACCGTAATTCCTAAAGGCTTCAGCTCTTTAGGGCATGCTGTACTAATATTAGTTAAAGATGAACCATACAGGATTGATCAAAGTTGTAGTGAAGGAGTTCAGAAAGATTAATTGTGAGGAAGTTACTTCCAGTTTGTAACCTGCATCCTCCAGTTAGGGCACAGTTACCCTCAGCGTAGCATTGATACTGCACATGGATGCACGAAGGGAGAAGCTGGATCAGGAAATGTGTTGTACGCACATCCTCTTGTTGCTTCTCCTTCACTCTAGAATTATTCCTAAACTTTCCATACTTCCCTAGTCATTTTTTCCACTTTCTTATCAATTTCCTCTGTAAGTTATTTTTTACCCAGCCATCATATGCCGATCTTTTGCCCTGGTGACTGTCTAAACTCCCATCTGGTCTTTTTTTTTTTTTTTTTTTGCCTCCACACGTTTTTGCCGATTTCTGCTTTCCCTCCTTTTTGAGCTTCCCATTTCAGACTGCCTTCCAATTTCATTTTGCTTCTTTCTACATTTTTTTTTCATCTTTTTCATGTCCTTGACCTTAAAGAGCTTTCCACTTCATTATTGAATGTTGTTTTGAAAGCTAATAATAGTATGGAAGATGGTGGTGGATTTTATTAACTATCCCTGATTGGTGAATGCAAGATAAGAAGGGAAAAGCTCTTTTAAAAAAAATATATTTTATGCAATACCACCCTCCTCTGGCAGTTCCTCCTTCCTTCATTCCTTCTACTTTTCACTGAAGCCTACTGCAATGTGTAACAAACTCCTGATATTAAAATTAACAAAAGAAGTAATAACCTGGGAAGACTGATTTTTTTTATTAGTAAAAAAACCTCTCCATCACTAAGCATTTCTTTCCACACCTTGTTTTGCATGGCTTTGGCATGAGTTTTTTTTTTTCTGCCTTTTTTTTTTATTATTATTTTTTTTTAATTTATGACTCTCCCCAGCCATGCAGAAGCTTTTCCTGGAGGAGCCAGCCACAAGCTGATTTTTGGCACTAAAGAGCAAATAGCATTCTGTATACCAGCTATTTCCCCCTAAAAGTGACACGACACACTGTGTATTTCTCATTCAGGGCTGCCTCCTTGCTATCAATGCCTTAGCAGCAGCACACGCTAGTGGCTATGACCCTTTACATTAACATCATGGCCAGGCTGCTTTTCACAACATTTTTTTTTTATGAATGCCTCTTCCCTCTGCCACACAGCCACCTCCGGCAACCCCTTAAGCTTCCTTCCTTCCTCACAGCCTCCCTCAGCTTAGCCTCACCACAGCTGCTTTTCACGCTCCTTGCCTCCTCCTCTCTTTTCCTCTGTCTCTCGTGCCTTTCTCTAACATCTCCTGCCCTCTCTCTTTCTGTCAACTAATCCTCTGCTAATATAAACTCTGCCCAAAGGACAAATAAACACAAGTAGCTGAACTGACATGGAGCTTGCAGGCTGTTCTGCAGGAACTTGCACTGTTTGAACATTTAATCCTTTTTGCTGGCTTTTCTCTTCTTGTCTGTTTAGATTCTAAGCTGTTGGGCACCAGGGATGCTGTGCTTGTGTTGTGCCAATCCTGCTTTTCTAAGCACTGTGGTAACAAATGCAACAAATGCTAAGATCATACTTCACTTGAAGGTGATCAGGGGCTACTCTTGCTCTGTCTTGAGGGTGCTACTAGCAGCTATTTTAAAGCTGTCTATTTAGGATCTGTTTGGGACCCTACTTCTGTAAACATCCAGTCTGTGAACTAACCCACCTTCATTAGTGCCACCTCATCATGTTGGAAGTTTTATGTGTGAATGTGGGCACCCGTGGCAGAAGCTCTATCTTCCATACCATGCAACTGGGGGGTACCATCGGGGCAGCAGGTTACGGGGTAGGCAATGGCCCGCCACGCCACTCACAACCGCCTAACTCCAAAGCCTGTGAAGGCTGTCCTAAGCCTGAAGAGGTGAGATGGAAAAACAAGAGAATTTCTGAAGGTCCACATGGTCTAGGGAGGGGATCCCTCTACTCAGCTCTGGTGAGGCCGCACCTGGAGTATGGGGTGCAGTTCTGGGCTCCCCAATACAGGAAGGACATTGAGCTTCTGGAGAGGGTCCAGCATAGAGCCACGAAGGTGATTAAAGGACTGGAGCATTTGTCATATGAGGAAAGACTAAGTGAGCTGGGCCTGTTTAATCTGGAGAAAAGAAGGAGAGGAGATTTGATCAACATGTTCAAGTACCGGAGGGGTGAGTGTAGGGAGGATGGGGCCAGGCTATTCTCCGTGGTGGCCAGTGACAGGATGAGGGGTAGCGGGTGTAAGTTGAAACACAGGCAGTTCCACCTCCATGTGAGGAAGAACTTCTTCACTGTGAGGGTGACAGAGCCCTGGCACAGGCTGCCCAGAGAGGTTGTGGAGTCTCCTTCTCTGGAGATCTTCAAACCCACCCGGATGCCACTGTGTGCCACATGCTCTCCTACATCCCCTACTAGAGCAGGGGGTTGGACTAGATGATCTCTAGAGGTCCCTTCCAATCTTAACCATTCTGTGATGCTGTGATTCTGTGAACTTGAATAGCTTGGGCTGAAGGAAATTTCAGGCTCCCTGGAAATACAGAGCCACTGCCTTCTATTTCTCGCATTTACCACAGAGGCCTCCACTTTAATTTTGAATGTGCCCTGTTGAGGCATTCTGCAACTTGTAGAGTAATATTCAGAGTCCATCCCTGTCTTAGGTACAGCTAGTGATGGAGAGGCAGCAGCACATGGTTCAGCATTGGCTATGGAAGGCAAGAAGAGTTTAAGCAGTTATACAGTGCAAAGCTCCATGTTACTTTTCCTGCAGTTTGAAACAAGCATGGCCATCCTTATTTGAAGCACACAACTTGTGACATCCTGGGATAGGGTCTGTGGTACTACCTCTCATGGGAAAGCTCCTGGAGGGATTTAACACCTATCTTGTTTTATCCAAATGGGTAGATGTTCTGGCTGTAAGGAAGTTGCTTTTTAAGGACTTTTCTCTGAAAATAGTTGTTGGACCTTCCTTAGGGCCCATTTGCTCATATACCTTTGGAGTGTTCCCAAGTCAACAAGCTCTGCTTTATGGGAACTCTGTTCACAGGGAAGCTGATTTATCCTAGGAAAGTGATAGCCATATGCTTGTCAACACTAGGCCACAAAGATTAGTTGAAAATAACATTCTACTCTGCTTTCATATTGAAGACATGTCAAATTTGCGTTTATCCTCATTTTTTTTTCATTTTTTTTCCTGGATCTCATTTTTATCCAGGGCAAGCATGTCTCCATGCTTGGGTTGAAACTGTTGGAAAAGATCTTTTTCATTGGAAAAACTCTTTTAGGAAATCTAACAGCTGTTTAAGAGCAGTGTAAGGGAATGCCTTACGACCTGAAATTCTGGAACTGGCGTTGCAGTGTCTTGTCAACAGCAACGGACTCTGGATGCTTGGTTTTTAAATTGAGAACAGTACTTAGTTATAAGCAACTTTTCTTTATGTTAAGGGCTTTGGTGCATAAGCTTGTGGGATGTATGTGACTGCTATGGATTTCAGGTTGGGTATGTGGGGTGCAGCGCTGACTGTTAAAACTCAAGTTTTCTGGCTGCTGAATGGGTCAGCTTCCTACAGGGATATCTTCAAGACTAGGGATTAGTGCTGTTTGATCTGGGGCTAGACGCTGTAGATCAAAATGGAGAGTTCAGTGGCTACTTTTGGGAAATATTTTTAGATTCTGTGCTATGAAATGTAAATTACTTTCATCATTAAAAAAAGAGATGATTTAGGCAATATGACATACAGACGGTAGAAAACTGAACTTAATTTGCATGGATTAAAAGGTAAATTCTTAGTTTTATGGGAATGATTAGCAAAAATCTTACTGTGATTAGCAAAAGTCCCTCATGGCAACCAGGATTTTATCCAGAAGCATCGTGCTTATGTGAGTATAAAACCACAAACAAACTTACTCAATAAAAAGAGACTAGAATGAATATATTGTAATGAAATACAGTGGGTCATAATGAAGACAAAGAGGAGAAACATGAGACCAAATGATAGCAAAGATCTAATAATAAGACCAAATAATAACAAACACTTAAGAATAATAATGTAAGGAATGACAATTATAAAAAGCATTGGAATAATGTATTAAACACTTCGGAAAATGCAGATTGTTTTAGCCCAGGTCTCCTAGAATGTTTCTAAAACAGGCAAGGAGAAGGGAGAGATGGACTGAGATCCTACCCTAACATCTTAGAATTGTGTGAGTGGTGCCACACTCACTAGACTTGTATCAGTTTTGAAAATGAGGTGCAGTGCGCTCCATGTTGTTTAATGCATTTTTTGAATATAGAAATAGACTTCTGCTACAATATGATGAACTGATCAAATTTTCATCATTTGTTATAGTCTATTCATTTTTGCTAATGCAGTAACAAAAAGTCCTACATCTAGGACTCAAAGATATCTACTAACAAGTGCAACATAGATTAAATAATATGGAAATGTTTTCAAATACATTAGAATTCCCCCAGCAACACTTTTGACATTGATTTCCCAGTGTGCCTCAGAAACTCTGCTTACACAGCAGATTCTGCAGCAAAGCTACCTAAATAAGCACAGTTGATGAATAAAAGCATCTCACTATTAGATTTGTAGAACCTCTTTTGAACCTACGTGTGTTGCATGTCTCATGGGAGCAGACTAGCTAGAAATGGAATTCACTATGGGGAAAGCTGATTGCATATATCTGATCTAGAGCCATAGGTGATTTAACTGACAAAACTAACACTTGCTACCATCAGCTACCATCATTAGAATAACAACTGTCAGAATGTCTGAGAATTATAAAGCAAAGATACATAGCTGCTCATTCACTATTAGAAAGCCTACCATAAAGGTACAGAGGTTTCTGCAATACATCAGAATTATTTCAAAATTAGGTCTTTATTGCCAATGAAGGAGAAATGTTTTCAAATTATATTCTGCTTTACTACAGAAAAGCAGTTAATATCACATAAATTGAAGATGTTATGTATTATGTTACAACTTTTATTGCATTGGTTAAATTATATTACTGTCTGCAGAGAATTGCATGCTGTAGAACAGTTGTCAGTTTAAGTGTTTTGTAAGAATAACTTAAAACATCCCACATGGGACTTAATGATTTTCTTCTATAGAATTCAGCTGTGAATGCACACTGTTCTACTAAAAACTTGCTAGAGACTGAAGCTAGGACTTCTGCTGAACAGCAAGATAGCTTCTTCCAGAAAATTACACAGAGCCAGCAACATCAGATAAGTACCTTATATTTATATTACTGTATTCTTTTTGTAACCCTCTTAGTACACGGGATGTGCATGTGTGTGTGTGTTTAGTCAGTGCATTGCTTTTCAGTACATAAATTAGCTTTAATCTGATTCTCATTAACAGAAAACAGATGGAAAGCTGTAATCTGAAGGATTCTCTAAATAAGTCTTCCATGATCATTTTAACTTGAGTTCTACAGAAAATACAGTGTTAATTTATAGTACATAATGAGTCTTGTCCAAACTACTGATGCCTCTCATGTAAGCACTCAAGTGTAGCACATGTGTGTGTTGGTATGATTGTAGTCCAGGATATCAACCTTTATTGAGTTTTGCTAATAATTTTCAACTTTAACAAAGGTGGTAGTCACATTCCCAGACTGTCAGCTACATTTTACAGAGAGGAAAATCTCAAAAACATAAGTAAGTGGCTACAATATCTTATAAATAATACAATGAGCCACATCATTAGCTATTTGTTTTTTAGTGACTGAATTCTAAAAGGCTGTTGTTTCATAGAGATCTTAAAATCTGTTACAACAGAAATTAAATGAATCTGTACCAAACATTGATAAAAAAAAGTAGGATGAGAATTTTTTTATTTTGTTAGATTCTCTTTAAAAATATAGTTCATTTGTGGCATTTTATGCAGAATATTAAAATACCAAAGAAAACAGTAAGTACCTTAAAAAACTTTTTACTGAGATGTTTGCTTACGACAGGGGAACCTACTTAGTCTGACTTAATGCATGAATCAGTATAAGAGAAATAATAGGAATATGCGTCTTTGTTAACTTGCAGAGATGAAATTTCCATTAAAATGTCATCATTTCTTTCACTGTGACAGGATAGTAATTAGAATGGTTGCTACAGTAGTTGCATTTGTTATATTTACAGAGACTTCATTACAGAGAGAAAACATTAATATCAGAGTCCTCTGATACTTCTGAATATATTTTCCACTTCATAATATAAAAGCTCTTTGTGAAAATCATATGACAGCTATTGAAGCATTAGGGGATATCATGTGTCATTAGTTTGGCTTGCCAAATGATAAGACAGAAAAGTACTTTTTCCTCTTCCTTGCTTTTGCAAGGCTTATTTCATGTCCACAAATGCAGAATGGGTGCTTTGTTACTGATGGTCAGTACTGGAAATTTTAGCATGTGCTGATGTAATGTGAAAAAGCATTCCTTCAGTTGATAAAGCAGGTAGTAATCATTCCTTTGATGTAATATAAACTAGTCTGTTTTGCTTCAGTTGTGCAGTCAGTATTCCTGTTGAAATTGTTTATGATCTCAAGAAAATCAGTGTGAAGTATTTCATATTTTGCTTGTATCCTAAAATTCATTGTTCACTTCCTTTTAGCTTTGTAACTAATTTATTGTGAATGGTCCTAGATTCAATCTCATGCAAAACTGCAAGATTATGGGAAAATGACCAGGTTGTCATCCCCATGGAGCTACTCCGTTATCCAGGTGACTACCTGGTGCACAAGGAGGTGTGTAGAGGGTAAAAGCCAGAGGGGAGGAAAGTGCAGGTTCAAATGATAAAGGAAGGACACATGGCAAGTGGCTGCTGCACACCAGTGATCTATAGTTGTCAATGATTTGCTTTAATCTAATGCTGGACAGACTGGAGGGGCCAACTTGGCATTGACTGTGTCCTACTGAATAGCCTGAAAGGCTTTTGAACTAGGAATAACTGATTGATGTTTCTGGCTCTGTAACCACTTGAATTCTGCAGTGGTGCACAACAGGCCTTCTTAAGAAGGGGCAGTTACTTACCAGAATAGTTATGAGTGTAGCTACTGAAGCAGGTTTCTCAGAACTGATATAGGGCATCTCTCTGTTGTTTACCAGGGACTGCACCTTGCGCAGAATCCTTTGCAGTGCATAGGGACATCTAATGCCTGAAGCAGAGACTGCAGCTAACGATGTTCTTCCAGCTAACTCGGCACGTAAGAGTGCCCAGGGTGGAGGGCAGACAAAGCAGGTGTTCGGAGAATTACCTCACATACATGCAAATATTGCCTAACGTAATACAGGTGAGCTTGAATATTATGACCTACAATGAAATAGATGAATAGGTAGCTGAGATAATCATGACCTATGCAAAAATAAAACTAATTAAAACAACTTAAAACTAACAACTCCCCAAATAGCTTTAAAATGATAGTATCTATCTACATTAAAAATATTGTTAAGTATTATTAATATAGAAAAGCTATCTCATCAATCTCCTTGAGGCACAGAAATTCAAGGATGTGTAATTAGGATAATGTTCTGGGAATTCGGGGAGAGGGATTGAATTCTGTGTTCTGCAGACATCCTGTGTGACCTTCAGAACAGCCCTTCAGTCAGATCTCCAAGGCTGTAGTCTGTAGGAGTTAGGGGCTTAATCGCCTTTGATGATCTGGAGCTTTATCTGTCAGTCTAACTCATTTCCATAATACTTTTCTATCTCAAGATAATACTGGGAGACTGAACGTGGTAGATAAAGGGTTTTATGGTAGTGTATGTGGGGGTACCACAGACATTTAGAAATCAGAAATACTGATTTTTTTTCACAGTTGCTGATCTTTCCTGTACCTTCAAAAGATGCTTGCTGATTATTTATTCACATTGTTGATTCACAGCTAGTTACCTGTTTGTACAGATACAGTTTGTGGTATAATAAAAAGGTTTGTAGGTGCTTTGCCCTCATTCTTGGATTCACGTTACTTTGATAGTTCTGCTGTCCATGTATGTTATTCTTATATTGCCGTCTTTTAAATATAATCATTAATTGCAGTTACTGTAAAAAGATATTTTTTTAATTAAAAAAAAAGCTATCAATTATTCCTGACTGCTTAAATCACAATAATACGGCTTTCTTTCCTTGCACAGTAGGAAGTTTTCATGACAAGAAATCTCTCATAGCCAAGAGAACTTCAAGGCAAGGTTGATGATTTGAATAAGAGCACCAGCAAAGAAACTTTTAGCTGGTCGATTCTGTTTTCATCTGGAGATGACTCTTCAATCAATGTGAATTGTTACAAGAAAAAAAAAATCATTGAACTCTGATGTTATTAAGACAAAAAGATAGACTAGCTGTCATAGCCTGCTTAACTTTAATATCTTCCTAGAATTTATTTAACTCCCATTGGCTACTGAAAAAAGATCCCCAACAGATTTTCTCTGTGTTAGAAATGTCAGTGGACCCCTGGGGATATCTTATATTTTATAAGCCTCCACATTGCTTTTAAATCATTGATATAATGTTTCTCCCTACAATTTCTCTTCCCTTATAAAAATCTATTTGAAAATGTCTCTCCTGAGGAATGAAACTAAAATCCTGTCTTCGAACATTCTCTCTCAGTTTGTGTGTGTCTTATACAATGGATTTTCAGGTATCGTCTTCTCAGCAGCTCTTGAAGCATGAGTGATAGATTATTTGTAGAAAAGATAGCAATTGCTTTAGGTTTGTTTACCTAAGACTAGTAAAGCCACTTTAATTTTGGGTTCAGAGAGACTGTTTGAATTTACTTGTGCTGATCTAATGCATGCACTTTTTTAGGCACCTCTCTATATCAGTCATTCATTTGCCAAAGGATAAAAATAATGGAATCTTTGCTAACACAGAGCTGCAGGCACAAGAAATGTTTTGAAAATGATTTTAGGCTCTGTTTCAACTATCTGTCAGCTTCTCTGAAACTTTGATTATTGAAAGACAAGACTGAACATAAAAAAACAAAAAGAAGATATTAGTAATGATTCTTACCTGCTGAGAAGGCACGAATTGATGACAGCCCTGGTGTACTCTTCCCCAGTTAAAATTTTAAAAGGTTAGTTCTACAGAGTTGTAAATCTGTTCATCTTACATTAGAAAAGAATGTATCCCAATGTATTTAGATAAAAATATATGCAAATATAATGGCTGTTGGAAAGCAATATGATTAGTCAGATCTATTGCACTTTTATTGGTTCAATAAATAAACTTTAAATGAACTAGGAAACTGAGGAGCACAGTTGCAAATAGAATTCATGGCTGATGCATGCAACATAATCAATGAAGATTCAGAGAATCAGAGAAGAAATGTTTGGAACTACCCATAGCTATCACTGAGATCCGAAAACAGAGTCAATCAGACATAAAGACCTAATGATCATTGTTGACACCTGATATTTGGGAATACCCAAAATAAAGAGAAATGATTCTGAATTTACTGTGAAATTTTCATGTAACTCAGTAGGATGTACTCACCTGGAATGTTGCTTTTGGTTCTATCATCTTTTCTCTGCATCGTTTTTTGCATCATGTCCAGCTTCCCTTTGCTGCAGAATAGATATGACACTTACGTAACAGAGTTTGAGGCTTATTTTAAAGATACTTGGTAACTTGTTAGACCTCTCAGTGAGAGGTAATATAACAGTGCGGACTATTATTATTGCAGCATAGTAGCATGTTAGTATTGCAGCATAGTAGGGAAGAATTTAGACTTGCTGGAAGGTTTAAGCGGTAATTTGACTTAGAAGTAATTTATCTCAGTATGTTGAGGTGAACCTCTCATTTATTAGCTCATTAAAAAAACTCAGCATATTTTTCTTGTAATTAGAATTTCTCCATGGTGTATAAGCAAATTATAATATTAAAAGTGGCAAATATATGTATAGTTAGAAAATTCGTTATGCTAATTTTTCTATTCTAGGACAAGTGGATGTGATTTTAATAATTTCTTGAGATTGTTTCCAGCCCTTGCAGAAATTTTGCCATCAAGCTGTTGATTTTCTTGCATTATACCTTTCCGAATGATTAAAGGTAATTGAGTACATCTCCATGTATGAGAAGGCTAGGAGTTTGATGGAGTACTTAACCACATTTTGTGGATTCAAATTGTATTTTACAAAGTTTTTTTTGATAATTTTTCTGCAGCTTTATGGAAATTGGAGTTTTGGTTAATGAAATCAGTTTGTTTAACCAAGGAAGTAAATTCTAACCCTCTGAGAATTAAAAAAAAGGTCATTTTTGAAATCATAAATTTTAATATGAAAGATAATCTTATGTTAAGGGTCTATATGAGATCTTGTGTCATGGGAGAAATTTGTCAAATGAAGTTCATATTTCTTTTGTCTTCTTGTTTTCCTCTTTCTTGCTCTCTGCTCAGGGACAACATCCACAGAAGTGAACACTCGGTTATCGCCCTTCTTTAACCCTTCTTACATTGTTCTGCTGTGAAAGACTGAGTGGGCCAGATATGTCCTGGGGCATGGCAAGGACTGTCTCTGTGAGACTGAATATTATTTTATGTGATGATTTGAAAACTACTGTTATTTTCCTACACTTGATTCTGGAGAGAGATGAAAAGGACAGAGACTGTGATATCTAAATGTGACAAACTTTTAGCATTATGTGGTTGTCTCAGAAGAAGAAAATAACTCTATTGCTCTTTTTTTTTCTCCGTAAACTAATTTGAATATGAGTTTATTGTAATGGATGGAGTACAAATTATTTTCAGACACACAGACACACACCTGTAGCAGTATGCTCAAATTAAAGCTCTTTTGCAAAGTTATGTTGGTGATTAATAGGTAAGTTGTGGAACTGAAATCTGTTGCCTATCTTTTCAGATATAGGGGGTCTATTTTCTGAATAACATGACCACATAAACATGGCCTCCTAAAATTTACTTTAAATAACTTGCTGCTCTTTGGCCTAAGTTTTAAAACTGAGGGATATCCTTTTCTCAGAAGAATTTGCAAGCAATAATATAATAGACGGGGATCAGCTGAATTCAAAACAGTGAGTGACTGGCTTGCTGAAACTTCATTAAATGCCAGCATCAGGACAGTTTTGCTGCATTCTTATTCCTAGCTAGTTATTTAGACTGAGATATTATTTTTTTTTTTTATATTCATTCATCGGGTGCTGATGTTTTATTTTTCACAAGGTCTTTGCAATACTGAAATATATGGGAAATTGCGCAAACACTGGAAAGAAATATTCAACATGATCTAGCATTTAAAAATACTAGCTATCTTTGCCACCCTAGCCTTTTTCACTGGCTTTAATTTAGGGATGATTTGAGTTATTATTTTAATAAGTCTTTTTTCTACCATTAATGTTAATTATTGAATCCTGACAGTTTACTTAATCTTGCAGAAGTGTGCAGTTGTGACTCGCAGCAGTGTAAGAAACATAATATACAGCTTAAGGGTCAAATCATGAAGCATTTTTCAATAGAAGAAAAAAAATATTCATTAGATTTCTAGTTTGAATATCCTTGCAACAAAATGTTCTTTAGTTTGAGTATGAGTTTTGGGAGGCTTACGGCACTAAATCCTGCATCACAAGTCATGCTGTTATCAGGTTTGAATACTAAACTCTGAAGAATGCCTGCAGAGCCCATATTATAATTCTGCTTTGTTTTACGAAGATTTATATTAAGGTTTTTTAAAATTTTGTTTTACTTTTTGCATAACTGCAGATTATAGATAGATAATGTGTGACTCCTTGCATCTGACCTTATGAATTCTTAGCTTAATTGGTAAAATAAATTTTTAAACTTCAATAAACTTGGTAGCTATAGACATGCCTATTAATGCTGATGCAAGTGAAAGCGAAGTCATTATTATTTGCCTTAAAGGCCATAGAAAAGATCTATACATTTATTTCATGATTAATATGTATTACAAGCTCCCACAGTTGAACCATGGAACTAGATCATATTCTCAAATGACAGGAAGGGAGAAGTGCTTTGTTATGTTATACATCTCAAATAGCATTTATCTAAATGCTGAAGTCATTCTTACACTTTTGAAAAGTTAAATGTCCTGACTGACAGGAGTGGTCTTTATATGGACAGAAAACACTACTTGTGCTATTTCAGCCTGCCTTTGCTGTGAGCTCTGCCCTGGTTGTGAGTCAAGTTTATTCTTATACTGTCTGTGTGCTCCTTCTAGAAATGCATCTGTCCCAGCTGCTCCTCAGCCCTTAGCAGATTGAGAGTTCTGTGTTTTCTTCCCCTATGTGTCCCAGCCCGCTCTGAAGAAACACTGTATTGAAGTTACTGAAGTACCGCGTTAACAGTTGGCCAGGCATTGTCATCATTTCTGTGCTTTATCAGCTCAATATGTCATTCTGCAATGGGATATAATGCTGCGAGTACCCCTGTAGTTCATGCAGGGATTAGTTATCCATATCTCAATTTCTGCCATTAAATGTTGTCTGTGAAGGTAGTTGTGATGCTGCTGTTTATATAGGTGACCAAGAGGATCCCTTGTCCCTTTAAAATTAGCACATGAGGGAATTCAGCCCTGGATCATGGGTCAAAAATAATGAAGGAATGAATGCTGTGACCTTTAGAGAGCTCATCTAGCTCCCGCCTTTCTCTGGCCCCAGGCCCCATTTGCTCTGTCTTCCTGAAGAGACAATCAGGCCATTTTCCAAGGCATCCATTTGGTTCTTATTCTTGGACACCTTGTATTCACCATCATTTGGATGGTGATGCTATAGTGGAGGAAGGCAGGCAAACTCCTCTTCACTATCCCCTGCCAACATATTCCAGATGAGTTCCAGGGAGAGGGAAACTGGTGAATTCTTAAAAGGCATCATCAGAATTGGGGGCTGCAGTAATTCTGTCCATGGTTAAGATGACTTCAGCTGTAATTTATCACGGATTGGAATTATGTCTAGACCTAATATTAGTTCATGACAACAATATAGGAAATTGGACCATTCTATGTGATAGCTTCTAAGATCTTATGGGAAGAGATCTTAACAGCAATTTTAAAGGCTGTTAGCCATTAAAGAAAAGTAATATGCCATATCTTTGATAACTTGAATGCCAAAGAAAATAGAGAAAACTATTACTGGTTTCTATAAACTTTTCCCATGTGGGGAACTTCAGAACTATAATGTATGACTTGCGGTCATACACAGAAATGATTGTTTCACTATGGAGAATGAGCAAAGATGATTTGTGGCCCTGCGTGTACAGGGGGGTTGGACTAGATGACCCCTTCCAACCTTAGGCATTCTATGATAAAAGTTTTTTTTTCCCCCACACAATTTTATCTTATCAGTATGAAAGGAAAGGTTCTGAAAATGTTCTTTTCACTTTTTGGGGAATCATGACCTATTTCTGTCACTGCCTGATTAAACAACCAGAAAGCAAAGAGAAATAATTTTCAATAAACCAAAGAATTATGTTTTTTAATATAATAATGTTTGAGGTTTAAACATATTCTCTAACTGTTTGTCAGGTATTTTTAAGTTTCTATACTTGCAGAATTTTAGCAACTGCTATATGTACATTTAAGGAGAAGTACAAAGAAAAGTCAGAAATAAGATGCAGAGAGAAAGAATGATTGAAAAAATAGAGGTCAGAGAGAGAAAGTGCTTTTTAGAATTATTTGACATGGAGAGGATCAAGGAACCTGAATCTCTTATTATCTAACAATCTTATGATTCAAATGGAACTTCTCTGAGGAGCACAAATTTCAACAAGTTTCCCACTGCTCTATGTCACTCACTGGTCGCTACTCTGTCGGAAAGAGTACTCTCCTAGCCCCACTGCACTAAATGTCCTCCTTCAGCAAGATTTTAACACAAGAAAATGCCTTTAATGACTTCCCAAGGCTCAGAATTTATGCCCTCTTAACCAGATAACTTACTGAATTCAATAAGGAAGAGTAGTTTTAAGTCAAGTTGATTATATGGATACAATTTCATTGCCTGTGATGCCACTGAAAATATTCAAGGGGCACAAAGGGCCATTACTTAAAGGGCTGCATTTAAGAAATCTGGTCCCTGATTTTCTTTCTCACACAGATTTGTGATTCACTGAATTGTAACTGGACATACTGATTGTGGTTCCAGAATAAAATTGTTGCATTTTTTCCCCCACAGATGAGGCACTAAATCAGTGTATCTATTTTTGATTCAGAGATCAGAAGTTATCTAGAGTCTGGTAAGTTTTGCACAACTCTGGAATAAAATGTGTTTGAAAACAATTAAACAGTCAGGCTTCATTAAACCTGTTGCTTTTGGGAGGAAACAAAGGCAAATAAAAGTAACTTGGTTTTAATAATGAGCACAGAATTAAAAAGATGTGAGCTGTTTTTAAATTTCCAGCATGTTCACAGCTGTGACTACTGGTATTGCGGTAATGTGAACCACTGCCCATGAGAAGTTTGGAGTGTGTAGAGAAGTTTCCAACTTCACTACACGCATGCCATTGATTTATTATTTATTATTGATGAATGTTACCATTGTTTTTACTACACTGTAAAATACAGGAGGTTCTTCAGTGCTGTGCAGAGGATTTCAGTGTCTAGTTCCAGGAACATTCATCCCACTGAACCAGGTCACCCAAGCCCATTGCAGGCTGATGATAAGCTCCATCTTTAAGTCTAAACAGAACATAGAGTTCTGCATTTGCAATAAATTCCCTCTATCCTTTATATCTTCCTGACTGAGTCCTTTAAATTGATAGGGCAGGATCAATATGCACATAGGGTCTTGGGAATCCAAGAAGGATGTTGAAAGTACCATGAAGATAAGTCAGGATGCCTTTGACATGATCCCAGCATTGCAGCAGCATTAATCTATGCTGTTGGAGGGTGGAACATAGTAAATAGAACTGCAAAAGGAAAGTTCTTCACACTGCTTGGTTAGTAATACCTACTGTAGTTTAAGCTGAAACCTGGGGATGAGATTTTTCATATGCAGATTGTTCATGAGGGGATTATGTGTCTTTTCTGTCTTTACTTTCGCTCTGGATACACCGAGTATGGTTTCCATAGGTCAGGCTGAATGGAGTCTGACACTAAGCAGAAATTCATCTACTTTCTTGCTTATTCACCTTTACTCACCTCAAAATTACAGCATCTGCCTACTCCCCCCTCGCTTTCTTTTTGAGTGCAGAATCAATTTCCTAGAATTTTCCAAGATACGTAAAATGCATCTTTCAGAAATGAGCCACTGTACCAGTTCATTATCAACAGCCATAAAAGAGAATTGTCTTTAATTAAAACTCACAGCTCTCCTGTACACCCGCTACACTGAAATACTTTCTCCACCATAAAGATTTAGAGGCTTTTTTTTCCACTGCCATTTTGTGAAACTTAAACAAAGTCTTTACACAGAGACTGACAAACACTACAGAAAAATGTCACAAAAAACTACCTTTTTTTCCTCCTCTCCCTAAATGGGCCTTTATCCATGTTTTCTGAAACAATCCTTTTGCAGTGTATTTCCTGGGACCCTGAATGGAGCACCATTGCCATCTTTTGTTCACTCCTTTATCATCTATGCCCCATCCTTGCATTCTGTTCTCTCCTCCTCTATTTTATTTTTCTGTCTTCTGAAGCTTTTTTTTCATTTGTTCTTTTATTTCATTGATTCACACTCTAACAACATCCCACACAAAGAAACCAAAGGAAAAAATTCCACTAACATCTATTTTCCCTGTCCCAGCAAAAGCACCAAAGTGAAAGTATGATACTCATAAATTATGTGCCTTTACTGCACTTTTTTTTTTTTTTGTGAAATACCCTCCAGAATGGATCCTGTTATGGCTTCTATAATTTATATATCTAAAAAGGATATTTTAACAGGAACACAATCATGATATATTTGTTTTGATTTGTTCTTAGTTAAATGATTAATACTATAAGGTAGGTATCTATAGATTAAATATATATGTAACTTTTTATGCACATGTGTAATTATTTAATTTGTACATGTATTCTTTTATCACTTCCAGTTAAACTATTATAATTAATGCTATTTTAAGAACAAATGAGTGTAAAATTGCAGATGTCTTTGAAGGACTAGAGACTTAATTTAGGCAGGAGGTGGTAATTGAAATAATTGAACCTCACATTGTAGTTAAATTTGCCTCCTGCTTCTTTCTTTTAACAGTCACAAAAGAATATGAAATTAAGTTCTTTAAACTTTTAGATGAGATTAATTTCATGTCAGTATACCCTAGGCAAAGAGAAAAGATGGAGGAGAACTTAAAATGATACTCCATTTTCTTCCTTGCAGAACAACTACTGCTAGAACTACTCTTTGTGACAGGTTTTCTTGTGGATTTAAAAAAAGGAAAGCTGCAGAGTATCAGAAACTGCCTGGCAGGCCCATATATGTCCATATTGGGCTTTTCTAAACAGTACAAAATGGTACTATTATAGATAGTACAAACAATTCCTCCATTTAGACTCACTTCTGTGAGGCTGCGGAGGTCTTCAAGAATCTCCTGGTTCAGTACAACTTAACCTCCTTTCCTCTGCGCTGCTCCGGTATCTCATCACCAGGATGTGCCTGTTCTTTAGTTCAGTATCTGACTGCTTCACCCCTCGGAGGCGAGTTGTCAAACCACAGGTTCGTAAGCTGCTGCAAGGCTTCAGTTTAGAGTCTGCTGATCACAGGATTGCCTCTCCTTGCTGAGACAAGGTTTTTCCAAACAGCAGGGACAGATTTGTCTGGAGGTCCCTTCAACTCTCCAGGAGAACTCTCAGCTTCAGTTTCTTGCCAAGGGGCTGCAGGCTGGTGGCATGGAGATGACCTCTCCTGCAGAAGGAACAGAAGAAATAAGCAACTTAAGGGCACTAATGATTGTGTAGTCAGGCCACAGCAGACCCCAAGCTGATCATGAACAAGCAGAGCTGTGGAGAGGGGAGGGTATGTAGGCTATGGGTCAGCAAAGGGGATTAGGAGAAAAGGAATTTTGAAATCAGATGAAAGTTATAGCAAAAAAATGGAATGAAAAGTGGAGCCATGGGATCCCTCAAAGAAATAGGAAGCCTATGAACTGATTTAATGAGACATTAACACATTTGAGCTTATTGCATAGGTTCTCTTGTGGAATCCTCTGGCTCTGCAGTACTGTTTTCTGTTCATCATCTTCTAGTAGGTGAGGAAGGTATCTCTGATTTTCTGTATATCTGGCAGAAGAGTAAACACCAAGAAAACCAGCAGAATTTCACTTAAATGAAAATAACATAATTCAGATCTCTACTGTGTCACGTTATATAACAGTTTTGATGTCTAGTTCATACAGCACAGTGTTCATGTAGTAGATTTAAGCTGTTGACAAGTTCTGCTCCTCTAGGGAGGATGAATTGCTATAAGGCTATTAAGGTTTAGATGTGAACCAAGAAGTGGTGCCCTGCAAAGAAAAAATCTATTGATTTTCTGTAGCTTTTCAACTGAAAGGTTGCTTCAAAAACAGAAGAAAATGCTTTTAAGTGATATGAGGAAATTGAGAAAAGAAAGAAGAAAGTTAAAGAATATTTCTGCCTAGTTGTTAGGGTCTTGTCAGGTGTTTCTCTTGCAATAAGAAGAATAGAAGAGAACTGAAAACTTTTATAATAATTATCAAAATCCTCTCAACACATTGCTGGTAATATTGTCTGGCTGGCTAAATGGGGAGGGTAGAGAAAGTTAGTCCTGGAGAAAGGGTCTGAATTATCCTCGTGTTCTTTCATGTTTGCTTTTTAAACTTACAGATTTTGTTATAGAACTTTTCTACTTCATTCTTTGAAAAAGTAGAAGGGAAGGAATATCCTAAACCATATAGCATGCTTTTCTTTATTAGGGTCTATAAGGTTCTGCCTGGACATAATTTTCTGCTTGAAATTTTGTGCATGTTTGTAAATTCAGTACACAAATTATACTCATTAAATCAAACAAATGTGCAACCCCTTCCACAGAAGAACTGCCTTTGTCCACACTGGATAAGTAAGTAGAGAATTTCCCTTGCTCAACAAAAGAGTTAGTATATATGTCTCATCTGAATAACAGTTGGCTGTATTTTGGGTATTACGACAACAAACATACATAAAGTACAGTGTCCTCTTTAAATTGTTAAAATTTAGCTATAATAGAGACTTCTGGGAATCTTGAAATTGGTAGCTTCTGGCAACAAAGTAAGAGTTGTGTCACATATCCCACCCAAATTCTCTGCTTCTAACCCAGCATGACCCCAACTAAAAATAAAGCAGATTCTCTTTTCCTTGAGCAGCACATCTGGAGAGTTCAGTTAAGAGAGTAATGAATTTACAGGCTAACTAGCTCATCCAGCTAAGGTAACAGTTCCTGGCAATTCTTTAAAGTGTTGATGAACATCATCTCTAATTTACCTGTTAGACCTCAAGTTGTCTGTCTCCTTCTTTCCCTTGTAGGCAAATATAAACCTTACACAAGTCTTGGTAATTTAGTTTTAAAGCTCAGTAATATTGTTAAGAGGTCTGTTTCTCATCTTGCATGCTTCGCCTCCTGAATGTTCAATCCTGATGTACACTGTAGCTGCAGAAACCTTGATATCAATATGTCTCTCCATTAAGGTCCTGGTTTGAGTAAAGGGTGCCATTTTTAAGTCAATTGGAACTGGACTGGAACTAGGTCCTTTCTGAGGAAATTAAAGCCAAAGATGCACTCCAGGAGCTCATGTAGTGTACTTTAACAACTATTCCATAGGACCAGAACAGAGGTGGTCCAAAGTAAAGTGCCTAAAAGTTGTCAACCAATGATGTCAATCCCCTGCCCTTCTCTACCACCTAATGGAAATAAAGCCTCAACAGTATTTTCGATATTTTAATTTCTGTGGTGTCTTTTCATTACTTCTTGCTGCAACTAAAATGGCTAGAGGCAAAAAACTTGAAGAGTTTGATAAATAGCCCTTTTAATTGGGTGCCTTTTTAAGCTGCAGGAATTGTGAGCACTCTATATACACTGATGATGCAAAAGGATTTGTTTTAGTCTACTGATGATGTGAATGCCTGAATTAGTAGTCTTTAAGGTATATGGATGTAAGACTTGAGAAAAGATTATATTAATCAGAGAAAATACTTCTGAAAAAGCTGAGGACAGCATGAATCAGGTTTTTTTCCTGAGTGAAGGCAAGAATGACTACATACAAATCATTTTTGACCAATATTTGTGCAACCTGGGAAAACAGAATTTCTAGTTTTAAAATCTAAGGTGTAAGTAGAGTATGAAAAATGTTATAATTCTGAACTAATAATTTAATTTCCACAGAAGCACAGGAGTTAAGCTAAATAAGCGTAATTGTATAAAACCTTCTAAAACATTTTACAGCATATCCTTACGGTATTTACAGAACAGCAGAAGCTGCTCTTAGCAGGGTAACTGAAAGTATATGTAGCTTTGTAACTCTTATTATTTGGACTAAATTTTTACATACTTCACTTTTTTGAAAAAAAATCAGCCAAGATGTTAAAACCATTTCTTCAGCCACTTGCTTCAATCATTCTCCTTCCCTCTTCTCACACACATAATATCAGAGGAAAGATATTTTTATTTAGTGTATACCATAATGATCTGAGTTTATCTCTCTAAAGTTCTCTCTTGGTCATTTAGAGAAAAGATTGTCTTTTGATGAAAGAGAAGGAGTTTTTGTTTGTTTGTTTGTTTTTGCCATCCCATTGAAATTTACCGGTTTACAATGTTCAATAGACACTTCTTGAATTTCAGCAGGTAAAATGGCCCAGAACTGTCTTGCTCACACTGATTCTTCTCCCAAATGCTACTCAAACTGTACCATATCATTCCTATAGAATAAGTAAATATGATCCATTTCCTCCTAGCTCAGAAATGACCACACTAAATAACCAATACAGTCACAAAATATTTGAGCATTCTCCAGATCAGGGCTACAAGAATCTCACAGTTTGTTTCCCTTATTTGATTTCTGGAGAATCTGGGCCCACTGAAGAAGAGCACGTAATCTGCTCTTACTGTGGTGAATAGGGTAAGCTCAAAAGGAAGAAATGGAATAAATTCAGTGTATGGAGAGACAGAGACTGGAGAAGGATCATAAAAGGAAATGTGAGATTTAGATTAGAAGGAAAGAGTTAAAGAAGAGCTGACCAAATAGAGAGACCTGTTAGGGATCTTTTTAGTGAGGCAGGCTAAGCAAACCTGCTAAACTGAGAGCCTGGGAATGATATGAGGAAACTATGACTGGATGAGTAGCCTAGAGAGTGACTGGAAATGAAAACCAGGGCAGGGGAGAGGAGGAAAATTTCATATAGATGGATAAAAGGACACTGTGACTTCAAGAAAAGGGAATGTGGGGAGAAATTTGAAGACAAGTCTGTGAAATCTTCCAATTATCTAATGAGGACCACATGCAGGGGGGAGGAAGAACAGAAAAAAAAAAAAAAGAAAAAAAAGAAAATTGGTTGGTTCTGCCTGTGTAACAAGGCTTGAAGAATGTGGAGGAGATACGGCTCTAAGGAAGAACTTTGAAAATGAAGAAAATGGTCACCCACAGACCATCTTGCACATGCAATAGGACCATGGTAAGAGAAAAACATGTGCCTTAATTACTTCTGTTGCAGTATACCGCCTATACATTAGGCCATTAGGATGGGAAGAGGATCACAGTGTTAGGTTTCCAGAGCAAGTTTTCCAGTTTCTTAGAGCACTGGGGGGTGTTTCCCACTAGGCACAACATCTTTATCACTGCTTCGTCCACAGGCTGCATGCAGTGGCTCACACTGTGCAACTAGGGAAGTCTGATGTGTAGTCTCAGGACAAGAGGAAAATCCCATTTTGTACCATGAAAAAAAAGGAGGCATAGGACTTACCGTGGGGTAGAATGGGATGCAAGCCTGTTGTGTGGGTCTGACTCTTGGTCTGTGAGATTTGTAGGTTTGCACTCAGGGTGTGATTATGCAACAAAACATGGTTTTAGATTATGTATTCATGGAGTGAATCAGAGGTGAATGATGCCAGTTCTGTCATTTCTGAAGTCTGAATTCTAGCATTTGAATGACAATTTTAATGATGTTCTTTTAACATAGACTCTTTTGTATAGCATTAATTTTTAATTTTGCATTCTAGCTGTAGTCTAAGACAATGCATTTGTTTAGTTTGCTTCAAGAAGATGGGAGCCTGCTTGTGATTAATCTGGTGCCTCTTGTCTTCTTCATTCAGCAGGGAATGTAATTTGCTCCAGCCTTTTGTTTCTTCCTCTTCACTGTCTCTGATACCTTGCTGTCTTGCCAGATGTATGTGGCATGAGAAGCAGCCCTGTCACAACTTCCTCCTCTCTTTCCCCCCGCACCTTCCCTTTCAGAACAGGCTCTGATAATACAGGTAGCCAAAATAGCATGTTCCTCTCTGCAAAAATACATCAAAGGCTTACAGGCAATCCAGGTAGGCATATTTCAGACTCCTCTGTGATTCTTTGTATAACTTGCTCTTTCTTCAATCAGGTGTGCATTGGATATGGGAAAGAAATAAGGAAGAATATCAAGTTATACTCGACCTTGGAAAAAAAAACTGTTAAACTCACAAATTTGAATTGTATTTTAAAATTCTTCTCCCGACCTGAATATGAAAATTTCAGACTGAGCCTTGGAAGAAGGGTACAATAGAAGAAATAACATCATAGTTTGAGCTGGTTCTGTGACTTAATTGTGGATTAAATTCAAATCACTAAGGGCACCTTGGATCCAACTTAAGCAGAATATAGCCTCCACTCTACAAAGAGAATAGCTTGAATATCCAGTACACAATGTTTCTATCATAAAACTAACACAGTAGCTGATATGGCTTCAAGACTGCATACTGTACTGGAGAGGGGAGGACTAATGAACAGGGAATGCTGGAGTTTTGTAGAGGCCCGTGAGGGGCCTCACTAAAGACTTCATTAAACCAGTATTGTAAGGGAGAACTGCTATTCAAGGAAATTCTGATAATCTTTAGTTTCAGTTGTGTTAATTTGTTCTTTTTACTCTTCTTCCTCTTTGTACTGAAGTACTGATGGGTCTTGTACCCTGCCCTGTGCTGCACATTCCCCTATTTATGAGGGTAAGTGTGTATTTACTGCATTGTCTCTAAGTAAACACTTAGAATCACTTTCAAATTGTTGTCAGACAGTAAAGGCTGGGATTTTTAGTGAAAGTTTTGGAAAAAAAAAAGGCATTCTCATCCAATGTTCCTGTCAAACTCCTATGTGGTGATTTTTATTTTTATTTTTGAAGACCTTGTTTTTAGCTGATTTCCTTACTTGGTAACCAATTATAACCTTTTAAATAGAATCAGCATCGTAGGACTCATGGGGCCACTTGGATTTGATAGCCCTAACAAAGAGGATTCATGTTTTACTACAGTATTTTTGTTTTTCCTAGTACTTCTCCTGGAAGCTTAGAAATCCCACAGGACCACTGAAATGCATAAATTAATTACTGCAAGCACCAAAGACTGGTATACATAGTATAGTTCACTCTGTATCATTAACAGTGTACAGATATGCCATAGAGAGAAAATGTATGTATTGAAGGATCACTGTCTCTCTTTTGTTCATCTTTCCTTTTTTAAAAAATTGTGGAAGTCAGTGACCAGGAGCCAGTGCTAGTTTAGGGACTTCATTTTAGAACAACATTTTAAAAAGGTAGGAACTTAAATCATGAGTTTCTCCTACCTTTCATTCATGATACTGCCTGTGGCAGTGGCACTAGTTTAAATTGTGGCTTGGGAAATAAGATAGGAGCTGCTTTTATCATAGGATTTCTGACTTATTGCCTTTAAGCAGCCAATGAGTCGTCTCATAATGAAGTTTCAAGACCTTGGGCTTCCATGAACTGATCCTGTCAGTGTCGATTTTGAATTTATAATCTGAGCTGCACGGGGAGGCTTTCACATTCCATGTCTGAAAACACCTATGCAGAGCTGTTGTGCGGGAATAGTGTGCAAGTCTTTTCTGTGCAAGAAATGGCATGTTTGAAAAGAAGTATTTGATAAATTGGGTTTGACAGCCATTATGTTTCAGATATCTTTGCCCTCTTGGAGTGTAGCTTTGCCATTTAAATGTCAAATATATAATTTTACCTCTACTTTTCTTCTTCACATTAGTTTTCTATTGCATTAACTAATTTTGTGAAAAAAGGTATGTGTTAGATAACAGTGGAGTTATGTGCAAATATCCCAAGAAGATACCTCATTACCCACAGCATCTGCTCCATAGTCTGTTCTGGCTGTTGAGTAGGAAATCCTCATCATCCTAGACAAGGTGTTGAAGTGTGGGCTACATAAGTGGACAGAGAGGTGCACTGAAAATAGGCTGAACTGTTGACCTCAAAGGGTTGTCGTTAGCAATATGAAGTGCAGCTGGAGGCCAGTCACTAACGGTGTTTCCCAGGGATTGGCAGTGGGGTCAGTGCTCTTTAACATCTTCATAAACAAGACAGAGGATTGGGCGAAGTGCTCCCTCAGCAAGCGTGTCAACATACCAAACTGGGATTGGGGGCTGATATGGTTGTGCTGCCATTAGGAGACTGGAAAAACAGGCCCAAAGGAATCTCCTGAAGTTGAACAAAGGGAAATGCCAAGTCCTGTGAATAACCCCAGTCAGGCTGGGGACTGATTAGCTGGGAAGCAGCTTTGCAGAGAAGGATCTGGGAGTTCTGGCTTGACAGCAAGCTGGACATGAGCCAGCAATCTGCCTTTGAGGCAAAGGCCAACCGCATCTTGGCTTGCATGGGGATGAGAATTGCTCGCAGGTTGAGGGAGGTGATCCTTCCCCCCTACTCTGCACCAGTGAGGCCACATCTGCATTGCTGTGACCAGTTGTGGTCTCCCTGGTGCGAGAGATGTGGCCCTTCACTGGACTCATTCCATAAAGATGACTGGGGACTGGGATGCCTGGCATAGGAGGAGAGGCTGCGAGGTGGTCTGTTTACCACGGAGAAGAGTTTTCTCAAGGGGGATCTTTTCAATGTCTATAAATACTTGATGGGAGGATGTAAAGAAGGCAGAGCCAGATTTTCTCAGTGGTGCCAAGTAATAAGACTAGAGGCAATGGACACAATTTGAAATAACCGGGTATTCCATTTGGCAAACATAAGACAAAACATTTTTACTGTGAGGCTGGTTAACACTAGAACAGGTTGCCTGAGAAGTTGTGGATTCTGTGTTCTTGGTTATATTCAAAGGAGATATTCAAAGAAAATGATCCTAGGCAACCACTACAGCTAACCCTACCAGAGTAGGAATTGGAGGAAATATTTCCAGAGGTCCCCTCCAAATACAACTATTTGGTGATTCTTTGTCAATTGGCTGTGTTACTAAGGACTTTTTGAGTTGTCATCTTTTTGGACACTGTTGTGTGGTCTCCTAATAAACTGCAGCAAGTACTGTTTGCTATTTTTATTTTTTAAAATATACGTCAGCTATTTCTGAGGCAGTCTTTATTAAGAATGTAGGTATGTATATGTATATTAAGCAACCTAATGTGTAATTGATGCAAAACATTGACTTGTAGGTCACACCCGTCTAGCAAACAAGAGAAGGCTCTAGCGGTTCCCCTGAAAGATGCTGGCCAGAGCATGCCCACGTCACACAGCGGAGCCTCATAGCGCCAGCCTGACTCCTTCTCCCTGAACTGGAGTTGGAAGCATTGGAGCCGTCTCACAGCAGTGGCTACACACAGTTTATTCATTCAGTCACAGTGCCACTGGAACACTTCTATGCTGTTTTGGGACCAATAGCTAAAATGATTTCACTGGGCCTTTTTGCCCTGCCAGAAAGATTCAGACTAGTTCAGGGATTGCACTACCTTGCATTACTCTGCGTATACAGGCCCCTTTGACAATCACAAATTTTCTATCATGTGAAGTTTATGTGATTGAACTGAAGGTTTGGTTCAATAGTTTAAAAAAATCATCTATTAATTCACTATGGCAGTATATCTGTTCTCAATACAAAAACAGAAGTGATTACCCTTCTGCACCCTCTGTGGATGCTACAATTGATTTGGAGCTGCACTGCAATCATTTGTTAGTATGGTCTGCTGATCAAGGTGTGGGAATGTTTCTTGTTTGCTTTGGTTTGGTTTGAAAGGGCCCTACCAGGAAAAGCAAGCAGAAAGAGTAACATTAATTGAGCATAAGACAGACATCTGCAAACAGTTACAAATTGTTTCAAGTGAAAAATTTAATGAACAAGAAAAATATTTTCAGATACCTGAGTCAAGACAACTTGCCCTTTGAGGACAGTGAAATTGATGTGTTGTTTCCAACTCGGGTTTGGAGTGTTCGCTCTTACAATCAAAATACCTCGGTTCATGGCATCCATGATGATTTAGGGTGTTTATGCTAAGTATTTTTTATTTAAAAAAATACTTAGATTAATGCAAATTTGTGATTTTTGAATTGCGTTTTTTTAGTTGTCTACGGGAAGAAATATTTCAGAAAAATGAGAGATATGCAGTACTTTACAGCATTTTTTTAACAATTTTCCTTCTGTAGCTTTTTGTCTAAATTTTCTATGAGAAATTCCTGAGCTTGCTGCCTCTAATATTCTCTCCTTTGTGCTATTCCACTTGCACAATATACATGTCAGCTGTTGAGACTTTGACTAGAAGGAAGGTGTTGTAATCAACCTATTTGGCAGCTCTAAAATAATTCTTTATTCCTTTCTACTGCAATAGATAAAAACTATTTCCTACAAAATTTAGTCGTGTGAAGAAGAATGAGTGATTCGGTAATCTACCTTATCACTGGAACCTAGTGGCAAAGATGCTCTCTTGGGCATCTCGGAGTTCTGGGGTTCTGGGATAAATGGAATTTGGATCTTTTTTTAAAAAAAAAAAAAAAAAAAGTATATATTTGAACATGAGTCTTGCACATCTGCCTGAACAGCTCTGCTTTTGGACTATTAAAAAGAAGGTGCCACATCTCCCCCATTAGTTTTATGAATAGTTTCAAAGTCTATCCTATTAAATGTTAAGATTCAGCTTTTTTCTTTATTTTCTTCTTTTTTTAAGGCTGGGAAAAATACTACATATTTTGTTACTGACAATAGAAACATTTTATCCATAAAATTTCTTTTTCTTTCTTAAAGAAAAAAAACCCAAAATTTAATTTCTCTCTGAATAAATCATTTTTCTACCTGATTTTTTAATTCAGTCACTGTAATGAAAAATTGTTTGTATATAGAGATGGAATAAGACATTTACAAGCACATAGGTGAAATGAATTTCTCATGAGGAAGAATATATAGTGCAGCAGATAGTCAAGAATATACTTGATCTAAGAATAAGCAAGATGGATTGCAGAAGTCTGTTTCAGCATGAATTCAGTGAGAGGGAGAATGCAGAGAGGAAGAGATGCAGCTTGAACTATATTGCTTCATTAATTCTGATTTGCATGGTCCCCAGGATGCACTGTGTAGGACAAGTGTTTTCCAGCAAGTCCATCTGTGGTAAGAATTGGTAATTTAATAAGGTACACTTGTAGCTTGGGAAATTTGCTTTATAACTGCATTAACCAAAATACATATCTCCACCCTGGTTATAAATAATGCAAGATTATTCTGTTTTTAACTACCATTCTGGAGGATTTGCAGCACTGAAACCCATTAAATAGCTTACATGGGAAATATACTTAAACTTGTGTAGTACTGAAACCAAAAAGAGCTTTTATGAATTATATATAAAAGTAATTTTATCTTGACAATGCTTAATAGCAGAGCTGTGCTTTGTTTTTGTTTGTCTTCTCCCCTTCAGCTCTCTCCTTTCTTTTCACAGAAGAGCTAATATGATGTAGTCCTAGAACAATTTTTTTAAACCAGTTTTTAAATTTTTGTTACTATCAAGTGATGAACGACTGAGGTACAAATAATGGGATTTTGACTTTTAGTTTGTTGCATAAGATCGATATAGACACATTTAATGCCAGACCTCTGTTTCCTCAGTTACAGTGACCAAAAGCATAATCCGTCTCCAAAATTCCATCTGGGCATAAACGTAAGGTTCAAGGATGTCAGTTCTCAAAATCTGACAGTAAATCTCTTAACAGAAATGAATTTATAAAACAAAGATCTAAGGGACACACTGTTATTTCTAAATCTAGTATTTAATGACATGATATTATATGAATAATTTTGTCCTTGTTTACAACTGAACTCAGACTGCTTTTCACCCACTCTCCCGAGAAGGCCATGAGTAAATAAGTTCTTATATTATTATGTGTACTGTACTTTCATAACACTAGCAAGATAGTCCAACTAGATTTACACAAAATTATTTGTTGCAAAGTGAAGAGTAGAGGGTTGTTTTCCATTGCAATCTTCTACTTCCTTTCAGTTTAAACAAGGAAGACCCTTTTCAGTTAATCAGCCTCATCTTGCTCAATGCTCCATACAGCAGATAAACAGAGTTCCTAAAAAGCCCCTTATCTTTGCCTCATAGGATTGATATTGGTCCATTTTTTTACTGTGCTTGATTGATGCACTTCACCTGTGCATCTTGTAGTTTTAAAAAAGTGGTTAGTGAGATGTAGTCTGACTAAAACAAACATTAAAACAGAGCAGATAATATTTGAGTATGAGTAGGAGGATGGCTAAGAGATGGAAGAAAAAGAGGGAGATATGCGGAGTTCACCCTGTTTATTATCTATCAAAGTTACAGTACTGTGTAACTTGAGAAAGAGCTCCAAACACTCGTGATCACCAAGGATGAATGCCATTGATAATACACTTTAGGAAAAACAAATTGAGAGCAAGAGATAAAAGGCAGATACCTGATTAGCAAGGTCCTCTGGTTATGTGTAGACTTATTACTTCCCTCATTAGTGTCTCAAGTGTAATTATAAATGCAGAAGCATGAATATTGATAAGGAACCATTTCATTTTATGAAACATTAAGCAGTGAAATGTGGATACCAAAATGTGACTGCGTGCGTAGCGCATAACTTATAACATTCTATGTCAAATAAAACATAGAAAACTGAACAGAACAATATCTGTTGTATTTTGGTATGTAGGCCCAGTTGCAATTTCTAATGCCGCTTCAGTTTGATTATTTTTCCATGTTTTGGGTCAGATTCCACTTCAAGTTTGGCCTGATTGTTGAACATAATAGCTGGCCTTTGCTGACTGTGCAGCTGTGTATCTCTGTGCTAGATCACTGTTGTAAAATGAGGATGCAAGTGCGCATGAGTACTTTACCACAATAATATTATGCATCACCAGTGTTTAATTGGCCTTGGGATTAACCTCTTTTCCCTTTGCTGCTATTTCATTGTGTTTTCTTGTTGCAGTAAACTATTTTTTCCTTTTTTTTTTTGCCTTTGAAATTAATGCTTTGCTTAGTGTTCCTGGTTTTAACAAAATTCTTATTATGTTATTCATAAAAAAAAAAATCAATTGCTGATATTATTTATGCAGCAGCCAAAAGTTTGCATAGCAGTTTAAAGGATGGAGATATCTGTGTAGACTGTGTAATTTTTGACATCCTACAATAAGTGAGAATAACAAATGAGATACAAGGTCAAGGTAACAGAAACACTGTTACATTTATTTACATTGGTATGTATATATGCTGATGGCCTTAAAAACTTTAAAAAAACAGTGAACAAGACATCGCCTCATTGAAGGAAATAAATCATTACATTTCCTATCTCATTGAAAGAAAGGAATAATTACACCTAGATTTCTCAGGCTATGGGCCATGAGTAGGCAAGAACAAGGGCAGCACTTCTCAGTTTCTGGGAAATCAAGAAAGATCAGAGAGACTGTAGAGGTTAACAGAAGTCTTCTGTGGACACATACTTGCAAAAGCATTGCTACTTACAGGGAGCATACATGCAGGAGATATTTTGAGAGAAGTCAACAGGATGAGCATGGATGGCTTTTCTATGCCAATGCATAGGAGAGCAAGAGATCTCGGAAAAAAATGTAGCAGGTGGCTCAAGATAATTTATGAGCAGTAACATAACTACGTGGAGTTTTGGAAATCTCAGAAATTAATATAAAGAAGATGCAGAAGGTGGTGCCAGGTCAGAAAAGGCAGGTGTGAAAGGCAGGGCTGTTACACAAATATATTTATGATTACATTCAGTGAACTTAAGAAAACTATAGGGGAAAACTGGAAAAAAAACAGTAAATAAATAGCTATGTGTGGGCATAAAGTATAGATTGGTAGTGGGGATTAGGTAAATTTGTTTTGAATTGTTAAATGTGATATTCACTGAATATTATTTCTTGTAGGAAAACATTACTTGACTTAATGGACACAACTAATGGTGTTAACATTCCTGAGATGGCTTATGATATAGGTGCTTATAACTGAACACACTTTCAAGAATTGAATCTTTAATATTGAACGTGATAAATAGTTTCTGAATAGACTGTGATGGACTTTGAAAGACAATTAAATTCCCTTCTAGATAACATTCACTTGAAAAACAAGAAAATGAACGTGTTTTTTCTACTGAGCTCTCTTGCTTTTTTAAGATTTATTTTTACCTGAATGAATTTTATGAATTTTAAGAGTGGAGGGGGCCATTATGTTAATTCAGTAGCAGTTGCTAGGCTGCACAAGACACTTTAAGCTTCTAATTTTTGTGTAAACTACAACATATGTTAAAAAAGTATGATTTTAAAAGGATAAAAATGCATGATAATCTACCTCCTTTCAGATATTGTTCCACTGATTATTTAACTTCACAGTTGAAGTGTGAATCTTAGCCTGAACTTTAGCTTGCATTGTTTTGCAATCATTCAATCTCAGTTTGTTTTTTTTGAAGACTCTGATCAAGTCATATCTTAGCTTTCTAAATTAATAAACTGATTAGAACTTTGACTCGCTCACAAGTGGATGGATTTCCCAGGTCACAGGTCACTTTTGAAGACCTTTCATGAATCCTACCTATTTTTTTAGCGAGCAGTTTTTAAAAGGTGGACTATACAACCTGACATAATATTCCAGTAATGGTCTCACTAATATGCTTTACGGAGATAATACCAGCTCTTCAGTAATCTCAGTATATGGTGACTTAAGCATCCAGGAATCACACACATCAAACCTCTGAATCTGTTCCGGCGTAAATGTATTTCAGGAAGTGGTCTCCCATTTTTCTTTTAGAACTAATTTCTGTCTCTGCAAGCTGCATCATCTTCATAAAAATACATCTTATAAAATGATCAGATTACTGTGCTTAGCACCTCTATACACAGTAAATTGATGCTGCTGATTTTCGTGTTATTTTCAGATTGTATATGTACAGAATGTAGCATGTGTTCATGTATCACACTTTTATTGCAATAAACAGTGATGAGGGGGAGTTAATATGTATTAGTGAGAGTAACGACATGCAGATGAAAATAGATGTTTTTTGTCAGAGGTAGATGGTGTTTCGAGTTGTCTGCCTTGTAGTTGATCTCGCTGTTAAAAATGGAAGGACTGGCTGAAGCAGAGGTGAGCTGGTTCCCAAGCTAAGGCAATTACACTCAGGCACTCTGAGATAACAGAATGTGTAGAAGTAGAGAAAATGAGTGTCAGCCTACATGACTATGTTGGGCTGTAACCTGCAGTGGGTCTGGAGCTCTTCCATGCTCCTGTCTAGCAAAAGCAGTCAAGGAACAGGCATGGGTGGATATCTTGTGGAAGAAGCACCTTTACCCACTGAACAGAGTCCACTGATATTCAGAAGTCCAAACTGCAAAATATGTAGTGTTAGCATTTTAGGAAGAGTAATTAAAGGCACATCATTTGCTAAACATGCTTCTTCCACCCAGAAAGTTTGCAGGTGAATAATTGCAATTTAAAATACTTTCAATTTGGATCTTATCATTGCACTATAATGCAGGATAGAGACTATGCTGGTGGGGAACTAGCTGCTTTACGGTGACAAAAAAAATGTGATAAGGATGTGGAGTTAGGTTTGTGCTCCATAGATAATGTGCTACTGGCAGTGCTACCTGGCTTTGAACCTTCTGTGTTTGCAGAAGAAAAGATTTTCCATTTTATTTGAAGCAAAGAGGGTACATGCTTGAAAAATAATGCATTATCTGGCAGGTGCAAAAATGTGATTTCACTGGTCAAAACTGCTAAGCCATTTAAGTGCTAATGAAGTGGGCTTCATGGGTTTTCTTCATTAGAGGCTGTTTTACTGCCAGGATGTGAGGTGGTGGTACATAAGAAATCATAACTTCAATAGGATGGCCAGGAAAGCTGTGTCTCTGCATGTGTCTGCATGGCAAAGCTTCACACAGTCCTCATGACCTGTGCACTGTGTGTACTTTTGGACTCTCTGTGCATTGGGCTTTTGGAATAGTTAATGAATGTTAAAAAGGAAAATTGAGGTTTTTCAACTCCTAGATATTTTGCAAAGGTACAGCTAGATAAAAGTTAAATTAGAACCTTGTTGGCCAACTGCAATGATAATAATTGCTTGCAAAAATATATAGATGTATTAGATTCAGTTTGAAATAAATGCAGTATATAAACCTGGATATGCTCTATGAATTCATAACAGATTAAAAAGTGGCATGTGCTGCATGCTTTTGAAATAAGTAATTATTCATTCAGAAACTTTCATTATCATTTTGTGATATGATAAAACCAGCAAGGACCAAATAAAAGCTAACATTATTATAAGTTTCTGGATATTATGTAATTTCAGACCATCCCAAAGTTTCCTTTTAGAACTACGCCCGTTTGAAATGACACTGATGTGATGATACCTGGTTTGCAGCTGTTTGCATAAGATATAAATTTACATTGAAAATATTTTTTTGGTATTGCTAGCTAAATTATCACCATCTTATTTGGGGATTCTTAGTATGCGGAAACAATCTGACATTTCAACTTTTGGTCTTTAGTTAAAATAAACGAAATGGTTAAGCTATTTATGAAAAAGAAATTGTGGTTGCTACTGAGGGTGCAGAGTGCCTCATAATGTGTGCCAAGAACCACACAAGGTTTGACAGTGGATATGACTACATTGCTAAAAAGGCCTGGTTCAAAGTAACATCACACGAGTAGTACAGTTGTGCCAATGCAGTGCTTGTGTTTTGGCTACTTATCCCTGCTGAGAGATGGAACTAATTAGGCTAAGCACAAAATTGTATTCATGGGACTACATTATTGCTGGTAGTGAAATTACCCTTTTTTGCAGGATGTGTTATTCTGAGGAGTAGCTGTTCCCGCTCCTCTTAGTTTAGACTAAGAATCCCCAAAAGTGAGAGCAATTCAGTGATCAAACTTACACAGCTGTTATGAGACAGTCAGCAAAATTCACTATGCAAAGCATGGAGTTAGTTCCTCAAAGATAGTTCAATCTAAACCTCATGAAATTCAACAAGGCCAAGTGCAGGGTCCTGCACCTGGGGAGAAATAACCCCAGACACCAGTACAGGCTGGGGACCGATCTACTGGAGAGCAGCTCTGCAGAGAAGGACCTGGGCGTCATGGGGGACGACAGGAGTCTTCTTCTCTGGAGACCTTCCAAATCTGCCTGGATGCTGCCCTGTGCCCCGTGCTCTGGGTGGCCCTGCGTGTGCAGGGGGGTTGGACTAGATGACCTCTAGAGGTCTCTTCCAACCTTAACGATTCTATAATTCTATGATAAGAAAGAGACAAAGACAGGAAAATATGTTAATGCTGTTTTACATGTTGAAGAACTATCTGGCTACAGGTACACAGTCTGCATCAGAGCTTTCAGCTTTCTGGATCTGAATCTTGTCGTCATAAAAAAAAGAAGTGTGACCTGGAGATAAGAATTAAATTAAGTTATTTTAGCCAGGTGCTCCATGTATTTTTATTTTTATAGGACCTGGTCTCCTTGGAACCTTTCAACTTCCCTGAGTTTTTGAGACGGTATATCAAAACTTGATATAAGGGTGTATCTCTGAGAAAGAGAGATAGGTAAAAAAGAGATATATAGACAATAGAAAGATAAATCTTATGCTTCAGATATAAGGAAATAGTATTCAATATCTTTTATATCTGTACCAGAATGTAAGGATAATGTTAAAATTTAAAAACTATATATATCATTTTGAGGGATATTTTGCATTATTAATAAGATAAGATGCTAAAAAGAAGTTAGAGAAAGGTCTTTTGGCCTTTTTGATTTTATGAGACACCCTAGTAATGTATGGACTTCTGTGGATAATATCTCTAGCAAATATGTTACATCAACTGTCACGGAAAATCTGTCTTCACCAAGTTGTCATTATCTGCTGTATAATCTGCTTCCCACACCCCCTGATATATGGCTTCTTTCTGTGTACTTAAAAGGAACAGGTTAAATGGTGATATATACATAGGCTTCCCAAAGGTAAAAATAATGGTTTCCAAAAGTCCAGTGTGCTAAACGACCTATTTTGGACTAAAGTGAAAACAATGTTCTTCCTCTCTAACACACTTGAGTTTTCAACAGTAAATTTATCTTGTGCTTTCTTATTTAGAACTTTTTTCTCCTATTTGCAATCCCATTTGACAGATATTTTAATGCTGATGGTTGCATGCACGAATAAAACCTCTCTTCAGTGGCTCAAAATTGGAAACAGTAGAGCCAAGAGTTTGTCCTCTGGAAAGCATGTTTGTCTCGTAGCACCTTTTGTTCAGCAGCACTGCAGTTTGGAGAGCTTAAAGCAGGGGGTGAAAAATAAAATTTGTATAATATAAAAGGTATAAGACTTAGGAATGTCATTTAATCAGCTATCCTCCTTATATACAAGAGTTTGCTATACTTTGAAAAAGGAGAGCCAGATGAATCTGGGAGAGAAGTAGGAATTGAAGGTTGGAGATGTTATGTAATACTGGTATGTATTGTTTTTTATGAATGATTTGTGTAGCATGTGATATGATGTAAAATTACTGAACCTAGTTATTAAATTTTCCTTTATGAAACACGTTATGTTAGTCTGTCCTAGTAAGAGCATATTGGATAAAGAAGAAAAGTAACATTATTTGAGAGTGCAAATAAAAGACAACACCTTACCTCAGGACTCTAATCTTAGGAAATTTAAATAGCTAAAATAGCTAAATAGCAAAAATCTCTCTGTAGAGAAAGGAAATGGAAAGCTTTTTGTGTACCTTTACAGAGGTAGAGCAGTCTGTAATGACAGTAAGTGTTACAGGGTCTGGTAAAGCTTAACCAAGTTAAAAATCCACATAGACTGTATATTGTTTCATAGAATCATAGAATGCTGAAGGTTGGAAGGGATCTCTAGAGATCATCTAGTCCAACCCCCCTGCACACGCAGGGCCACCTAGAGCACGTGGCACA